>JASUUJ010000155.1:0-600000 GCA_030449895.1 Citrus mangshanensis
GTTGTACTTCGTTCAGTTACGTATTGCTATGACCATTGAAATTTGAATTTCAAATAATTGATTAATGGTTTAAATTATCTGGTTTCTATTAATTTCGAGTCATAAAAAACAAATTTGGCTTGATCGTTTTGCTAAGCGGTTCAAGGTTAGATGTAATTCCGTGCAGAAATTATCGGTTAACCGTTTGACATTAACAGTTCTGATTTATTTATAGAAACACTGCCAAAATAAATTATACTTATCCGTTCTTGCTAAACAATTCCAAGATTAAAAGTTAATACCTCTTGTGGAAGTTATCAGTTAGATTTGCAGTAAGCGGTTTACGTGCTTTACACCGAGAATGAAGGCAGTTCTGATTTTCATATATAATAATTTTTCGATTAAAGTTAACAATTATCCAAAATTTCACATGAACATATCTAGAAAAATTATATGGTTTTAAGAATTTGTTTATTGATGACGGCTCCCAAAACATTTTTAATAAAAACATATAAAAGTTTGTTAGCATCAAAATCAATATTATAGACATATACATATTAACATAAAATACTTTTTTAATAAAATATTTTTAAGAAAAATATTTGTAAGTTTTCACCAATTCAATGTCTTATAAGCATTTTATTAAAATATTGAATGATTGATATTGAAAGACTAGAAACTATTTTTAAGGTTTTGGTTAGGTTTATCGTAATTATAGGTGTATTGATATTGAGCAGTGGTTAGCATTGTCTTGTATTGACGGATTATTGCGAGAACATTCACATGATTGAACCCCTAATGGCGGATCACCAAGAGTACAAGTGACATATTGAAGCTATTGACCAGTCGTAATCTGGTATTATTTTATGTAGCGTGAAGCCAATTGAACGAAAAAAGGTTTTATTGAGAAAAGATTTTCACACAATTATTTATTGAAAAGGATTTTTCTACGTTATGGAACATGATTATGAGTTACATATGATTATAAAATTATCACCATTTTTCTTGACTTATAGTACTTCCATAATAATGATTATATATATAGCTTCGTAGTAGTCACCTTATGCATAAAGGTTTGTTTGCGAGTTGATGGCTCACCTCATCTCGACATTTCTGATTGATTTTAGATGTATGTGGGCTTTTTGGTCTAGCGGAAGGATTTGTTATTTGTTGCTTTGACATTCTCTAGATATGAATTAATTGTAGCTACTTTGATTATTACTTGGAGCTAGTTTTAATTTGGAGGATTATTAGAGTTCTTTATTATTTTTGGAAAATATATTTTGCCTACGGGCAACATTGGCTTTATTTGGGATTAGTTATAAGATTAATGTTATAAGACTTCATTCCAAATTTCTCTTGAAGTTTTTCTCGAGGTGAATTTAGGGTGTTTCACAAGATCAACTTAAAATTAAGCTTGTACACAAATTTGACTTTGATTAGCGATCTTGATTGAATGATAAAATAGGTTTCACGATAGATATTAATCGTTGGATAATTTATCGATTTTAGGCTAAATCTCAATCATTTCATAATTCAGCTCACGATCATGCATGCCAATGGTTAGTAAACAAGTTGAAGGATTTGAACCTTTGTATTGGTGACTCGATCATCAGTGCGTGCGAATCACCGACCATTCTTTGATCGAATCGAATGGCGGCGCTTCATATGATGCCATGTGTAATGTTAACTTTAGAAGTTTGATCGGCCGTTAGATATTGATCTAATGATTGTGTAAATAGCATCACATAAAGTTTTATGATGGATCGCAAAACATTGGATTATGAATGTATTTTCTATAAATAGAGCCTCATTTTATATTTTGATCATCTCTCTTCTTCTCAATTTCTCTCTTAAAATTCTCTATAATCTTATATTAATAAATTTCAGTTGTGTTTTAATATTTTACATAATTATTTTTATAAATAAATTTAGCTTTATTTTCAATTTTAGTTGTTTTTATTCCTTTTGATTATGTGTAATTCCCAATTTTAATAATTATTTTTTTTATTTCAATTATTCTTAACTAAATAATAATAGTCGGGTAAGGTAAAATTCTTGGAAATAAATATGATTTAATCAAATTCATTTTTAATTATAATTTAAAGCATTTTTCTTTTAATTTTATACATATTTTATATTTTGAAATTTTGATTTTATTGTAGACAAATAAAGGAGTTTGGCACAATAAATTCTTAAAATATCTTAATATAAGGTATGGAAAATAAGGTATTTTTGACTTATTGTAGGCAAATTAAATTTTGGCACAATAAATGCTTAATTCATAATAAAATTAATGGAAGAATAATAATAATATTATACAATTAATTTTTTGGGCAATAAATCTAAATAAATAAAATAAAAGAATTTACTAAGTGTATTTACTACTAAGAGTGGATTCATAACCTAACTAATTTAATTTCATAGTTTCGCTTTATATTTAAGCTTATTATTTTAATTTTAGATTTACTAAAATCAATAATTAAATCTTTTATAAATGGATCGACGCCAGTGGCGTGTATGTATAACTAGACACTCTTATACTTGGAAGTAAATTAAATACTTTTAAGTAAATTGTCAAGTTTTTGTTGTTGTATAAAATGAAATTCATATGTTACAATTTATATTTGTGTTTATGCAATATATTAGGAATTATATGTTTTAAATTTATATTTAATTTTAATATTTTTGTAAGTTTATTAAGTAAAATGTGTTCACGTAATTGAAGACATAAAACAAATAAGCGTATCAATTTTGGATTGCGGAGTCTGAAAATACTTAAGATAAGTAAAGACGACTTAAATTGGGTTTTGTCTGAAATGTTGATTTTTTATTGACAGCTAATTGGATGATAAAATTGAGCACAAATAAATAGGAATCGTTGGATAGCCCCATTTAATTTTGACTAAATCTCCAAGCCAGATTCGCGAATTGGTCTTAATGTCGTAATACAAAGGTTCGGATCATCCAACTTGCTTCACAAACCATTGCCACGTGGCACGATCGTGGCCATTGAATTATGAATGGTTGAGATTTAGTCAAAATTGACAATTTATCCGATGCATTAAGTATCTGTTAGCAAGCTCGTTTTATTGTTGATCAACGATAGGTAAAGCGAAAAAGTCAACTTTCTTTACAAGCTCAATTTTAAGTTGGTCTTGACTTATCTTAAGCTTTTTGAACCTTCAAAATCTAAGTTTGACATTCATTTATCTATTTAGGGCTCGAATCTGTTAAATTAATATTTTGCCTAATAAACACAGAACACACAAAGATACATATAGTTAAAACATAATTAATAATTCATAATATATTGCATAAACACAAACATGGTGTAATATAAGCATAAAATAATATTTTATCCTCGATAATCAATAATTTTTAATACTAATCATACCCTCCAACTAGCTTGTTGCTAACCCCTAGTAATTAAAGTGCCATATTAAACTTACTTGACTTACAAAATTCTTTGTCTGAGTTAATATTCTAGTTAATAGTTATTCATACTCTAATTGCCAAATAAATAAACTCTCCCAAATTTCTTTAACTCTTTGTCGTTCAATCATTGTCAGAAATATCATTAAATATTTTTTATGCTCAAGTAATTAACCACAATGCTTATGGGGCTTCATTAAAAAAAAAATCATTTTATTCTAAAATTCATTAGAAATTTATCTTAAGATAGTAGATTATTTAAATTTTTAAAAGCATTACATTTTTAACTTATGTAGCGAGTTTTAGGCGGTGACTTCTAAACCAATTTGGCCTTAGGGCTTCTAAGTGTTGGGAAGTGTACCTCATGAGACACTACAGAGAACCTATAACTCAAATAAACAATAAACAAACATCTGCATGTAGCAGATTTTAGACCCGGTTGACTTATTAGTGATTGCGTGCCAAGACGTAGGCATATGCGGACCTCTCGGAAATAATTTAATGACCATTCGTTTTATTTACGAAGAAAATATTATTTTATACTTTATATTATATTTATGACTGTGTTTGCTAATATATTAGAATCATTAATTATATATTTTGCTATATTTAATATTTGTGTGTATTTTTGTGCAATGGTATAAGGTAAATATTAATTTCGTTAAATATATAAGCGCCAAAACTGAATACTTGAGATGTCAAATTTAAATTTAAAGAAGGTTGCAAAACCTTAAGCTAAGTTAGGACTAGCTTAAAATTGAGATTATAGTAAAAGTTGAGCTTTTTGTTGATTCAACGATTGGATGATAAAGTGGGAACTGATGATATGAATGTATTGGATAGGCTATCAATTTTGACTAAATCTCACCATTTATAATTCAATGACCACGATGCGTTTGCGTGTGATGGTTGGTGAAGCCAATTGAAGGATTGACATTTGTATTTGGGTTAGGCTGATCCGCCATTAATATCTGCAAATCTCAACCGTTCTTTGTAGATCGGATGACCATGATGCCATGTGTAATGTTAACTTTTAAAGTTTGACCAATTTATTGAATCTTAATCTAATGATTGTGTGGAGCGCATTCATAAACTTATGATGGATGCGTAAAATCTTGGATTATGAATGTATTTTTACATAAATAGAGCTTTCATTTATGTTTTGATCATCTCTCTTCTTCTCAATTTCTCTCTTAGAATTCTCTATAATCTTATATTAATAAATTTCAGATTATGTTTAATATTTTGGATAATTATTTTATAAATAAATTTAGTTTTATTTTCAAGTTTAGTTGTTTTTATTCATATTAATTATGTGTAATTTAATTTTAATTATTATTTTTATTTCAATTATGCTTAACTAAATAATAATAATCAGGGTAAGTGAAACTCTTAGGAAATAAATGATTTAATCAAATTCTAATTTTAATTATATAAGTTAAAATATTTTCTATTTATTTTATATATATTTTATATTTTGAAATGTTAATTTATTGTAGACAAATAAGGGGAGTTTGGCACAATAAATTCTTAATATCTTAATATAAGATATGGAAAAATGGTATTTGGATTTATTGTAAACAAATTAGAATTTTGGCCAATAAATACTTAATCCATAATAAAATGAATGGAAGAATAATAATAATTTATACAATTAATCTTTTGGGCTAATAAATCTAAATAAATAAAAGTAAAAAGAATTTACTAAATTATATTTATTACTAAGAGTGGATCCGCCCTAACTTAATTTAATTTCATAGTTTCACTTTATATTTTAAACATTATTTTCATTTTGGATAAGCTAAAATAAGCATTGGCATTTTCTGTGGATTGATCTTGTTTCAGGGGAGTTATATTATAATTAAACATTCTTATACTTGTGAATAAATCAAACACTTTTAAGTCGTGTCATTAAGCTCGCTCTTGATTCAATTGAATTTGCTGATCAACAGTTTAGCTTTGATTCATGGCTTCAACATCTTCTATACTAGCAAAGCAACGGTTATCGAGAAAATGAGATATGTGCTACAATGAACCCAAGCACTACATGACAAAATAGTTAGAGTTTGATTTTTCAAATGTTTGAAATTTGAAATTTTATTAATTTTGGAGTATTTTTTAAATTTGCTTATTTATTTTTAAATTTATGACTGATTTTTAAATATTTATATATGAATTAAAAGAATGAATCTTCGTGACTTTTATTTGAATGAAAAAAAGGTTCGCGTAGAAAATAATATTATATCCAAAAGTTATCTCTATTAAATATATTTATTTCCTAAACTATCATACATAATCTCTTTTTTTTTTTTTACATGTAAGGATATAAATATCAAATAAATATATTTAATATTTTTTTATTTATAAAAAATAATAAAAAAGCTATAGGGATTTGGTAATGCTATCGTTTTTAAATAATTATTATTACCAGTGTCTTTGAAAAAATCAGATGTGAAGAGAAAATAGTTAAATGTTTGGTAGAATTTATTTTTTAAAAATGTTGTGAGTTTTAAAAGTATTTGTATGTATTTAGTAAATCTTACTGTTACCATAAGAATGTAAATGATAGAATTGGATATAATGTTAAATAAAATTTATTTAAATATTTATAAACATTTATAAGCTCGTATATATGTATGTGTGTGTGTGTGTGTGTGTGTGTAATATTTTTTTATTATGTGCATATAATAATTGATAACTAAAATTTTATTTTGTTATCTCAATATAATTGGTAATAATAATAATAATAATAATAATAATAATTTTTAAAGTTAATAAATTTTACTTCCTAATTAATAAGGATAATCTTAGATTTTTATAATATATATGAGGATATATATGAAATTATATTACATATAAAAATAATACGCAAAATCTAATTTTGAAAAGTTACTTCTTCCCTTCTTTTCGAAATTCACTGTAGGATGGAGTATTTTTACTAAAAGTAATTTATGAAAAAAATTACCAAACATCAAAGTTATCTTTTAACTTTTCAAAATTATTTTTGAACCTTCAAAAAGAAATGCTAAATGGATTCTTATATTTAAATGTTAAAAAAAGAAAAACAACAATGTCATCATATATTTGTATTCAAACACATTCAGATTTCAAATAAATTTATATATATCCAAATTTCAAATAAATAAAAAAAATGCTACCTAACTCTCATTAGGCTAAAGTTATTTAAATATTTAAGTGAATGTAGGAATCTCTTTGTGTTAGTTACAAAACCACTTACGCTACTTTGTTAAAATTACACATGGTAAGATTATACTTGTCCAAAGATGCTGCTATATCAGGTGTGTCAAAAGTAAGCTCATGAACGTAATATTGATCATGTAATAAAGGAATGAACCAAAATTATTCGTAAATATTTAACATTAGTCGTGTAATATGTGTCAAAAATTAAAAAAAAAAAACAATTTGATGATTTATGACAGTCGATCCATAATATATACAGAAAATAAATCCTCTATATTGTTGATATCAAATCATAGTATAAGAATATTGTGCTTCTCCTATAATTTGCGCAGCATCGCCTCTTTTGACAAAAACATTCGGTTGCTATAAATGGCATCTAATTCTTTCTCTTTGTAAATAATCCTTGCTATACATTTGTAATTTTTTTCAAATGATGAGATTTATTATTTAAACAAGTAGTTATCTCTTTTTGTGATCCATATAGCATTGACATGCCTGTTATGGATGGCATTTTTAACTCCTGGTCGTTCAAGGGAAAGAGCTAAAATAAATAAATAAATAATAATAATAATAATAATAATAATAATAATAATAATAATAATAATAATTAAAAAAAGAAAAAATATCCACCGTCCACCCATTGTTTTCAACTTTTTCAAAAATACATAATTCTTTCTTTTTTCGGCTGAAATCCACCTAAATTTATATTTTGTTTCACTTTTCCACTTCCGTTTGGAATCCGTTAAGAAAACTAACGGAAACTTAAAAAAATGATCATTTTACTCTCAAAACGAAAATTATAATTTCACCATAAAAAATGCAAAAAAAAATCAGATTTAATGATGAATATCATTATTGGTATGTTAATGAAGTACAAAAAAATATTAACTACTAGAGATTATAACTCAATGAATAATAAAACTCTACTTATCTTAAATTTAATTGATGGTTTGCGAGATTAGACTATTTTTAATACTACCGTTATAATTTAGCATTCTAATTATAGACATTAAAAAAAAACCCTGCATTTGATGGTTGTAGAATTAATTTCTTTATTAACCGATGGGAAAAATAATTAGATTTAATCTGATTTTTTTTGTAATTTTTAAGGTGAAATTGTAATTTTCGTTTTGGGGGGTAAAATGGTCATTTTTTAAAGCTTCCGTTAGTTTTCTTAACGGATTCCAAACGGAAGTGGAAAAGTGAAACAAAATATAACTTTAGGTGGATTCCAGCCAAAAAAAGAATGAATTATGTATTTTTAAAAAAGTTAGAAAAAACGGGTGGACAGTGGATATTTTCCTTTAAAAAAATTACATTATTAATGGATTGAATTCTTTTTGTAGTTTTTTAAAGATCCCAGCACATTTCAATGAGGCAAACATTAAGATAGTATTTACTTTTCCAATTGGATTAAGAATCCTGAGAAATAGGAATGTTGAAATTGAGGGTGTGGAGTGAGATTACTTATCCTGAGGAGTGGGGTGGGATTACATTATCTTGAATTAGGAGTAAATTATTTTAAATTACAGTTTTATTAATATTTAAAGAATTGTAGTTTTTAATTACAAAGTGAATAAAAAATATATTTCTAAAATAAACTCTTTATTTTAATAGTAATTTTAATCATATAAGTTAATACTAATTATTAATATTCATAATTATGTAAATCACAAAAAAAATTTCTCATTGTAACTTTAACTATGTAAATTAAAAATTAGATAAGAGCAAATCAAATGAAACATTATGATTAATA
Organism: Citrus mangshanensis; assembly: GCA_030449895.1. Lineage (NCBI taxonomy): Eukaryota > Viridiplantae > Streptophyta > Magnoliopsida > Sapindales > Rutaceae > Citrus > Citrus mangshanensis. The sequence continues at coordinate 8,372 of JASUUJ010000155.1, forward strand.
ATATACAATAAAATTAATATTTTATAAGATAAACCATTTATTATTATTATTAATTATTAATATCATATAAATATAATACTATTGAAATTAAATACATATAATAATATTTTGGGTCCAGCTATGTTATCCATAGTGTTTGATACCCCATTTTTTTGTCTTTTTCAAATCCACCTTTAGATTCGACCCAAAAGTTGTACAGCGGCTTAGATGCATTTGTTGGGTTATTAACATTAAAGGCCCCTGTTGTTTATACAAAATGATAAAAATTAAAAGTTTTTAAATTTTAACATGTAAGTCCATAATATTTTAAATTTTGTTAGACCATTGAACTAGATTTTTAATTAAATGACTTATTCTTACATTTATTAATATTTATTTAAATTAATAATTCTCTTATTAATTAATTTAATATATAGCTAAACATTTTTTTACTAACCATAATTGACGATATATATATATTAATTTAACAAAATGATAGCCAATTTCCTCCCATTTGAGAGACATTATACCTTTTTTTTTCTCTCTAACGCAAGAGATTTTACTATCTCAAATGGATGAAATGCACAAAATATGAAAATGAATTTAATTTCATATTATATATAATTAATGTTTTATTATTTTCTTGTAACATAATATTTATTTAACATACTATCAATTATTTGATTATGTAGAAAAATATATTAATTTATTAATAATAATAATAAAGTGTTAGTTTATCAATTCGTAAAATCATTAGTTTATCAATTCATAAAATTATTTTTGTTCATTTGAACAAGGATTTTGTATTTTTGGTTGAATTTTTGTCCTTAAATAAAAAGAGTAAATTTAATTACACACTTAACTAAATTAACTAAATTAACTAAATTGACTTTTGTTATTCCACCCCAACATTTTAAATAGTCATTAGCACACATTTAAAATATTTCATTTAATTTCAGTAAAGAAGGGTAAAAAAATAAATCTTAACAATTACTCTATTTGAAAATAATTTAAATATTTCTTTATTAATTTTTGTAATAAAGAAATTAAAAATAAGAATTTTTATGTAAAACACATTAGTTAATTTTTCATATTATAAAATGTATAGTGATTTATAATAAAAATTAAATATGCATGTTTACTCTTACAATATATATATGCCTCCTGATTACATTCTTATTGGATTAATGGCTAAGTGCTGGAAAACAGAACCATGTTCATGACCAATTTTTTATTTTTTAGTTTGGTAGTGAAATGGATTTTTTTTCCTTCAATTCTAACAATTTATAAATTCTCTTCTCTACATATATTGCAGTAAAAAAAGAAAAAACTTATATCGTCCAAATTGACAAGTTTATGATGTTAGAGTATTGTATTCATGTCGGCATCTTTGAAGAGTGCTTCTGAAATAGATTGTGACTTCCAAAAACATCATTATAATTAAAAAATTTTAGGTTCAGGACTAATGTCTGAAATATAAAAGTCTTTAGTTTTTTTGTTCTTTAAACAAATAAATGGACTCCATTACAATTAACCTTGAAAAAGACAAAAAAGGGGGTACGATAAGTTATTATATAGTAATATTATTAATTCTCTATTATTATAATAATATTATTTTTAATAAATGTAGTATTATTAAATAATATAATAATATTATATTGACTAAATATGATATTATTGATTTTAAATAATTGTAACATTATTTTATTTTAATAAATATAATTATATTTTATTTAATATTTTATTTTAATAAATATAATTATGCTACATTTAATATTTTATTTTAATAAATATAATTATGCTATATTTAATATTTTATTTTAATAAATATAATTATGTTATATTTTAAGGAAATGATAAAAAAAAAATTCCCACTCTCGCTTCCTTCGTGGAGTGGGAATCCCACTCGTCACTCCAACCGTGCATGGGATCCACGGAGTGGGATTCCCACTCTCACTCTTAAATAAGCATATAAACACTAGAGTGGGAGGACTTCACACTTTTCTCTCTCTCTCTCTTTAGGAAATTTAGTTAATTTTATTCTAAACATTTATTTTCAATGGAGCTCCTCGTGCTTAATTTGGTACCTACATTATAGATATGCAATTTAGTGTCAAATTTTGTTAAGTTTCGAAACTGAATAGGATTGGTTTGGTGATCTCCTAGCAATAATAGTTCAAATTCAAAAAAAGATAAAGCATATCTATTAATTTACTTGACATGATTTTTTATTTTTCTTGTTGCCAATGGGTAGTGATGAATGAATTATACTTTAGCTACATATATTAAAATTTCAACTTAAATTTTTAATATAAATTTTGAGCTATTGCTCTCGTATAGTTTAATGATAAACAAATTAGCATCATTAAATGTTGTTTTGATCTCTAAAATTTACCACTCTTAGAGATTAAAGTACTTCATAGACAAATGTAAATGTATCAATTATTTGCATATAAGGTATGACAAATGTAATACAAAAATTACATTCCCAATTGGCGCCCATGCATTTACTCTCGCAACAATCCCGTGTCGCGATGTAAAAGATTTCAAAGAAAAAGTTACATGGGATTGTCTCACTATCTTAACATTTTATGACGGTGAGACGATCTAATAATGTTTTGTTATGTGATAAAGTAGTAGGTATCTAAATGGGATCTACTATCTATTGTAATAATAAATTTAGTAGGTTTTAAAATAGACCTTGTGCATGGTACTTTTTTGGGACCCACTACTTTGTCTCATAATAAAACCACGATTAATAGTCCTATCACTTCTGCATGTTTAAGGTAATAGAACGATCCTATATAAATTTCTCACAAGATAATAAAAATTGATAAGAAAAAAAAAGTCCTAAGGTTATATTTGGCATACATGATTAAATTGGACTAATTATTAGATAGGATTTGATTAGATTTAATTGTGTTAAATAGGTTATATAATAATATCGTCTTATGTTTCGTACAATATTGGATTGGATTATATTAAATTATATTTGAATGAAATTAAATAGCATTTAAGTTGACATTTCTATGATCTTAGGACTAAATTCAAATTTAGTACCATAATTTAATCTAAAATAGAACTTACAAAACCCAAGATAAATAAATAATTTCAAAATTAATTCAATTTTACTCTTAATCCTAACTTCCAAACATAGACTAAGGTGGCGTTTGTTTTTTTGTCTAAAATCTGAATAGATTTGAATTAGTCTGAATTCTAAATAGATCTGAATGTCTGAATCTGAATAATATATTTATTTTTTCGTCTGAATCTTAGAAAATAAGTATTAAGTTGTTTTTTTTTTCAACTTAAAAAACTGAAAATATGTACTTTTACATTTGTATCCTTATTAAATTTGAATGTCAAATAAATAATATATTAAATACCACACTATTTTAACATTTATAAATAAAATTAATGATGAGATTATTATGTGGGGTAAATGTCTATGGGTGAGTTTTGGGATAGACATGAAAAATAAATTATAAAGCAGAGATATTTTTGACAATTGACTTAATTAAATTAAGTAAAAAGTTAAAAAAATTGGCTTATTTTATTAAGTCAAAATTATCTAAAAAGTCACATTAAGTTATAAAAACAAACACTTCTAATTAATTTAATTAATTAAATTAAGTCATTTTAAGACATTAAGTTAAAAAACAAACGGTACCTAAATGGTTAAGTTTAATTCTAACTTAGTTGAGCCCTTGGACAATGAGACAATGAGACAATGATCCTCTCATTGTCTTTTCTTCTCTTGACTCTCATGTTCCATGAGTGGATAGATTAATTTTGTTTTTTTTTTTCACTTTGTTTATAACTAAGTTAATTTTTTTTCATTTGCTTATAAAGACAATGAAAGGAGAAAAGAAAAGTAAAAAAAAAAAAGAAACAAGAAAAAAAGAAAAATCCTAATCTGACGAAATGGACCTAACGAACGGGACACCTATACCTTGAACAGACGCCGTCAAGTGACACGTGACAGGATCCGAAAGTATTATCTTTTGATCACCACTCGTAGATGGCCTCCCCAGTACAACTACACAACAGTGGCACTTCCTTGCTTTAATTCCAATCTCTGGTCGATGTCTCCACGTGTCCTGCTCGTGTTTTCAAGGTCTCAACATTTCCAACAAACTTCCAATAAGAAAAACTGAAAAAATAATTTTAAAAAAAACGAGTAAACACGAAACGATCTGTGTTTGTTCCTACTAGTCGCCACCAAAGCTGAAACTAAAAATTTCAACTTCAAGAAGCTTTCACTTCTTCAAACGATTTACTCCTCTCTGTTCACTCAACAGCATTAAACTTCACAATAAGTAAGTCGCTTCATTCTGTGTTTGCAAAGTTTAATCTTTAATCTCTAAGCCATTTTTAGGCACTGTTTTGAGCTCTTAATTCTATTTCTAGGGTTACGCGATGTCTGCCAAACGTGACGGAATCGATTTAAACGTCGACGCCGTTTCTGGTGACCGAGAAAACGAGGGCGATGCAACGAGAAGCGGAGACTCTGTAGCGGAAACCCTAACGGAGACTTGTACAGGTCAGGGTCAGGGTTCGGATGTTGAGAAAGTTAGGGTATTTGACTCGGCTAGGGTAATTTGTGACTTGAATTTTGGTGGAAGTGATGTTAATTTGAATTGCGAAGGAGTTGACAGAGGGGATATTTTAGATAAAGTAGAGAATGAGGTCAAAAAAGGAAGTGGATATTTAGATAGCGAGGTTCATTGTAAATGTGGTGATGACGTCAAAACAGTAAGTGGGCGCTTAGATAGAGGGGTTGATGCAAAAGATGAACAAAATAATGGGAAATGCAAAGAGGATGCCTCTATGAACGATGAAAAGGAAGTTGAAAAAGGAAATGAACTACTAGGTAGAGGTGTTGTTGCAAACGCTGATGAAAATAATGGGAAACGTGGTGAGGATGTCTCTACGGATGATGAGAATGAAGTCGAAAAAGGAAGTGAGCCGTTACATACTGGGGTTGAAGCAAAAGTTGAAGAAAATAGTGGGAAATGTGGTGAGGATGTAGTTGCGAAGGATGAAAAGGAAGTCGAAAAAGGAAGTGAACTGTTGGGCCGAGGGGTTGATTCGAAAGCTGACGAGAATAATGGGAAATGCGGTGAGGATGTCTCTGTGCATGATGAAATTGAAGTCGAAGAAGAAAGTGAGCATTTAGAAAGAGGTGTTGATGCAAAAGCCAAAGAAAAGAATGGGAAATGTGGTGAGGATGTCTCTACGCATGATGATCATGAAGAAGAGGATGCCCCAGTGGCTGTAAGACCTTCTAGAGAGGCTGAGCCGCATTGTAATACAAATGTGGGTCCTGTGGGGGAGGAATGGGAGAAGGGCGTCCATGGTGGAGATATGATGGAGTCATTGCATCAGAAGTTTGAGGAGGCTGCTTCTGATGAATTGAAAAATAAGGCAAGGGAGATTGATACAGAAACAGAGTCAGATGTATTGGAGCAGGAAACTAATGGTAAAGATAGAGTTCAGTCATTGCATCAGATGTTCGAGGCGGCAACATCTGATGGGTTGGAAAATCAGGCAATGGAAGTTGATATACAAACACAACTGGAGTGCAATCGTGATCAGGTTGTTGATGTTCCTGTTTCAGAGGTGCAGGATTCTTGTAATGTTTTAAATGAGTCACATGCAGTCAATCTTGTTGTAGATTTGCATCCTTATATGGCCAAGGATGGAAATGCATCCAGTGAGGTGAATGCAAAATCAGTTATCACAGAATTTTGTGAGGGTGATTTGGTGTGGGGTAAAGTAAGGAGTCATCCCTGGTGGCCAGGGCAGATATTTAATCTTTCAGCTGCTTCCCAAAAGGCAAAGAAATATTTTAGGAAAGATAGTTATTTGATTGCTTATTTTGGGGATCACACGTTTGCTTGGAATGAAGCATCAAAGATAAAACCTTTTCTGGAGCATTTTAAACATATGCAAAAGCAGACCAGTTTGGAAGATTTTCACTATGCCGTCGATTGTGCCTTGGAGGAGGTTGCTAGGCGGGTGGAGTTTGGGTTAGCTTGTTCTTGCATTCCCGAGGAAGCCTATGCAAAGATCAAAACTCAGACAATTGTTAATGCTGGAATCCTGAAAGAATCAAGCGTGAGAGATGGTGGGGACAGGTTTTCAAATGCAGCTACTTTTGAACCTGGAAAACTCTCTAAGCATATTAAAGCATTAGCACGACTGCCATACAATAGTGACTTTGACAGACTGGAACTTGCAATATTAAAAGCTCAGTTGTCAGCATTTTATCGTTGGAAGGGTTATTCGCAGCTGCCTGAATTCAATATGCTGGGCGAGTTGTTGGAAAGTGAGGCAGAGATTCCTCTTTTAGATATGAAGCATGACGCTGAATTGACTCAAGGTTCTGCTCCTGATTTCAGTGATGACAAGAAAGCATCTTCCAAAACAGGGAAGTTAAAGAATCAAGACGGCTCTTCTCATAAGCGGAAGCGCAGCTCAGCGAACAGTATTCGTCCAAACAAAAAGGAGAAGAGCTTATCAGACTTGTTGGCTGAGAGGTGTGCAAATAAATCAAATGGTAAACGAGGAACAGCTGATGACGGCAATGAGTTGATTTCATTATCTTCTGGAAAGAAACATAAGTCAGTTGATTCCATATCTGATGACAAAGTTGTAAAACATGAGAAGTTAGATTCAATTTCCGACAATATGTCCTTGAAACATAAGAAGAGTGATCTGTTGGTGGTCAAACATGGGAAGGCTGAAGTGTCAGGAGGTGCTGCTCATAAGTGTCTACCAATGAAGAAACCTTTCGGCATTGGAAATAGCATACTTAAGGTCGCAAGCCAACTCAATGGGTCAAGCCCAATATTCAAGTCTGGAGATGAAGTGTCTCAAAAAACTGTGGTTAAGAATAAAAGCAGGGAGAAATCTCTCTTTAGAAATTCTCAAAGTAAAAAGCAGTTTCCATTGGAGGAGACTTCCCTTGCTGATTTGCTATCACAGCTCTGCTTGGCTGCCAGAAATCCCATGGAAGGATACAAGTACTGCTTGATTTCCTGGTTAATTTCTTCGCAGATTTCAGGGATTCAGTGAGCCTGAAACAGTCTCAAGAAGAAATTTCTGGTGTCAAGACTGGTAAAACATGGAACAATTCAGAATCAACTGAAACATCTGAGTCGGAGCCTATGAAAGACACTTATTGGACGGACAGGGTGATTCAAAACATCGGTCAAGGCAACAAACTCTTGAGAATAAAAATGACGCAGAAGAGGATGAGACCCCAAGTCAAAGGATACTTCCTCTGTTGAACCAGTATCAACTGTTCAATTAAGTGCCTGTCTGGAATCTGCATTGCAGACTGCTGGTGAAAATTTTGAGCAGGAAGCAGAAAAGCCAGCAGACCCCTTAGGTGGGTGCTGTGATGAAGATCTTTCTCCGACGGCTTTGATTCTGAATTTCACGGATATGGATTCTGTTCCGTCAAAAGACAATCTGAACGAGATATTTAGCCGTTTTGGACCATTAAATGAATTAGAAACTGAAGTTAAGAAGAGTAAGCGTGCCAAAGTGGTTTTCAAGAGGCGTGCAGATGCAGAAACAGCTTTCAGCAGTGCTGGGAAATACAGTATTTTTGGGCCATCACTTGTTAGTTACTGTCTCAAGTACATGCCTTCTATGGCAAGTAAAAATTCTTCCTGCACAACCAAGCAAGGCCAAAAAGCTGCAATAACTGAGGAGGAAAATGCTACTTGATACCTTAAATTCTGGTAAAAATTTGTTGAGTTAGAAAGTTTAGGCATTTGTTCTTAAATATGATCGGATTTCTCAGTGCCTTCACATGAAGCAAAATGCATGGTATCAATGGTTGACTTAGTTTCAATTCTCAGGAAGAAGACTCAGCTATCATATCGACCGTCTTGATCGTGCTTTTTATTTGCTGTCACAAAGAAAGGCATTTTGGAGTAGGTTAGTTACATTGCCTGGTTTATTTTACACTTGCTGATTTCTTAAGCTGTTAGGGCCCAATGAAGCTTGGATTGCTTATCTGCTATGGGCTTGTAACTGGAGATTAGGTGTACATGATTTGTGAATCAATTGCCACACTCTTTAAATTATCTAGTCTTAATTTCATAGTTATTTCAATCTTCATTTTTATCTGGTTAATGTGCGTCATATTAAGAAGCAGGCATCTATGTTGATAGCTTGGGAGGATCTGAAACCTGTGCTGCTGTGGTTTCTGTACTTGTCCATGAATCAATATGCATGAGATGTAAAGACTTTTCATTGCGCAACCAAACCTTAGCAGCATTCAGAGGTAGAAATGTCAATAGCTAGATTGCAGTAATCTGAGCTAAAGAAAGGATCATTGCTAGCTTAGCTCTTGATGAAAATCATATTGTATGATGAAAGAATCTTGAAAATGCCCAACCGACTTGAATTCAAAAATTAAGCTTTGGCTTTGATCAGTTTTGGGTGTTTGCGTACTGAACTCAGTTAGTTTTACGTTGGTTGGATAGCAGAATACAGGAGGTTCTGTTTTGACAACTTTATGGGTTTATTATTTTGTGCGAATGACTGGGGAATTTGAAGTTGGCTGTTGGAAAATTTTGGAACCTCCATGGATTTTCTTCTTTATCCTGATTATGCTAATTACTTCAAAATCGTAACACAGGACATATGTATTCTCCTTTTCAGAAAGATATTTGGTTTTGTTTGTATTTTGATTTTTGAATTTGGATCGTGGGGAGTAATGTATATTCATTATGGAAAATAGACACATTTTCTCCTCTTTTTTAATGCCCCATCATGAGCAGAGTTTAAAACATAGTCTAATGAGAAGCTTTTCAGAATAGCAGCGCCTTGCCAACTTGGAGAATGATTGCGGGTGGCTACTATTGAAGCCAAAATAGCTTTTAATTTTTTTTTTTATAAAAATAAGTCGATAAAATGAAACACTAAACTGGCAGCCAAAAAGAAAAAAAAAAAGAAAATGTAGATACATACATACATACATACATACATACATACATACATACATACATACATACATACATACATACATGATTTAGAAAGGGCTCGGGTTAAGTTGGATCATCTCCAACTTAAAGCCAACTAACCGCAGTCGTGAGATAGTCACTGTTAAACTAAGGGTGAAGATTATATATTCAGGAAATCTACGTCCAATGGGAACGTGAAACTTCTACAAAAGTTACTGGTTCCATTCTGATAAATAGAGAATGATGAAGAGAGAAGCGTTGATATTTACAGGCGAGCTTGTTGGCATGGTGAACACGGTGGTCACGCCAACAACAAAGCATCTTCTTTATGAAATTGCATTGACACCAACAACACACTCTCATTCTCACACTTAACTGATTTAAAAATAAAATAAAATAAAATAAAATAAAATAAAATAAAACATATTCCATATTCCAAAATTCTCTCTTTGTTTCTTCTTCTTCACACATTTGTCTCTCCTATATTATATAATCTCACCCAACATCTCATGTTCTCACTTCTTCTTCTGTTAGAATAATACGCATCACCAACTACTACCAGCAGCTGCAAAATACGGCCAAGATCACTCTTTGAGGTTCAGCCTAACCACCCACTTGATGAAATCAGAGCGACCCTCTAAACATGATCATTGCCCGTTTGTATTTGGTGGCTTGTTTGTTGACTAAACAATGGCACTGCTAGCCTCATTTGTTTCATTGATTAATATTCATTCCTTTAGTAATAAAACCCTACGTTTTGTTCATTAGCAGCACCGGGGATGTGGGTTTCTGTCGGTGAACTTGTCGATGAAAGGAAGTGGTGAAGAGTATGTTGGGGAATCGACAAAAAGTTACAGGTAAAATGAAAATAGTAAAGGTGGGGAGGAGGAAGATGAAGATCAGGTAGTGCAAGAACAACCATTTTATCCGATCACCCAACATTTGTATTAATGATTTTAACGGTTAAAAAATAGCATAGAGATCCAACGGTTGCGGTTAGTTGGCTCCAAGTTGGAGATGATCCAACTTACCAGAGCGAAATAAAATAGTGAAAACATTTTTTTAAAGGAGTTTGACTTGCAGCTTTAGACCTAAATGTGGACCGCTAATTTCATTCGTACGTATCCAAAAAGTAGAAAATACAGTATTCTAATCTAGAATCTTTGGAAAGAAAAGAAAAAAGAAAAAAAAGAAAAAACGTCAATTCAGTTTAAAACCGGTTGATCTCTCCATTGGGCCCCCCACTACTTATGTTACGCTATAAACGCTCCTAATCATTTTTCCTTTTTGCGGCATGTACATACATATTTACAATTTTGTCCTCGTAGTTTATTTTTAATTATTTATAATTTAAAACCGCCGCTTCTCCCAAATTCAAAAAAGGCTCTCTCCTCCCTCTCTATAGAAGAATTGAATTTACCGAATTTACCTCAGTCCCCTTACCTTCTCTCTCGATCTCGAAAACATATGATCTAATTAATTGATTAACATCTAAATTACTTTCAATTAGGGTTTCGATCTGTAGACAAATCTCTCTCTGTGCCGATGGACGAGTCTGTGGAACAGAGCAATCTCCAAATTCGAGAGCTTAATCTCATCGACGTCTCCTTTGAAGACGATTCCCTCATCAATTTTGCCGGTCCCCTTGAACCTTCATTTTCAGGTTCATTTATTTTGTTTACTCTAATCTCTTCCTTTCATATATAATTCGTAAATTAGGTTATAAATTACAGTTTTTGTTTTCTTTGTACGTTTCAAAATCTTGATGCATTTTCATGATTACAAAGTTATTTAATGTTACTTTTATGCAGGATACTTTTTTTTCTTTATTTTGTTGATGCTAAATGCTAAAATTCCCGTTGCTGAACAATCTCGATGCGTTTTTATGATTGCGAAGTTACTTGATGTTACTTTTATGCAGGATATTGTAATTTTAATTTTGTATCTTGTTGATAATAAATGTTAAAATGTTTTTTCCTAAATAATCTTTAGGTTTCAAGTTGGATTACAAAAATACTCTCAGAGTGTTTTTGGGGAATTGTTGAATGTGGTTGTAAATCTTTAGCGGTTTATGTGAGAAAAACATTGCAAGATTTCTCCACGTGGTAATCTTGAACCTTTTTGTAGAGAGTTTGGATTATATGGCTGCATTGGTGCAAAATGATTACTTATTCTTGTATTACAATTTCTGAATTTTGATTTCTGGAATTATGACGTTTATATTTTGTTTTTTAATTTCGTTTTATGATTCTTCTATTTAGTAGAGAGCTTTCTGGCTGATTTGATTATTTGTGATATTCAGAAAATCAGGAGCAGAAACAGGTTAGGTTCTTGGACCCTTTTGATTCTCCCAATGCAGAAGCCTCATTTAATTCTCTCAAAGAGGGGGAACAAGGGTCTCCGTTACTCGGATCATCAGAAACCGAAAAGGGAAGAAGTGTGAAATGTAACTTGCGGAAAAGTTTAGCCTGGGATAATGCATTCTTCACAAGTGAAGGCATGCTTTTATTTACATTTGAAAATTTGATCTAATGAGTTCCACCCCCCCCCCCCCCCCAACATTTGTAACCAAAATCTGGGAACTAAAGGCGTATCTTTGATCTGATCAGGTTTTCTGGAACCTGACGAGCTGTCTAGTATGATTGGAGGCACTGAGAAAAGCAGTAAACATGTATTACCTGGAATTGAAGAAGACATTCATAGATCTACAGATTCACTATCTACGTTAAGTAGTGATACCAGGACATTAAAAAGTCTTGAGGGTGATTTATTTGAAGATGTAAGAGCTTCAATCCAGAAATCGAGCATGGCATCCAATGTGGCAAACTCAAATAGTAAGAAGAAACTAGGAGTGGCAGAGTCTCAAACCATCCAGTGTGAGTATACTTCTTCATATACTTCTTCATTTGTTACAAGAGAAAATAGTTTTAAGTATCTGGTCTGTTTGCTAATATGCCATTTGATTTTGCTGATTTTGACACCGAATTTCTTTTGTATCCTGGTATAATACTAATGATAATCTCCTTTTGTCCTTTGGGTGCAAAGTAATATCCTGGCCATTACTGAGCTACTTATATTAATCATTCTTCTGTGAAGTCAATTGTAATTATTTAACTTTTGTATAATGAGTGGAAGCCATTAATTTCTTATGTGTTCATGATCCATCACACTAATTCTCAAATTAACATACTTCTTCTTTCAGCTTCAAAGGTGGACCTTGCCTCTCGAGATAAGGTGAGGTCATTTTACATATGGTAGCAAACATAATTAGTCATTATTTTGTGAGCATTCTATCATATACTAATCAACTTTGTTGTAACTTTTAGATGATGCCCAAAGCTCCTCTCAGAAAGCCAAGTGTTGGCACTCAAGGATCAGGAAAGGCAACAAAGCAGGTCTCTGTTCGCCCAAACCTCACAGGCATGTATTTACCAAATATGCTTAGTATGAATAAATGGATATTGATTGTTCCTATCTATAAACAATCAGGTTGTTTCACCAGCCTAAACTTTTCGTATGTATTATTTAAAGTTCAAAACTGAAAAAGACATGTTTTGGCTGTATGTCATGCTTCTGCTTATTTTAAACATCAAGCATTCTGAGGCTGTGAATGTTTTTTAACTGACCCAATTTCTTTACAGTCTGTTGCTAAAAATGATTTGTCAACTAGATCTCCTTGTAAGCCACCCAGGGTAGTGGGTAGGAATAGTGCCATCTCAAATGTATCAACCAAAAGGTCTTCCCTGGGTGCTAATCGTATCAAATTGGAAAAGGATAACTCCAGAACAGCATCGGGTAATTTTGCTTCATTTTCTTCAGATTAACCTATTATACATTGGCTGATTCTGTTTTGCAGATTACTTTCTATATAGGCTGAATTGATGTTATTCTTGTTCTGAATGTTCTTTTCCTTTGACCTGTTTTGGATGGTGCAGTTAGAGTGGTCCCAGCACCTAAAGTAACTTCTTCTGGTAGTTCACAGAATGTTGTTCCTAGACCAACCCCACCTTCCAGATCTTTGCATTCGTCAGCTGCAACCAAAACGCAGCTAACAACTTCTTGTTCCTCATTGGATAGTTCTGGCAGTGGTTCATCAGGCAGCACTGGTAAACTTTCCTTGAATTCCCTGAAAAGAAATGAGTCTAGATCTCGAACTCAAAATTGTTCTTCCTCTGGTTCAACCGTCAAAAGCCGCTCGAAAACTGAATCAAGAAGTAAAAGTCAGTCTGAGAGTTCAAATCTGACAGCTTATTTGAGATCTGCCACAAAGGCTTCTTCTAGCAGATCACCTGCCAGCTCTATCAGTGAATGGTCCTCAGAATCAACATCATCAACTGCTACAGCTATTCACAGACCTAAAAGTATAAGAACTAGCCTGGACTCTAGCTCTTCCGTGGGGGTCTCAGTAAATGGTGATGCCCCTCAAGTTTTGGATTCTCATAACAATTCTAAAAATCAATGCTCGGTTGGAGATGATTCTAAGGCTCCTGGTTTTCTAGGTGAACATATAAAGGGAGCTTCAATGGGAACCAGTGCACTTCTTTGTCCAGCTTCCTCAAAACCCTCAGGACTCAGAATGCCTTCACCTAAAATTGGCTTCTTTGATGGGGTCAGTAATGGATGTTCCTTTTAATTGTTGCATTTTGGTAGGGAGATCATTTGTTAAAGCAGTTTTTCTGGTTGTGGATTAAAGAGAAAAATTGATAACTTGATATACTTCATTTAGTCTTCCATTATTTCAAATTTTGATTTGATAAGCAAGTATCAAACCTACGTGGATTTATTTTTTCCATCTGTATGCAGGTTCGGTCAGTATCCCGCACACCACCTGGAAGTCTGCAATCGCATTCTAGTTTACCCAGTGCCCTGTCTAGAATTGGAGCTGCAAGCATTAGTCCAAGTGCAGGCTCAAACAAGGCTAAACTTGGAAAGTCTCCATCTGCTAAAACTATATCGGTCCAAAGCACCCAGCAAACTGCATTGAATAAAAAAATTAGACCATCTTTATCTCTTCAATCACCATCTAATGCTGCAGTAAAGGTTTCTAGTGTTTCAAGAAATGTAAAAAGCCCACTCATATCTCCAAAATTTCAGAATAGAATATCTCCTAAAACTGGTAAAGAGAGGCATTCGAAGGCTGGAGAGGCTGAATATAAAGTACATGATATAAGTACTTTAGAAAACCCTCTTGTTTTGCAACATAAGATGAGCCCAGAGAGTGAGGGTACGGCCGATGCTCTAGGTACGAAGTTCAATCCTATGAACAAAAGCCTTGACGCTTTTGGTGATCTACATTCTGCTCGTGGTGCTGAAAATATCAACCCCTCTCAGAAAGGGGATAAAGATCACGCGAATTTGTCCAACATTTACCCCAAAATGACTTGTATCTACTTACCAATAACAATGAGAAGGAACAACCTTATATTGAAGATCAAGTAAATTGTCTGAGCAGACAAGTAGGAGCAATGGATATGAATGTGAAGGTAGAGAAGACAGTCACCTCTCTTTCTACACAGAGCATTTTGACATCGGGTGCTGAGATGGTGTGACTGTTTTGCAGCTGCATTTACCTGAGGTACCTGATTTTCACTGTTTCTTCAATATTTTCTAATATGGGGTAGAATTAGCAATTTTAATATATGCCTATTGTGTTTGATTCAGTTATATCTTCCCACAAGCTACAAATCTATACATTCAGATCATTTATAATCGATTTATTAGTCTGTTTTCTGATTGTTGTTAAACATCTGACATTTTGCTTTCATGCAGGTATTCTTGCCTTCATATCTTTCTGAAATCTGTGATCTAGACATGAAATTCTTTTACTGGATTTAGAAGTGTGCATGCAACCATGCAGTACGATAGCTGAATAGTATTACAGGAGAGTAGAATTTGTGGCTTCGATGTATATGTTATACAAAAGATCTATGTATTTTGATTATTCATCCGATTTTTGTCTTCAGGAGATTCGTCATGAAGTGCTTCTGCTGCGTTCAGTAGCATGGACTTTTAATTGTTTGTACTTTGTTCCTGTGCCATTAGCTCTTTTTCATTTCAGTAAAGTCTTTCCACATCGGAACTAACTCTCTAGTGAATGACAGGACAACAGATCCCAGTCAGATTGTAGATTTTTGCATAAATGAAGCTGATCTCTGCTTGTGAATTCATGAGATGTTTTCTGTATATTTGGTGGCTATTTATTCAACTGCTGTAGAAATCTACCTAGTCTCTCTTGCTATTATCAATCCAAAAATGCCATTCCAGGTCAGTTGCTGCATCTGTATGAGGCTTGAGACAATTCTCAGGTGGCCGTTTCCATCTCTTGTAGTCTTATTGATTGGCACTAGGCCTTTTGATACTTCCATCAGCCTGCACCATTCTAAACGAGTTCAAAAATTCTCACCTTGCCAGTACGTCTCCTGGATTGACACTATACCGTTGTCATACAGCTCTTGATTTCTATCATTCTAATTGCTAAGAGTTCTTACTAATCTACATCAATATTCCATTGTGATCAGAGCACTGAGTTTGGTCTCTAACGGTTGGGGGAGGCGGCGGGCGCGGGGGGCTTTGGTTTTAAAGAGGGCACAGCATGTCTTGGTGGCCAGTTACACCGATTAATTTCAACCCTCGTATCATCTCCAGTTCTCTGCCGCAGCCTTTTCAATAACACCTTCCTCTCCAACAAGTTCTCCTGGTGTAGGAGGGATTGCTCCCCAGATTTGCTTCCAAAAAGCAACTATGTTTTCGGTACCGAGCCTCCAATATCTCAGCCACTAAGAATCCTCAGATTGTAAAATTCCAACTTGCCCAATGTATTTCTTCTCCGTTGCTTTAGAAATTAGATCCCCACCATAAGTCATTCGACATTCTCTGATATCATCACACTCCCTTAGGAAGTTTAAAGCACTCAGTAGAATTCGAGGGAATTGCTTGAGTGTATGCTTTAGTGAGCACCCCCTTGCCTCCGTTGGAAAAATATTTATGCTGCCGGATTTTAACTTTGTTGGCAACTCTAGTTTCAGATCGTGGCTCCTTTTGTTCCGTCCTATCATGGAGGGGACTCCTTGATACTTCTCATTTCTCAGGAGCTTGAGAAATACTCCCACCAGTTTGGTGGGCAAGTTGAGAAGCCTGACAGGAACATGTTCTTTGCGGTCCCTACTGAGCATGAACTGTTCCGTTATGAATATTAGGGATTTAATTCTTAATTTAAACAGTTAAACTTGACTCCCAAATGGCATCAAAACATTTGAAGTGATAGTGCATTATATCAAACACCACACACATGCCTATTAATTATTGTTCTTTCACTTGAGAGTAATAATCTTCAATCACCAAACCCAAATGACCCTAAATTTGAAGTTTGTATAACTACATAACCAATGCTGACCCCATATCAGTAGGTTAGTGCTGTAATTATTCAAAAAAGTAAAGCAAAAGTCCATTTCCGATTATATGCCAGTTTTATTACTCTGTAACACCGGAGAGATTAAAGCATCTATCTAATACACCATTAGACGCGGGTGGCACCAGGCCAAAATGAGACTGAGTGAGCAATTATAATTCATTTAAGAGATGAATGACAGCTATTTGAACTGATTAACTAAATATCAATTCTAGAGTCAAAAATTGTACCACAGCAATACATTAACTAGATAATTGATAAAAAATTGTTCATAAAATCCACTTGATAACAAAAAGAGACACTCCGAATTCTTTAAAAGAACTATCAAAGAGATTGCAGGTTAAGACAGATCTCTTCTCTTAAGACCTGGGCTTCTCCTTCTTCTCTTTGAAGAGAGCCAAGAGAGAGACACCAGAGACCTTCACAACCTTGAACCTGACACCGGGAATATCACCGACGGCATGTCCCTTACGTCCAAATCCAGCAATCAACACCTCATCCTACAGTAACACATGATATGTTTCAGTCAGATACCAGGGGACAAACAAATAAAACACAATTAATACCTCACAAATTAATGAATTCTATGAAAAGTACAACTAACATTTTCTTCAATATAGTTCAAGCAACCATCATTTGGAACAAAAGCGGCAATCTTCTTTCCATTTTTGATAAGTTGAACTCTGGCACACTTACGAATAGCAGAGTTAGGCTGCTTAGCTTCAATACCTCTGCAAGTTTTGTACAGATTTTATTAGATATCGAACAATCTTCAGTTGAATAAGCACCTGTAGAAAACTAAAGGCAATGCAGTCTTACATCTTCTCAAGAACAATTCCTTTAGCATGGGAAGAACCGGCAAATGGCTTCTTCCACTCATTGCCGAGGTGAGACTTTTTGTATGACTTATCAGCCCACCTTTGAGTCCTACGGTGAGTCTTCAGCTTGCGACCAGCTCCCATACCATGTGTCTTCCTGCAAGCCAATTGATCTTCATATCAAAACCAATATAAATTTATAGGACCAAAAAATGCAAGCTTGAACTAGCTGTATAAAGAATATCAGTAACCTTCCCACTTCTCACATGCACTGTGTGAAAGACCGTCTGAAAATTTGACCAACTAATGACCAAATTGAAAGTTCCAAATTGATGCCAAACATTCGGCAGAACACCCACAACCTCCATATCTGACCAGACCGAGAATCTAATTAACTAAACCCCCCCACATACAGCAATAGCTCGATGAGCTTCCAGCTAATTACAATTAACCTTTATTGGTTGTCAGAGGCATATCACCAGAAAATTTGCTTAATGTTTTGACTTCAAAGCAGTTCTCACATTACAAATAATACAATGAGACACACAATTTATGTTCAGCATCAAAGAGAAAAGAAAATAAAAAAAATTATAAATATTGTTTCTTTTGTCTTCGTTGGCTTTTGAGCATCTGGGAATTTTACAAGTAGAATGAAACCAACATCTAAACCGACCAAAACCCTCAAAAACTTGTGCTAATTTTTATTTTTTTAAAATAAAAACCTAGATTTGTAACCAAAAGCTTATTCCATTCTATTATGAAAGTTGAGTTAAGAGTCAAAGAGAAAGAACATTTGCATACCCCATGATTCCTGATTGTAGTTACTCGACTGCTACGAGGCTGTGTAGAAGTTAAGGCGAAGAGAAGAAACAGCAACCGCTTAGTAAAACCCTAGCCTTGTTAATGGATTGCATGAGCTATATATAGAGACAGACGTGTAATATAATTTCAATTGGGGCACAGGCGGATCTGCGAAGATTGTTTTGGGCTTACGTAGGTTTGGGCCTAACTTTTGTTTTGAAAGATTGATAGGCCCATGAGAGATCTGCAATGTGGAATCAAGCAACAAATTAATTTCATCTAGAACCACCCCCTTATTGTTTTCTTGAATCCAGTCGAATTCGTTTTGGGGGGTGTTTGGTTCCCTCATTATATGGAGACGGATTGCTAATAAATGTCGGATTTAGTTAATGCGGTATTTTTTTTTACTTTGTAATAATAATAAATAAATATAAATTTTTTAATTTAATATGATATTATATTACATTCTAATTTTTATTATACTAAAAATATAACTAAATAGTGTATTATTTAACCATATTCTAATAATTAATATATAAAATTGATTAATATTTAATAAGTTAATATAACTAATAATAAATACTTAAATAATACAATATAATATTACATTATTTAATTATATTACAATAATTAAATAAGTTATTTTTAAATAATTCAATATAACTACTAATAAATATTTAAATTTGAATAAATATGAATAATATTAATTTAAAATTAATAATATAAATAATTACTAGATTATTTCGCATAATTCTTTTTGTTACTGAATGAATACGTTACAACAATGTATCATTTTATTATTTTGTAGTTAACTTATGGTATGTACAAACTTTTAATCTATGATCCTAAGGTGACCTTTGAATTTGAACTAATCTCGTAGGTTTTAACTGTTTATTTATATTATTATATTATTTAGAGGTTATTTGATTAAATTATTTGCTTCACTTTATTTCATAGGTTATATATTTAGAAAATACTGAAAAATAAATGTTATACTTTCGAAAATTTAAATTTATCACAAAAAATTTAATAAAGTACACTGCAGTATGCAGCACCAAATATAATATAATTAAAAATTAATGCAATACAAAGTAGCACTAGAAAATGTACAGTATTGTTATAATACAGTCCTAATGTAATCCATCATAATATAATATATCTCCATTAAAATAATGTAATACAATATAATACAATATAATGTGCCAAATGCACCCAAAAAAAATGACGTGCAACGTATAATTTTTGTTTGAAATTATATTACAATAAGCTACTAGTATTATTAACTTTATACTTACAAATCAATAGATTCCTACGAGGGACTTGAACTAATTTCCTTCATGACGGAGGTGGAAAAAGTCTTTTATCACACAGTAAATGGCCTAAACTTACCCCTCACTCACTAGTGCATGTACAAATTCTTAATTCAGTTAATTAAATTATGGGATAATCTTTTTATTAAAGTGTCATCATACCATTTAAATTATGTTACGAATTTAATAAATTTGCTTAATATGCCCCAAAGGCTTGGTTAGATTGAGTGATTTTTAAATAGTTTTATTTAATTAGCACATAAATTCTTCTAAGAAAAAATAACAGATTAAAGAAAAATTTAAATTCTACCCTCCTCTCTATCTTCTAAAAAAAAAATAAATAAAAAAACAAAAACAGAATCCCCCGAATAAAGTGGCAAATTTCATTGATGGTTGCAAATGTTTGATTTGATATTTTACACTAAATGAAACAAGAAACCAGGACTGATTACATGAATCCAACTCTGTTGTGATTTAGGCCAATTCTCATGTCATCAATAACACCGAAAAGGACACGCTAAGTAAGAGGGAGGAGGCTTAACATCAAAACAAGTGAATTAAACTCCCAGAAGGGTTCTCAAAATTCGATCGACGCACAGTGTTTTGTGTTCCAACAATAAACAGATCGAGGGTGATTAATCAATGTAAATTCTTAGCCATTGATTATGTCAGTGGTAGAAAGTTCAAGAACATAACCAATCTCTTAGCCTGATGACATGAGAGAACGTGGCTACTAATAATAACATCAGGGTAGTTGAAAATTGTTGAGAGGGGCAACAATGAATCAAGAAACAGAAAGGATTGTTAATTGGTGCTGATAGATATGCTGCATAATCAGCAAATTTCAAATAACAAAATAAGACTATCGGTTCATTGAAGTCCATCAATGGCTCCAAATTCATACAAATATTCCCATCTTGTAATGGCTTCGAGATACACTGCTCGATCAACATAAACAGTTTGACGGTGTAAAGATTAGAGAGTATTTGCAGTCTCCGTCCAATGCCCCGAAAACATAGGTGAAATGAAGTTGAAATTGAACTGTTAAAAATGCCCAGTTGCCACATCTATACAGAGTTCACAAAAGAGTTTAAACGTCTCCCAACTTTTGCAACAGCCTTGACAACCTGCCAATAGAACTGTTAAGATAAAAAGGAAAATTACATTGAAAAGTAAATGAATTATATAATAGAATAATTTGCAACCTGAGATGTTGTCCATCTATTTCTGGCCTTTCTTCCATAGTACCCCAAATTTCTTCAGCATGTTTGCATTTTTCTTCTTGGGTGAATCATCATCCAGTTCTTCACAGTAAGGAGAACCAGTATTTCCAATCATGGGACTGTATTGGCCGTCCAGAGAACCTGTTCTCTCTACAAATTTCCCATTGTTCCCAGCTGAGAGCATTGCAGTGGCTGCCTCAGCTGCTTTCCTCCACTGGTCTGACTGCACCTTCAATTTCCTCAACTCCGCCTCCATTTCTGTACTTGCTGCCTGAGCTGCATCCAATTGCTCAGTTACACGTGCTGCTCTTCTGCTACTTTTATCAGCTTCTTCAGTTAAGAAGCCAACTTTCATCAAAGCCTCTCTCTCCGCAACCCTAGCTGCTTCTGCCAAGGAAATCGCCTTATCATTGACTTTGTTTCTCTCCATTTCCCTATTTTCAATCTCCATCTTTAGCATTCCATTTTGTTCAGTTAAACTCATCAACTCTGTTTCCTTGTCCAAAATACTCGCCTTCAACTCAACCACTTCTGCCTCTAACTTCTTCAGCTCCACAGCAAGTTTGGAATCTCTTTCATTACACTCGTTTGTCTTGATCTTCAGATTCAGTCCCTCATTCTCCTCTGAAATACTCTGCAATTCTGTTTCCTTGTCCAACAAGTTTGCTCTCAACTCTTCAATCTGAGCTTTCACGTTTTTCAATTCTGTCTCCAGATCAGCCTCTCTCTGGCTTGATTCAGATTTAGCACGTTCTAATTGTTCATATGCACTTCTAATCTGCAATGTGCTCTGAATATATTCTTCCTGGTACCTGGTCTCAGAAGCATCTAATGCAGATCTTAGTTGGCGCAATTCATTTCTAGCAAGATCAAGCTCCCCTTTGAGCTTGTCTATTTCTTCATTTTCTCCATTCTTTTGAGAAAGGTGAACATCACCCATAGATTCCGCCAATTTGTTGCTACTATTAAGCAGATCATTCTGGAGTTTGCTTACAAGTTCCTCCAATGATTTAACTCGAGCTTTTGACTGCTCCAGCTCCAATGATAAGGTATTATAAGCCTCTGTGGCCTTGATACCATCTGATCGCAGCATTTCCAAATTAGCATTTGCAGTTTCTAGCTGCATTTGAGATTTGCGAACATCCTCAAGAGCCTGGGATTCAGATTCTTTGCAATAGCTAAGCTCATTTTTCAGTTTTTCAACAAGGGATAAAGTTTCAGTAAGTTCTATTCTCAAGTTCTGCATTTCAGCGTATGCAGACTCTGCATGCTTGGTTTGGGCAGCTTCAGACTCTGCCACCTTTTCCAGCTGAAATTTGAGCCTCTGAATTTCATTCATGGCAGAACCCAAGGCAGCAGAATCCATAGACTGCTGTTTCTGAACAGCATCAAGCTCAGATTGCCATGCTTTATCTCGATCCTGTGAGAGCTGTCTGAGCTCTTCAACTCGTGTATCCTCAGAAGTAGTAATCTCCAGTAGCTGTTGCTGAGATTCCTCGAGCCTTGCTGACATGGCTGAGAGCTGCTTCTTCGCCTCCTCAGCCTCTTGCTGAGCTCGCCTCTTCCAGGAGTCAGAAGCATTCAGTTGTTCCTTTGCCTTCTTGAGATCCTCTTGAAGTTGGGCAAGCTGGGATTCTAGTTCAGACACTCTGCTTGATCGCTTTTTCTAGAGTTCACAAACAAAGAGCAGATATCAAGCGAGAAAGTGACAATTAAGGAACCTTTGGCAATTAATAGGGTAAAAGTTATTATGCTCAAAAAATTTGAATTGTCAAAGAAAAAAGTTCTACAATTAAAAATTAAATAAATGCCAGTACACGAGTTTATTATAGCAACAGAAGAGAAGCATCTATTAGTCTGCCAAATTCATCAAATTCCCTATGCAATACGAAACGAGATTGAAACAGTATCAGTTATATAAATAATAGGAGAGTACCTCCAATGCCGGACTCCTAGGTGATTTGCGTTCAACAACTTTAGGACTTCCTTTTGGTGTTTTATTCATGGGACTTGCGGCAGATGAAACAGAGTCTGAATCTGATCCTGGCAGTTTGAGTTGGCGAGCAGTTCGAGGTGTTGCAAGAGATTTTCTTTGAGGCACTTCTGAAGAACTAGTTCTGTTGTCAAAGCCAGTAGGATGAAAACCAGAATAAGAAAGAATGCATAAAAATCACTGAAGCATCCGGTTACAGCAACTAATGCAAAACAAAAGAGACTGCATGTATGTTAGAAACAAATAGTGAAATAAAATATTCAACACACGACTTAACAATTTCACTCTGGTGTTAAATAGTGACAGTAACAGATTTGCTATCAATATTAATATATTTGTTTCCAAAGAATGTGCCCACATTCACAGCTCATCCAAAACAAAATGGTTTCATCAAAATTGTAAATGCATTTATTATAGCAATAGGCTGGCAGCAATTTAATGGTGCATTGCTCACTCAATACACAGATTTTACAAGACCAGTAAATCCAATAGATGAGACCAATACTATAAATTGGATTAATTTTACTCTTTCAATCAGTTTCCAGAATCATGAAAAGTAGCAAATAGGCAGAAGCTTGAAATCAGTTTAGATTCTTTTGAATTTCATGCACTATTTGTGTGAGAATTAAAATTAACCAGAAATTCATAAAATGCAAAAGCAAGTGAAGTCAGAAACAGGAATAGTGAATAAAAAGCTGCCTAAAGCAATAAGAAACTCGTAGGGCCCATTTTTTGATTTCAAGATCAGAATAACAGAACAATTAAAAAAAAAAAATCCCAGCTGCATATTTAACTTGAGAACAGTGTTTATCATAGAAAAATAGAATTCCGCAAACCAAAAAGCACTTAATAAGTGACAATGTTACCTTGCTTTTGGTGTCTGCATAGCTTCTATATCCGCTCTGCCAGAAGTGGAAAATAAATGGCCTCTCCTTCAAATCAAACCCCACCTGACCCACAACACCTGCAAATGTTCAGAGAAACATTTGGCTGGGAAAGAAGAATGAAAGAGAAACTAATATATATGTGAGCATTGGAAGAAAAAGCACAATGGTCCATAAACGACAGCCACTTCTAATCACTATGCACAAAGCCTAACAAACAAACAAACAATACAGTCGCTTCAAAGAAACTCCATGGAAACTACTCCCACTACCACCAACCATAAACCAGAAGACAAAGACAAAAATTGAAAATAAAGAAAAAGTTGCAATCAAATGAGTTCATAAAATATCATTAAGGAAAACCAGCTTTGCAACTTTTTATCACTTGCTTTTTACTCCAGTACTTGAATAGTGCTAACCAAAGAAAAAAAGAAAAACAAAAAGCATTATTGAAGTCACAATGGGCCAGCAATACATAAAATGATGACAGTACACATGTGGGTGTTTCATTTTAATTTGCAGATATGCTAATGACATAAACCGGATCATCTTCTTCTTAAGAAAGCTTTATTTTAATAGCACCAAATATACCATATTTCAGCTCCAAATACTAGAGCAATTTTATTTTTTTATTTTTTTTAATTTAAGTATTTCTCATGCGGTGTGTTCTTCTAAAGTGTACTGATTAAAATGAAAAAGAAAAGAAAACTTATTCAACCTGGAAACTGGGAATTTAAAGTTGGAAAAAGGGAAAAACTACCAAATCTTGAAAGAACCATACAATTTTTAACTAAAAGCACACAGAAACAAGAAATCATATACACAGAAAAAAAAAAATACTTAGATCGATGGAAACTCAACTTGCTGTATATCAAGTTGGCACTGAAATAAAGCTAAAGCAGAGCCAAGAAACTAAAATAACTTCTCTTTTCAAAATACCACCAACGCACTTATAGAACCAAGCAAAATAAATTAAAAATAAAAATAAAAAACCCAAAAAATGGGAACTCGAAACCTATGAACTTCTCACATTCTTCATTTCTAACCTATGAGCTTCTCACATTTTTCATTTCTACGTAGCTCAAAAATAAAAAGACCAAAAAGAGCCGCCATCATCACCATTGCTATCAAAAAGTATAAGCCAAACCCAGAACCCGGATACTGACAACATCTTTAAAAAAGCGAAAAAAAAAAGAGAACATTTAAACGTCGAACAATGTTTGATGGAACATAAAGTAATTCACCTGAAGAAATCAATGTTCGCTAGCTCCGGCTGTTTGGTTACTGTTAGTTGCTGTTTGGAGTTGAAAAACCCTTAAGAGAGAGAGAGAGAGAGAGAGAGACTTAAATGTGGGTAGCCAAACGCGGTCTTAAGTGAAGTGGATATAGCTTTGAGCTGCAATGCAATGCAGTGCAGGTGCTGCTGCGCAGTTCCCGAGTGAGTCTTCGTTTCTGTCAGTGGAGAGACCAAGCAAAGCTACCAAAAGAGTTTACTGGGCGTATTTTTCTATACGTAGGTGCTTCTTCCTACTAACTCCCTTCGCCCACGCTCTCTCTTGCCACGCGCGCTTTTCCACGCTCCCATTTTCGCTTCACGTGATTTGATGTGGACTGCCGCTGACTGGCGCGGGCGCCTGCCCATCTGCGTTTACAACTACTACTTTCCCCCTTTTGAATTTTGAACACTAACAAAATTTCCCTGACGAAAGATATTTTTTTTTGGTATTTTATTATTATCTATTAATTTTGTGTATTAATATAAATTTTAGAGGAAATAAAAGACAAAATTTATTTATCATAAATTTCTCCATTAATTTCATACTTATTACTATCTATTAATTTTGTAACGTTTCAGTTTTTAAAAATTGAGTTATTGTATAATTTAACTCGTTGAATGAGCTTATCAAAATTTTAACCGGGAACAGATAAAAAAAAATTGAATGAAATCAACCAAGTATTGGGAATAAATTTACATTTGATAACATGCATTATATTCTGGGTCTACATGAAATTTTGATAACGTGTAGAAATATATATATTCTATATTTTGTTAAAATACATATATAGAGTCTTTTTACGGGCTCAAATTTATACCCTTAAAGTCTTTTTTAATCTACCGCCTCAACTCAACCGACTTCTCATAAAAAAAAAAAATTGTGAACTATAATAAAAGTGTTAATACTATAATACGAATCATTTGAGGTAATGACTTATATGATACGAATGGATTATTATTATTATTTTTAATACATTATCTGTATTATTCGATATTACATCGACATTATAATTATATTTATAATTGTCTTAAACAACCTATATTAGCAAAATCTTGCCAAATCTTTAAACCTCTACAATATTCGAGGGATCTCTCATTTTTCGTAAGGACTGCCATTTAATTATAATTGAGGAATAATTAACCCCTTAATATTGTAAGTGCGAAACATTTAGATTACGAATGAATTAGTTGAGTGAAAGTATCACAAGATCTACCTAATTATTTTCATCTTTTCAACTTATTCTTTCATGTCATGTAATTTATAAAGTAATTTTTAAATATATCACTACTGATTATAATATTAATCAATTTGTATAAAATTAACCTTTTTGACATTACAATGGGTCCAAAATCTCTTCTTTTTTTTTTAATTTTCAAAAATATATTGAATCCAGAACAATCTCTAATTCTTCTTGGGATGAAACTGTTACTTGCATTTTGTGCGTCAATGGAACTTGATGTCTTGAAACTCTAAAATGGTATACACTTCAATGATCTTGTTGTTTAATGTTGCCGTAAAAGATGGAGCATGCAGTGGGGTGGGGCACGAGAGTTATAATGTGGGTCTACTACCTCCACAGTTCAAACGTGCGCCCAGAAGTCCACTTGGGCAATTGGAAGGACGCAGTGGTCGTTGTATTTTAAATTCTCGGGGGGTCTTAAAATTTCATTTGATACAACGATATCATTTAATACTTACCCTCGCGCCAGGGCACATATAAATGTAACTTGAACTTGGTTTCAAAACTGATCTGCAGCCTTTTATAACTTTTATAATTTTTGTTCCGATTATTCTGGACCCTTATTTATAATCATGTCCAGTAAAAATTTAATTATACGTTATCCTTGTTGAAATAACTATCAATTGAAATATTAACAGTTTGAGTAAAAGGCACAACTCAATAGGAATCTAATTTTGATATAAATACGAATCTAGAGCACAGGCCAACAAATAAAGTGTTATTCATTAATCAGATGATATGCTAATACAATTAATTTACTTAAATCTCGTGTAAACTTATAACTCATGAATTCCACATCTTATATCACATTGTTTGAAAAATAATTTGAAACAAAAATTTTAAAATCTCTATCATTAAATAATCTAACATCACCATTCCACTTCGTTACTGGTGCTTTTTTTTGTTTTTTTAAAGATTTTCTTTTCCTAAATGAAGGACGTCGAAAAATATAATAGTTCTTATAAAAAATTTCAACACCACAAAAATAGTACGATAAAAAAGCATTAGACAATGAATTCAATTCAAATCTTTAAATTCAGTTTTTTGTTAAAAAAATATAATAATAATTTTCCCCTTTAACTCATTAATATTGATGTATTCGAACAACTTAATTATTTTCTAATGAGAAGTAACTTTCAATTGATTATTTCGTTACTAATATCTTTTGATAATCATTTTCGTTTTACTCCCATAAAAAGAACATATTTCAAACCATAATTGTACACCAGTTTAGTGATTTTCCAACGGATTAGCATTCTCTACATCAAACGGGTCAGTCCAAGAAATAAGATAAAGATAAATGAGTACAAATTTTAGATTTCTTATCTAACAAAACAATAAATTAATTTCAAAAAGGCAAAATTAAACATGATTAATAATGACACGACACCAAACTGCTTCTGCAATACCAGTTACCAGGCTGTGGAAAACTCGACATGAAGTCATAAACAATCATAACCTGGACTATTGGTAATTCAGCCATGCCTGTGATCTCATAGCATAAGGAAGAACTTTAGGAACATTACGGAAAAAGAAAGGGAAAACAAAGTAGGGGGAAAAAGTGAAATATTATTCCATTGGGTATCTAATTATCCAAAAATATAATGTCTTGAACTGTTTAATTATGATAAACATTTACCTTCTTTAAGGATGAATCAAAGAATAAAGTTGATGTTTAAGCCCTTGCTTTATTAACAATGAAAGCAGTGGCCAATAATTTCGATAGCTTGTGGCCTTTGGTCATTCCCCTTGGGCGGGCACCAAGATCAATTAAAGCAAGCTCTATAAGGCAACCCCATTTCATTGGAAAGAGACAAAAGGAAAATTGCATCATAACATGACCCGGGTGTTGAACTTTTTACCAAAACAAGAGATTAAATGTCTTTCAAATCATTATAAGAAAAAGGCAAATAATTGAACTTAAAATGCTTTTGTCGTTAAATAATATGGTACCTACTATGGTCTTTCTGTTGTCCAATTGAGGTAATAAAGTTGCAAGGTACAAAACTAGGGGGTATTGAGCTAATGACGAACATTAACATAGAATGTCTTACAAATTGTAATAAATATATTAATAATGCTACACCAACAATATAATGAATCATAAAGAGAAAAGTATGTTAATCTTCATATAGAAGTCTTATTGGTTGTTAAGGGACTTGCAAGTTATCTATTGATTAAAAATAACTTTTCTATAACATCCAGATCTTGCTCTCTAATCTTCCAATGAAAGCTAAATTTAATCCTTAACCAATCGGCTCTTTCATCCTAACAACCAACATGATAAGACTTTTTTTTTTTTTTCATTTTCCAAAAATTGAGTATAGACAAGGCAAAAGTTTTGGCCAAAGATAATTAGAATCAACCTGCATAACCAAGAAGTAGAACAGCCACTGTGATGACAAAAAGGGGTTTGGGGGGGGGGCAAAGGGAGAAAGTAGGTTCCAACAAGCCAAAGCTCACTATGATGATGAACCTGTGATTCAAGAAAACAGTGTGTTTAATTTTGTTATAAGTCAATCAGATGGTTTGGTGAGCTCAGAAATCAATCTGTAAAAACGCTAGAAGTTTTTATCAATTACACTCCCAAGTCATAAACTCCTATGAGTTTGGTATAAGACATCATCATATTTTCTCTACGAAGCAAGTGAGAAAGACACTCTACTGGGCAGACAACTTTCAATGACAAATCAATCCACATTTAATTTTGAAGAAAAATTGATATCACAATAAAAAACCAGAAAGTTTACTTGTGCTATACAATCTCCTCTACTTTTTAGTCTTTGCAAGGTATAAACACTAATAATATTTATTGGCTGATACTAAACAGATGTCAATGAAGATTACCTGGGACGCAATGATTAATAGCAACACTACAATCCCAAATTTCTTGAAGTAAGTTTGTCTCCCAACAACGTTATCTTCCAGCAGTCAACTCGGAACATGAAGACAGAAACCTTTTTAGGAACAACTGCAAATTACCCAAAATGAAATCAAACATCAAACATCAAATAGCCGAGCCACAGTTATTGATGACTTTATGCACCCCACAACGATAATAGACTCAAATGATGTCTTACAAACTTA
The DNA here is from genome assembly GCA_030449895.1 of Citrus mangshanensis. Taxonomy (NCBI): domain Eukaryota; kingdom Viridiplantae; phylum Streptophyta; class Magnoliopsida; order Sapindales; family Rutaceae; genus Citrus; species Citrus mangshanensis. The sequence continues at coordinate 37,376 of JASUUJ010000155.1, forward strand.
ATTTTCCCTATAATGCAATAATGCATCAAGTCCTTGTGGTACAAGAACCTCAACAGCTGCTCTAGATGTGAAATTCATAGAGTTATTGTTGACTTTTACCTAAAAGCTTAGATCTTGCTAAAGTCCTCATGATGCAATAACATGACAGGTGCCCTTGATGTGAAATTTATGAGATAATGCAAATGAAACCTTCATTGCATGTTTAAACTTGTAATGTGCTTTCCATGTTTTTGACACTTAACTTTTTGTGTCTTCTCCCAACTATGCCAATCATTACTTTTTTTAAAATTTTTTCATTTTTTTATTTCACATTATAACATCACTGAGGAAAAAGATGCATGTAGAGTTTACAAGAAACTAAAAAGTGCAATCATTGAAAGAGATCCGCATGTATACACCAAAATTTGCAAAATTATGTTATTATATCATTTCCAAGTTAAACTACTTGGCAAACCAAGCACAGACTTAAAACAAATGCATGTGTGGAAAGAAGCTCAAAAAAATTATTTGAACCATGCATAATAAGTTGGAATAATTTTGGCCATATTAATTTAAAGTACATAAAAGGCTGAATTACCATGAAATTTATCATCTGGTGTAACCATCCCAAATGTTTCTGTAGTTTCACGAATCATTATACCACTCAATCCAGTGAGAGCAGATGTCTTACACTCTGCAACTGCAAAAGAATTGGGAGGATTATTGAAAGCAATCATTTTATTTTAGTGCAATTGGCATCTCTAACGGGGTCGAGACCACGAACACACTCCCTGCCATTCAACTTTTTGACAGGACTTGGCCTAAAGAGCAAATTACTAAAATAAACTGACATGCTCTGTTAAAGACAATAAAATGTTTCTCCACTAACAACTTGTTCATCCAATTGCTCCTCTTTATGAGGCAGTTAGACTATGTGGAGACCTGATGAACAACAGAGCTCAGCTGTTGGTCTTTCTTGAGCACAATCGGTTTGTTAGCACCATAATGCTCTCCTTCAGCAAGACAAGTTTAAGAGTTCTGTAAAATCAGAAAAGAGTTGCATATGTGCAAATAGTCTTACACATTAAAGATCTGCCCAAGTTTGTATGGCTTATATAGTTCTTGGACCAGTTCTAGCTGAAATGATCATGTTTGGAAAATTTTCTCACAATGAAGAAAAAGAAGAAGAACAAGAGAAGGTGAGTATGGTTTAGAGAATTTTCAAAGAAGACAAGTTTAACAATTTTTTGAAAACAGACGAGAGCAAATTAGAAGTAGAAGGAGAAGAAAATAGCTTCTGTGATTCCCATTGGTGTTTATTACAAAACGCAAAATTGACGTCGCAGATAAGAGCATGTTACCTATAATATTAGCACCGTGTAAATCTGCGCTAAGAAGACACTGGGCCAACTGATTTTTCCTGCACGATTGAAGGGAGGTATGGTTACAGAATTCCAACAATTATAATGAAAATTCAGAAATATTATTAGGAAATGATATCTCACCCAGTGTTTTTAAGAAGCTGTGTAATATAGCCCTTCCACATTTCATGCATTGGCTTATACTTCTCAAACCTGCAATCAAACTCAAAACAACAATTTTAGGCGAACTACTTCAAGAGGAAAAAGAAAAGAATTGCTCATATTAAAATCATGTTATAACATACATCTCCGAGCACATAATTTTGACCATGGAGAAGAAATCCATTGATCAAAGATCTTCCTATCTCTCAAACATTCAGGAAGAATGCACTATTCTTTCATATTTCCCCCCAAATATATAAAGCAAAATCAGGAAAAACAAAAAGTTTATGTTTATATCTTCATAGTTGAAAAGAAGATAATGTCTACACTGATCTGATCAAATACGAAAGGAAATAGAAGACACTGCAAACCTAACAAATATCACTCAATATCAAACAATAATGGTGGAACAAAATACAGGTGCAGATGGAGAGAAACAAAGACATTGCAACTGCCGCCATATACACAACCATATGCATCTCCGGTAACTCACTTTTGCAGATCCTTTGGCAAATCAAGTGCTCCACTTCTTTTAAGCTGTTTCATGGACATGTGCTTTCTAGACCGTTTTGAGTGGATTTGCAAGGCCTTAATGTGAGAGCCAGTGGATACATTACGTCCTTGTACATAATTATCGAGGAGGATCCAGTTGTCAATTTTCATGCTTCTTGATCCCTGCAGATACTTCTGAGCTGAATCACCATTTTGAAAAAGCCCATGCAAAACTTTATCTACTGTGCTTCCTCTACTAGAAGGCTGCAAAGATTCCAAGAGATGTTCAGACAAAGAAGCTAAAATATATTATCCCGTGAATTGTAAAACCATAGCTAGTTTTGATTCTTTCAGCAAAAACATACCTCGACATTGGTTGTCAGCAGATTCTCATGTATGGACTGGGGGAGCTGAGAATATGTTAATCCACTTTCTTCCAAATCTGTACAATATCGACAATCGATATACTTAAGTAACATGAAAGCACAGAAAAATGCCTTCTATTGAGAAAGAGGAAAAAAACCATTAAGCATGAAGTAATACCTTGGAATGCAGTGTAACCCGAGAAAGTGAAATTCCCTACGTATAATCCAAAATGCAAGTAAAATTTGGTTAATGTGGAGGCAATGATCAAAATGAAATATAGTAGATGATGTAGGACACTTTATACTCCACGATGAACTCCACAATTTCTAGAAAGCAAAGAATGAATTTAGAAAAAAGAACTCAAGAAGCAAGTGAAAATGGAAACCATGAGTACAATATCCAATTTTAAGCAACTGAAATATGCCAACCTTTCTTAGTTAAGGATTTCGGGGTGTTAGCAGCTGATCTATCCGTTACATGCGGTGAGGAAGCAATATTTGAAGAATTCGTCGCAGGAGTTTCCATTTCATCATCGTTGAGTGATCTCTTTTTCCCATGCTTCACTTGTTGAAGCGCCTCAGCTTTCGCAGTTGCAAACCTTCGCTCCAATGCCTCCATAGTGCGTTTTCTTTGATCTTCCGTGCTTGTATTTGTAGCCATTGCTTATATGGTTATACTTTTTTTCTAGCAGTAAGAGAGAGAGTCAGAATATACTACAAAGTAGTCCCAAACCTGGTTATAAATTAAGAAATAACTCAAGGCATTAGGCTCATTTCATTTAATAAACCTTCAGAATAAATCTATTTTCAAACTTTGTAATGGTCCATGAAATTCACTTAACTAATTAATTTAGCATAACATAATATTATTACTTCAGAATGTAGAGGATTACCCACTCTACTTGAAACAATGATGCTAGTAATCTCAAAGGAGGCAATTATCTTAGGCATATTTAAACCATCAAAATTTAGAAGTAAACACATGGTGAAATTTTCACTTAATACACTTTTGAATAATCATGGTCCATCAATAATTCACTTGATATACACAATTACTCAACACACTAAGCAGCTAGTAATTCTGTAGTTTATTTCACAAGTTCATATGCACAGATGGCAAAAATTGCTCGTTTTCTATCAAAGATACTTCTTTGAGGCAATTAATCAAACACCTAATACACAATACATGCAAAAAATAAAATAAAAAATCATTTACCTATTTATTTACTGACTTGAATTTGCTTTTACTGCCCGTAATAAACCAAAAAGGAGTAAGAATAATCATACTATAATCAAAATATAAACTCAAAATAATCAGTAAGTGTGGTCATCAATCACCAAGTAAGCAATGGTTCATCTCTAATGTACGGGTTGTATCAAAGATTTAAATAAATACTAATATAATTCAATGATTTCAACCCAATTTAAAAGAATAAAAGCAGTAAATATCTAAACAGAAATGAATTTAGGGGTGGGCAGAATCCAGTTCGGCTTCAAAAATTGAATACGAACTGAATTTTAGAACCAAACTGAAGTTGGTTCAGTTTGGTTCATTACAGTTTTTTCAGCTGAGCATTTTGGACCCTACAGTTGCTGCTTTTCAGTAGGGTGGGTGGTTCTCATTCCAGTTCTGGTCAGAACTGAACCAAACCAAAACCGATCAGTTCTGGATAATGAGAACCAAGGCCGAGCTGAACATTAGAGCCGAACAGAAGCAAAACATTTCAGCTGTGATCGGTTCTCCATTTTCAGTTCAGTTTCATTTTCTGGACAGTTTTTGCAGCTCTCATTTACAATTTCATTTTAAACTGTATTAACTGAACTTTACAGTTTTTGCTTTTCACCTACTAACTACGCATCTACACTCTGAATATAAAGTCCTCAATTCAAAATATAATAACAAAAATCCCAACACCCAACAAAGTCACAGCTCACAAACACACATAATTAAAATACTCAATTCAAAACAAAAAACAAAAGTTCGAACACGTAACAGAGTCACAATTCACAAACACACATAATTAGAAAATTCACCACAAATCATAAATCCATAATTACATAACAACAGAACATCAAAAGTTCCCAATATCACATTATCGGATATAAAAGCAACTCCAAAAGTTTCATTACCATCAACATTTCCATGACAAGAAATGAAATTAACAAACCAATACGGCATCTGTTTTAAACTAACCAACAAAACCTCATCATCAACATTGCAAAACTTTTTGCAACAACAATTATCCACGTCCAATGTCATCAGCAGCATTGCAACAACACAAATAACACCATTACAGAAATCAAGTCAAATAAATACTATGGATGCGGAATGAAAGAAAATTGAAAACACTTGCTGAAAAATTTATTAAATTAAATTATTACAGTATTACTCACAACTCAATTAACTTGACTAATTCAATTCAGGAAAAAAATTAATGAAAAATAAAAAAAAATAAGTCTCAACTCACAGTCTTCGGCCGCTGGCAGGATGGCAACGGCTGAACGCGGCTGCAACGGCAACAGCTGAGACAGCAGGGTGAGATGGTGACCAGAGACGGAGAGAGTGAGAGGGAGCGTGAGAAAGGGGCTGCTGCAGCTGTGTGTGACTGTGCGTGCTGAGAGAGAGAGAGAGAGTGAGCGAGCTGCTGCTGCACGTGCTGCATGTGCCGCCTTCGGCGTGCTGGTGCTGCTGAGGCCTGAGAGAGGGGCTGCCACCGCTTAGTGCATAGAGACAGTGGGGGGTTTACGAATTAGAGACAGCGAGGCATTTCGAAGTTTAGGGATTTTGTTTATTGGGGCCGGTTTTTATTGCTTGAACCGCTCGCTTGTTGCATACGGTTCGATTTTAGATTCGAACCAAAGGCAAACCGTTCAGATTTTGTGAGGCAATTTGCGAGTCCATCCAGTCATAAGCGGGCCCGGGCCCAGGCTTGGGCTTTAATTTTTTTAATTATAAATTTTTAATAAAACTATAAACTTAAAAAAAAGCTTAAATTATAAATGATTATATTATCCAGGGTCTAACTACCTTGCAACAGTTGCAAGCCACCACCGATTTTTGTCTTTTGTAATGTCAAATTTCGTTAACCTCTAACCTTCTTTTTTATTTATAATTTATTTATAACGTTATGTATTTTGACAAGTGATTTTTTAAAATATAATTTTATTTTATTTATTATTTATTTATAAATTTATGTGCTTTGGCTGGTGATCTGCTAAAATATAATTTTATTTCATTTAATATTATTTAACTGTCTAAAAGAATAAATAAAACGATAAGCCCATATATGACTAGATAATATTAAATAATATTTTTAATAAAATAAACATATTAAAAATTTATCCTTTTAAATAAAATAAAATAAATAATATTAAAAATAATATTTATTTTTTAGGACTCACAATTGCTTATTTAATATTATTTAATTTTGAAAAATAAATATAACAATAAGCTATGACTAAAATAATATAAAATAAAATAAATATTATTTAAAATAATATTAATTTTTTGAGACTCATTACTGATTATTTTATTTTATTTAACATTATTTAGTTTCATGAAAGAATTAACATAATAATAAGCCTATGACTATATAACGTTAAATAAAATCAAATAAATAATATTAAAAAATATTTATTTTTAATAAATAATATTAATTAAAAATTATATTTTTTAAGACTCACAACTGATTATTTATTTTATTTAATATTATTTAATTTTTAAAGAATAAATATTATAATCAGTCTATAACTAAATAACATTAAATAAAACAAAAATAAATACTATAAATAATATTAAATAAAATAAAAATAATTAATATTAAAAATATATTTATTTTTTAATGCTCACTACTAATTATTTTATTTCATTGCAATTTTTTTAATTTTTTGAAAGATTAAATACAACAATAAGCCTGTAACTAAATAATATTAAATGAAATGAGAATAAATAATATTAATTAATATTTTTAATAAATAAATGATGTTAAAATTTAATTTTTAAATAAAATATACAATATTAAAATAAAATTTATTTTTTAAGACTCACTACTAATTAAACAACATAAAATTTTAAACAATTTAGACGTATGTGCTAAAAGTTTTAATTCTTTATCTCGTTTGTGTTTTTTATAAATAGTAGGAGTATAATGTTAATATTCAAATAAATGAATCTCTACCCTTGAATCTATTTTTTCATTGAATCCAATGACCAATAATTAAAACCATAAAAAAATAAAATCAGGTGGTACCTTACAATTGTTGCAAGTTAGTTGAGTCCTATTATCCAACATACAAAATACTTGTAATACAACCTAATAAACCATAAATAATCTTTTTAGAATTATTTGGCTAGAAAGATTATGCCAACAAACCTTTCTCATTCTGTTTAATTATAAATGTTACAATTTCAAATTTGTTGAAAATCAAAATGCATAAACATGTAATGCAATTTAAAAATCGACACTAATGCAGTGAAGCTTCCCAATCAATGAGAAAAGAAATAAACAAGCACATTGTAACTTTGCCCAAAATAAAAAAAAAAAAGGAAACAAATAATTGCAACTTTATAATCACATTAACATATGTGTATGTGTGTGTATTCAAAATTAATACAGAAAGCAAATTTTTTTCTACAAGAGAAAAAATCGAAACTGGCATTGATTATTTCTACCTTAAAGATCAGTAGATCACGTGGGTATGGTGGATTCAAGGCTTAGAGTGGGTTCGTTGCTGTTGGCGTCCGTGTGTCGCGCTGCAGCGGCTGCTGGTGCTAGGTTCGTCGCGTGCTGGCCTTGCAACTCACGTGGTTGCCTGTTGGCTGCTGCAGTGCTGGGCTTGCGACGGTCGGCAGTGATGATGGCTGTGAGTGAGGCAGTGAGGACCGAGGGTGTGCCGGAGTGCCTGGTGATGGCTGTTTGACGCACAGTTGGCCGGTGGGCGGCTGGTGTTTGTTTAATTTGTTTTGTTTAACACTTTAACTTATAGCTTGTTTGGTAGTGTGGTGAGGTAGTTGGGCTGCTAAATCCCAGTTAATAAAGTGTTTGGTAACATTTGTATTTGAATTTTTACAGTTTAGTAAATTTCTTTCCTCAATTTTTTCTCCACAGCTGTAGTTTTTACTCCATAACAGTTGTAGCTTAAAAGTTACAATACTTCACTTCCCAACACACTTTTAGGGTTATTGCTTAATGGGATAGGGAGAACGGGCACTTGATTTTTATTTTTTTGTTTTCCTTTCTATTTTTTTAATTTTAACTGGTTTATATATGTATATATATACACATACATACATACATACATATATATATATATATATATATATATATATATATATATATAAACTGCATTGATACCAAAAGATTAATAAAGGATTCTTCCATGTTTATATCTTGCAAATCCTACATTACCTAAAATAGTTGAGACGATCCGATCTAGGTTATGGAGGTATTTTAAAGCAAAAGGAAAATGATAAAGAACAAATTGTCCAATATGTTTCTGCACATTGGAATGAATGTCAAAAGAATTATTCTACTATCAAAAAAGAAATTCTTTCCATAGTTTTGTGCATCTCAAAATTCCAAAGTGATTTACTAAATCAAAAATTTTTACTTAGAATTGACTGCAAGGCTGCAAATTGCTTGGAAAGGATCAGTATGGTAAAATCCATCTTCCATTGTTAAAACATTTTGGAAATGGATTTTATCAAACCAATCGGAAGTTTTCTTTGAAGGTGTTGGTTGTGAAAGTACAATTTGAGAAGATGAACTTTCACCAGATAAAACAATATTTTGGCTTTGAGAGGAAGGTTTTGTAATTTCTTTGGAAATTGGCTTTTCTTCCCCAGAGATATGAGAAAGGGCTTTAGATTTTGAAATGCGCAAAGACTTTTCAGAATGGATTCCATCCATTCTTTGGAGATGGTTTTGTATTGGGTTCGCTCTTCTTCAACCATTTCAATTCATGATTTAATGGGCAAAGATAATAATTTTCTTTAGAGGGGTAGACTTTTTTTTGAGAATCGTGTCTTTGCAATGCCTTTTGTCTTTGCGCTTTTATTATCATTTTCAAGAAATTCCAGTTAGAAAATCGCAATTTGTATCACCTTTAATAAATTCAATATCAAAATCAAAAACACTTAAAATGGCTTTCCAGCGTGCAAAAATTTGTTTTGATGCAATATTTTGAACATCTTTTTCTAAAACATGTTTTGCAGCCTTGCAGTCAATTCTAAGTAAAAAATTTTGATTTAGTAAATCACTTTGGAATTTTGAGATGCACAAAACTATGGAAATAATTTCTTTTTTGATAGTAGAATAATTTTTTTGACATTCATTCCAATGTGCAGAAACATATTGGACAATTTGTTCTTTATCATTTTCCTTTTGCTTTAAAATACCTCCATAACCTAGATCGATGCATCTCAACTATTTTAGGTAATGTAGATTTGCAAGATATAAACATGGAATGCTTTAAAATCCTTTATTAATCTAATGCTGTTTCTTTTTTTATCATGCAAAGGTTTGGATAATTGATGTTAGGCCAAAATCGAGAACATAATTTAAACTTCCTAGAAATCTTTGTAATTGGGTTTTATCAAGGATTTTATCGGAAATTTATCAAAGTGATCGCTCATAGGAGTAATAGCCTTTGGAAATATGATGACCTGGAACGATCTTTGTTTGAAATAAAGAAACTTTAGAACCGGAAATTGCCAATCCAAATTTGGCAAAATAAAAGGTCTTTAAATGTTTGAAATGTTGATCAATTGAATTTGAAAATATCAACACATCATCAATATAAACAATACAAAAATCAGAATAAGGATTATAAATATCATTCATAATTCTTTGAAATTCTGATGGCGCATTCTTTAAACCAAAGGACATAACTATCCACTCATACTGTCCAAATGGAACAGTAAAAGCTTTAATCTTTTGGATGGATTTGAATTTGCCAAAATCCCGACTTCATGTCAAATTTTGAAAATATAAAAGCAGAATGCAATTTTAAGAAATCCTTTTATTAGGTGATTGGGTACCTAATCCATTTTAAAGCTTTATTCAAAGGTTTGTAATTTATAACTAGTCTTGGTGCCTCTCAATTTAATTTTTATTAACATAAAAGGCGACAAAGACCTGGATTTTACAATGGACCTTTTGTTTCTAAGTCTTTTATTTCTTCTTTACAATGTCTCTAAATCCATGTTCATTTGGATTAGCTTTAGTGGGTATTTGTTTTTCATCAAAAGAATTTTCATAAGGCAAATCCACTAAATGCTGTTTTCTGTTCCAAAAAGCAGTTGGTAAATCAGCACAGATTTCTTTTTCAATAAGGCTTTTGAAATCGGAAATTTTTCTTTGTATAAAATCATTTTGTAATTGATGTTCAATTTTTTGTAAGTTTAAATCTTTTTGTAAAAACATCAAATCATTTTGTCTCGAACGAAGAAGATTATTGACTTGATTTTGATAAACAGAACATGCTTTGACAATATTTAAATTCCTTGTTTTCGGCCTTTCGATGAATGGGAAAACAAATTTTTTGTCTTTTGTTTTAAAAGATATATTATCATAATTGACAGTATATGGAGTAATAAGATTTATAAAAGGAGTCCCTAAGATGACAGCATGGTGTATGTCATTTGTGAGAACAAAAGAAGTTCTAAAATTAAAACCATCATTATGAATAGAAGCTTCAACTTTAGAGCTGACTTTAAGTTTTGAATTATTGGCGGCAGAAAGTCTTTCTTTAGTTTTCTCATGAAATCTTTTGGGGACGATGTCTTCTCTAATGCAATTTAAATCGGCGCCAGTATCAAAAAGGGCAATGGCGTCTATTGCAAAATCATCAGAAAAGATTAAAGTAACTTTAATCAAATACTTTCTTGTGGTAATTTGTTTTAAAACAAATAGAAAATCATTGGGTACAATCTCGATGTTTTATATTTTAATACCATCACCATCATCAGGATTAGATTCATTGTCTGAATTATCCTGTAATTGTTTTTGTAAAAGAAGTTGGATAGTATCAGAATCACTTTTTTGTTTTTCTTTTAAATCCTTGATTTCAGATTTAATATCCTTAATCTCCTTTTGGAGGTCTTGGATATTAGGAATTAATTTTTTGGTTTTCTTTTTATCCAAAATCTCAGTAAGATCATAAGAATTCTTTTTTACAATTGGGACTTTAGAAGTCTCAGCTTTGTTGAAATCCATGGTTTTTAAAAGTTTTTCAAGATATTCTTTTTGAAGATTTGGATCAGAAATATGCTTTACCAATTCAAGAAAAGTTTCTTGGTCTTTAGTTAAAACATTGATTTTCTTTAAAAACGAATCAGATTCAGATTCATTACTGCTAGATGCAGACTCAGAATCTGAGTCAAAAAGCTCATCAACTTGGTATGGATTACTGTCTCCCGACATGGAAGACTCGGAGTCAGAGGACTCGACAAGGAGAGGGGCCAATTTGGAAAGGATCTCATCCGTAAGATCAAGCTCATGAAGCTTTTTGTTCATTCTGCAATATTTTGCAGTATGACCTTTTATGCCACACTTGTGACATATAGCTTCTCTAAAATTGAAAGGAGTCTTAGGTTTGGCTTTAAACTCTTTTTTAGAGAATTTGGGTTTCTTATAAGGCCTCGAAGGTTTCTTATAAGGAAGTTCTCTAAAATTACGAAAGGGTTTCCTATAGCTCTTAGATTTGTAATGTTTTTTGTGAGGTTTGGAAGAACACTCACCATTACAACCTTTAGAAGTAGAAGTTTTAAAGTGCATAATTGACTGAAACTAAGTTCTCGCTTAGATTGTCTAAGCTCTGCTTTTAGTAACTTCAAGTCTTGACAAATCTTTAAACCTTCCTTATTGACAAAGCTGACAAGTTCACCATAGGTAAGCTCATCATGAGGAATACGGTTGTCATGAAGGGCTTTGATGGAATTCCTAACCTTTTCTCCTAGAAGGGTAGGTAAACCTGCTAAGAATTTCTCTTTCCAAGTAGTATGATTTGCATCATCTCTAAGAAAGAGTATGGTAAAGAAAGTGGTTCTATAAGTTTGAAAGTCACTAAGTTTCCTACATCTCAAATTGTGTAGTAACTCAGCGTTCTTGTCTCTAAGGTGAGAAGGGTCACCTATGAAATGAAGAGAAATGGTAAGGATTAAGGTAGCAACAACATCTTGGATATGATTATTTAATTGATCAAGAATGGGGGCTCCATTTTCATCAATTTGGATGGCATTAAGTATATCTAGTTGTTGCTGTCTGGTGAGAAGATGATCCCACCATCCTTTGAGTTGACCAGTAAATCCCACAATGAGAATCTCTGCAATAGCCATGTCAGAGGTTCCCGATTGGGTTTTGTAGGCATTGGCCGCCATGGTCATTTGTTATAAAACTCTTAGGATATTATATTCCGACATACCATCAATATTCTATTCATAGACAGAAGATGCATTATACCGGGATTGATTTAATGCACTAGGTCTATTATCTATAGTCAAATCAGGAGGAGATTTGACAGTGGGAAGGGTAAGTTCCCAATAGATTTTGTTGGCTTTAGGAATAGGTTCTTCTTTGAAGGCTTCTATGTCAGAAGAGGCTATTGAAGTTTGGTCATCTTCTTCTAATACTCCAATCTTGCTAGACTGGGGAGTATCAGGAGCTATTTGAACCTTACTAGATGAGGATGCGAATCCTATCTAGTTGTTCTCAATAGCAAAATCTGATTTTGACTCTTGTACAAGCTTTTGGCTAGTTTTCGAAACCTGAAAAGGTTTGAAAATAGGTTCCTTAAGCCTTTTGTCAACATCCGATTTTGTTTGAACAGTAGTGGATGAAACAGAAATGGTTGACTTTTGGAATTGATTTTCTATCCTCAATCTTTTCAATTGTATTTAAGTTAGTATTACAGAAATTATTCTGTTAGATAATACTACTTAAATTTGCCTCGGAATCATTTGGTTTAGGGATTTTGTAAGGGGAAACTCTAATCTCAACAGGAGGTTCACCATGATCTATGGTTATGCTCCTAAGAGGTGGGTGTTCAGATTCGATAGATCTATTACTATCAGTAAGATTCCATTCAGGGATTTTCTTTCTAATAGTAATAGGGTTTGACTCTTTAAAGGGATAAGATATGTTGTTCTCAGAAGAATATATTTCGAACCAATCAAAAAACAATATATGAGCTTTATGAAAATTCACAAATTCATAATAAGTTTGTTGGATTTCTTTTTTTGATTTAAAAAATGTTTAAAAAACCAAATTCTTTTTTCTTTGTTTAAATCAGAATAAAAATCATTATGAAGAAATGTTTTATCCAATTCAAAATCTTTTTCAATGACATTAATGACGTTTTCTGTAACAGCAGAAAACATAGGAGATGTTGGAGGAGAAGGTTCCTTCTCTTCCTGACTTTGAACATGTTGACTACTAGTGTAAATTGGATGAGGAACACTAGTGGTATAATCAACTGAACTGATGGATGTGCTAGGTATATCTGAGGTGGAAAACCTCTTGACTCTTTCTGATTGATAGGGAAGATTTATAACGAGGGTATTTTTGTAAATTTCCTTTCTAGTGAAGGAATGCTTGAGCTCGACTTTTATCAAAAACCCGTGTAGGTAGACCTTTTGAATGATAATTTGACTTTACCATCGTAATCGAGTCACATTTTGCAACTCAGACAGCTCAAGTTGTTTCTGCCGGTGGGGCCTTCAAGGATCCATTCATCTGGAAGATTAACATCTTTCCATTGGATTTTGGAATGACAGTGTTTGCTTTGACAAATCGCAAGAGAAGAGTTTCATCTCTTTTTGGAACTTATGTTAAACGCAGAGACCATAGCCTTGTATGAAATTTTAAAAATTAAGGCTACTGGGATAGACCCTTTTGTCATCTTGTAATTGTGAGTTTTAATTTGTAAAATCATGCTTTTCAAAATATTTTTGTCTTTAAGAGAAATTGAAGGATGGATGTGATACTGAGAGTATATAAGAGGCAAAGAGACGATCTCGATCCTCAAATCTTCTCTTCTCCTCCATTCCTTCGAACACCATTTCCTGGGATCCTGATATGTGCTTTAGATGTATGTGTTCTTAAAGAATTTAACAAATATTTGGTAAATATAATAAAATTTGACCAACCACGTTTAAAGCAACATATATATATATATGTAGGTATATATAATAAAGCCGGGCTCTTTTTACACGAGGCCATAACTAGGCCTACAACATACAGGCCTTGAAATTTTGAATCTATATCCTTAAAAATAACATGTGGACTAGATTTAAAGTCCTCGTGAGCGGGTCGAGTCGGCCCAGGCTTGGGCAAGCCTGAACTTTTTTGCCAAGCCTAATTTTGTTGCACAAATCGACTCGAATCGAGTAAGTTCAGTTCGATTTGAAAAAAATCGAATCGAATGTCTAGGCTTAACTTTTCAGTTTTCACTTGTATTAACAAGACTTTATAGCTTTAGAAATTTACTGTTTTCGACTATAGTAACCACACGAATAGTATATATATATATATATATATATATATATATATATATATGGGTTCAAAGGACACAATTTTAAACACAAATTTAGATACAATTTTATGACCATTAAATTAGAAATAATTAATGGTTGAGATTAAATATGACATGCCTTTCTTAATTCTAAAAGTCAATAAATTAATGCAGTAGGTCCCTTACAATAATAAATAATTGTCTATTCCTCTCTTTCACTTAACGAACTCCCCCTTCCTTTTTTCAATTATTACGCCCTCTTTCTCTTTTATATTTGTCTTTCTTCTATGAATCACAGTACTGAAAAAAAAAAAAAACTTTTCATATACACAATAGTAGATTAAATACTTCATCCTTAAATAGAGTACAATATATGGTTTAATCTTGTTAAAAATATACATTTTTGTCTTTTTTTTTAAGAAAATACATTTTTATTCTTTAGAAAAATAGAATGAAATGTGCATTAATTATGATTTTGAATCATTATTATTTGGTATATACTATATAACACAATTTATTTTGATATTTTTGCTGGCATATGAAGGAGACAAAAAGAGAAAGAGGGTGTAATAATTGAAAAGAGGAAGGGAGAGTACGTTAAGTCAGAGAGAGGAATGGGCAATTATTTATTATTGTAAGGGACCCACTGCATTAATTTGTTGACTTTTAAAATAAAAAGAAGCATGTGATATTTAATCTCAATCTTTAATTATTTTTAATCTAATAGTCATAAAATTGTGTTTAAACTTGTGTTTAAAATTGTGTCTTTTGAACCCACTCCACACACACACACACACACACATATATATATATATATCAGAGCCAAGGGAAATAAATGGCTCTTCATCTTCATCATCGTCATCAGAGGAATTTGCTATTGAGGACTTTGATCTTGAGGTGAGGTGCTGCTCTATAACTTTGAAATATATATATATATAGTCCTCAATTCAAACAAAAAAATAATAGTGCCAACATGAAGTTTAGAGGTAGACATTCGGTTCTAGTTGACTTGAACTTGAATTTTTATTCGGCTTTCATTTTGGCTTGGATTAGCCTTGAAAATAGAATGGGTTAAATTTCTAAAACCGATCAGGTTTTTTTTTTTTTTTGATTACATGAGACTATTGCTCAAATTACAGTTCAAATTACAACTCATATTACATGAGAGTATAATTGATATATACAATCATATATTTATACTGAGCCCTGTTGATATTAATGCTGATATGGCACCTCTCAGATTTTTAATCCTCTCAAAATATTCGAGGGACGTCCAACTCCCATCCTGGGAGAAAGACTGCCTTCACTCGAGCTCAATGACTTCAAGGAAGGATATTTAAATTAAACTCTTACAATACATCTGCGGGAGCTCGAACCCCTTCCCTCACAAATGTGAGAGAGGGTTCTAGCCACTTAGGCTTAGCCCAAGTGGTTAAAAAACCGATCAGATTAATTAAAAAAAAAGGCTGACAATTATATTAAAAAAATCCCCAAACAATATGAACAACGGCTCCAAACCCAATCCCAAATTCCTTAACACAAACCATAACTCATCTCTCATTCTCTCTCAAAACAGAAGCCACCAGTTGCCACCACGCCACTCCATGTCACCACGCCATCACAGTCTCATCTCTTCTCTCTCAAATCAGTCTACGACGAACTTGGAACGAAGCACCATGACAGCCTTAGTCGCTAATAGTGTCAGCCAACTATAGCATCCTACAACAATAGCTCACGCCTCTCGGTTGACTTAGAAAGGAATATCAATGAGATAGAAGATTGTAAGGAGTATAAATAACGGGTGGGGTTCATATGCCAATCAATTTATAAAGCAAGGGTAATTTATCTGCAAGTACGTAGGCATCGAAAAACTGGAAATAATATGTTAATCATTGTTGTAATATTTGTCTAGAGTTTTTTATGCTTGTGATTTTAAAATTTTAACTATAGATGTACTTAGTTGCGTTTTCTTGATGCTTATTTAATACATTAAGTCTTATTATATGAGTTAGCACATGCCACGTGTTGGAATTATTTTTGTGCTGTGTTGATAGCATGAAATCATAATTTTACAATGGGATTGTGCAGATGAAGAGATTATATTTGTTTATTTATTTTGACCAAGAAGAAGACCGCCTTCAGTTTGTAGAAGTTTAATTTAATGGCGGTATTATCGAATCCCGTGTTCCAAATCTTATAGTTGTTATTACTTATTAGTTGGATAATTTCGGTTAATTGGAAGGAAATTTTGTCCGAATAATATAGTTTATATTTTACATCAATTAAATACTCGAGTAGAGTCTATAACCAGTATGTGTTGCATCTACAATACGGTTGTTTAGCTCGTCATTAACCCTATCTTCTATTTCTTATAACCACTACCATATAGCTGCTTTTGAATTAGCGAAGTTCTGACCATGAAAGAAGTAGTAGTAACTTGACTCAAGTGACAAATAAACCCAAAATCACTTGTCTGCAAGAAAATATTGTTTCTTTTGCCGATATTCTAGCTTTGTTTGCAAGGGACTCAATTTTTTTTTCCAACTAAGTTATTGCGAAACCATTCAAATAAACTAATCACAAATATATATAGTAGTCATCCTCAGAGCTCATGTATGAGTCTAGATATAAGATTTTTAGTTTGGAAAAGCTATGTGGAATGTATGAGTCTAGATAGAACATTTTTAGTTTTGAAAACCTATGTGAAAAGTGCATACTACTACTGGAAGAAAAGACGGTAAAGAGTGCTGCTCGCTTCTGATGCCTTAACTGTTATTCTTTCACTTTTTCCCAACTTCGCCTAGCTTAAGCCAAATTTCAACAAAAGCCTCATTGTCCATGACTTTTTGTGGTTCTTTCAGGTACATTTACATCAGAATGTCTCTTATATTATATTAAAAAAGCAACATGACCATCTAATTAACTAATTAATTAATTTGGTGGGGCACAATTGAATATAACCACTGCAATCTATTCAACAACAGACTATAAAAATTCATAAAAAGATGAGATCAAGATCCTGCATTGGACACGGCTTACACATGCTCGCTTAAGACTAAACGTCAGAGCTTAAGTGACACAACAGCCACTATTGAAATTGACTCCTGGTGTTTTGTAGAGTTTAAAAGTGATTACTTTGTTAGATTTATTTCTCACATTATGTGGACTGACATAAATCATTCTAATTGTTTTCTATATTTTACCGAATTAATACGTGACTATTGTCAAATATTATGGAGCAATTTTGACATACCCTGTACAGTAGTATATTATGGACAAGTATATCCTTAATTGTGTTATTTTCGCCCATAATGGGATGGGCAATTTTGTACTAACACATGAGGGTCCTGCGCTCAACCATGTATTTAAGTAATTGGAAGTCAACTCAAGAAATCATGGAATGAGTGCGGTGCATCTCTCTCTCTCCGTTTGCCTCCGTGTGTGCACGAAGTTCTTTGAGAGAAGCCGTGATCTTGAGCTAAGGAAAGCGGAATTCGCTAGACAAAAGTAGCAGCAACTCTGTTGAAGCTCCATAACAAGCTGCAAGCTCGGATTCATGGGAGATCGTGGTAAATTTCGAAATTTACTAAAATATGTGTTTAATTTGGAAATGCACGATTAAGGGCATAAAGTGTGTTTTTGTTTCATCATACTTTACTATCCTTACTAGAATAATGGAATGTCTCTAATCTAATCCTGCACTTTTAACCAATAAGGGTGCAAGAAAAATTTCCTTATAGTTGAGGAGCAAAACTAAGTTATTCATTGAGTTTGCTTAGTTAATGAAGAGAATGGCATCCATTGAGAAATTCTTTTTGGCATATGAAGGGAGATTAGAAAGCAGTGCGATGTTATTAATTAGTTATTGTCAGTTGCTAAGTAAACTTGTTTGATGTCAAAATAATGTTCGATGATTAACTTGGGTTTGTGGGTTTCTCTATGATCAATTGTTTATTTATTGGCAAGTTAGTTTATTATTGTAATTTGTGAGTGCAAAGTATTGGTAATTAATAAGCTTGGTTATTGAAGAATTTACACATTATAAATAATTTGTTAAAACTATAGGTCTAGTGTTACTATGAATTTGGCTACGTGTTGGTTTGCTTATTGTTATAGGTGTTAATGTGCAAGTCTATATAATAAATAATATAATAATGAGTATTTAGATCGTCTCCACATGAATTGATATTATAGGACTTGCTATAGCAATCTAAATAGTGCAATTTTAGGCTAAATTAAAATAAAATAATTAATGAAACTAATGAATTAACTAAATTAAAAATGTAATAAACAAAATACGATAAGAAAAAAAATCTCAAATCAAGATCAATGATGTACTAAATGGGAAATGCATAGTTAAGTGATTAAACTCACTTAATGATATTGACTATTTTTCTAATTAAGATTCGGTTGCTACAACATCTACTACAGCACTGGGCACAATCCCTTATGCATCCTTATCTGTCACTTATTGAATATCTTATATCTAAATGCAACCTAACAATGACAAGTTGTTACGCTAATATTAGATATAATATTATGTGTTTTAGATTCCAATTGCCGTACAAGGTAAACCTGTAAGTCTAGTTTTTCACTAATCTTAGATTAAACATGACCCTATTCAAATTGAAATTAATTCAACTTGGGAAACTCGATCTAAAACCATGTATTGTCTTAATTTGTTCCACTAAGTCAGATTTTGTTTAGCCTCATTCTTAGCTAATATCCACTAAATGGGTGGTAATCTAAAATAGGGATTTGTAATACGTAAAATTAAGACAAAATACTACAGTAGATTCAGAGTAACACACATATATAAGTCAAATAACCATTAAACTTGTTTATCACCCAACTACATTAAAGTTTAGTTCATGATATATAATAAAACAGTAACACTAATCGTTTTTACCATTAAATACACTCCCATAAAGAAAAGAAAATAAGACAATGAAGATGAAGAATTGAGCCCGCTAGGTTTTTACGATCTCTCCTTTTTCTCTTTAAATCCCCTGCTGCAGCCCTCAAATCTCTCTTATCTCAGTTTTTCTTTTGTTTTCTCTGTTATTTTTCTTGAGTAACAACTCGCTTTTTATTTCTTTCATGTGTGCTCTTTTTATATTTTGGAATTAGGGCAATCAAAAGTGTGTGGCCGCATATCTCCTTTTTTAGGAAACCTCATATCATAATCTTTCAATTAACACGCGCATAATCTCATCTGCAGTTGCTTCTGGATTGCTATAACAATGGCTATAACATCTTCTTTGTTCCAGACTTATTTTAGTTCCTCTGTACTAAAGTTTTTTTGTCATCTATGCAAGTTTGCTACAGTAACGTTCCATTAATAAAACTTGAGCTTTTTCGTCATCTACAATCACGCATATACTCAGAGCACCAAGTGATCTAAACCAAAATCAATTTATTAAAATTAAATAGATGCTTACGCAAAATGTAACTAAAAATTGTAATAAAACATCTAATTTATTCTTTAAGTAATATTGGTTTAAGTTTAAAAATGCCATGATAATTCTTATTTCACCGAGTTATCACTACGACTGGCAAATTGCAAGCCTTGGTTGGACTTTTTCAACCCAACTTAGGCCCAAGTTATTGATAACAAGCTCAGGTCCTTTGAAAGCCTATCAAACTTTGATGGGCTGGTCTTGGATTGGGCCATCACGGGCCTAGGCTGGGTCTAGACTTCTAACATTTTTTTAAATTCAATAAACTTAAAAGGAAAACAAAAGAAAAAGAAAAATACTTAAATTAAAAGAGGATTATCTAATACATAGTATAGTAATAATCCAATGTGTAAAATTTCAAGTCAGCGCTCTGACCATTGGTGGAAATTTTACAGACTCATTTTGAGCTTATAACCTTATTGCATATCAATTAAGAAATCTAGCAGGGATGAGTAATTTTGAGTACAAAACTTAGCTTTATGGTTTGGATTGCCACGAACAATATTATGCATGTGACTCCTTTTTTTGCACTAGTTTTACTTTGTTGATGGAATTAGATATAGATATAAGCTAAAAAATTAACTCACCAGAAGTTGCAAGGATTTTTGTGGGTTAAAATTAATTGTCTCTAAAGTCATAACTTTATTTCAACTCTGTGAATTCTTAATCTTTTATTATCTGGGTATATAAGTTTTAGTCTTTTGAAACTCATTACACCAGCACAACTAAAACTACTATTATTTTTTCCAGGTTTTTCTTTTATCCCCATGTTTTCACCTTATCCATAAGTTTAGTCAAAATTACAGAGATACAATTTGATAATTCAATTGCAACAAATCAAACACCAATTTTACAAAAATTCATAATGCAAGGCTACAGAACTACATCATAAGTATGGCTCATGTTTTTAATCAATATAAAATATAAAATTTAAAGCTCATAATATATAAAATATAATTTTTTTAATTTTTATTTTATAAAATATAAAGCCTAGCTAAGCCCAGGCTTTTCTTATAAGCGTATAACTAGGCCCATTCTTACAAGCTTTAAATTTTTCGGCCCATGATTAGGTCCTTATAATGTGGGTCGAGCCTAAAATGCACGGGCTTAGACTTTTTTACCTACTCTAAAATTTGGTATCTATCTATAATCTTTTCCTTTTAAGCTGGATTTTTTTTTTTTGGGATAATGTTTGGTATTAGTATTAGTAGTTTTTAAGGCAAATTATTTTTATTACTAAGTGTTTGGTAAAAAAATTTTTGAATCAATTTTTAAAAAATAACACTAGTATTCAATCAAACACCAAACGGTGTCGTCTATTTCACGATCGAAACTCAGGGGGTAAGAGAATTGTATGTATACATAGAGATTGTCCCTTTCTCTTTCTTCATTTCTTCCTTCATAAGAAACACAAAAGCTCTACATTCTAAAAGGTTCTCTCACCAAATCTCACTCTTCACTCGAAGTAAAGTACTTGTGTTGTGCTTTTTACATAGAGATAGTCAATTATAGTTATGAAAAATGCCCGTACCTTGGTTAACTCAATTCAAAACCCTAAATCTACACCAAACATGCTATTTCGCATCCGCAGCAGAGATGGCTTCGAGCGCGTCACAGCATCACAATCACATAATATAAAAACCTAATTCAATCATAGCTCCGAGTCTCTGTCGAAAGCCAAACTCTATCCACTAACTAAAACCTCGTATTAGCCAAAACACCCTATGATCTCCTTCAATTCACTAACAAGGCCAACATAAACACACTTTCATCTTCCTTTAACATCTCCTACAACTCCATCATTTTCTTTTCCTATGACAGTGAGCGAAACATCAAAGGCTCCAACTTCAACCTGGCTGGATCCTTCGGTCGAAAGATGACCATGGACAATTTTGATGGTCAAACAGATGCAGATCACCTACTAGGATAATCTGCATTACAAGTCCATCTTCTTTGATCGTGATGCACTGATGCCTTCCAGCATTAGGACAATACAATATTGTTTCTTTTGCTGATATTCTGGTTTTTTCTACAAGGGACTCAATTCTTTTTCCAAGTAAGTTATTGCTAAACCATTGAAATGAATTGAGCTCATGTATATGTCTAAATATAACATTTTCAGTTTGAAAAACCTATGTGGGGAGTGCATATTGTTATTGGAAGAAGAGATGGTATAAAGTGCCATTAGCTTATGATGCATTAACTAATATTCTTTCATTTTTTCCTAACTTTGCCCAATTTAAGGAAAATTTCAACAAACGTGGGGACGGTGAATTAACTTGGACCTAGCCTAGAGCCGGACAAACCTGGATTATCTAGATCTGCTTTAACCTTGGCTGGATGTTAAAATAATCCAAATCTGACAGTGATATTCTAAACCCAGATATTCGGGTCTGATTCTAGGTTCACTTAAACCAAAAGCCAGATTTTTCTATTTTAAAATTCATTAAATAATTAATTAAGTATAAAACAAATAAAAAAAACCCTAAAGGACTGCAGCTGCCATTTCTTTTCCCCTAACATTTTTAAAGATTTAACCCCACAAATTCCAAATTCATCAATTGTCATCATCATCATCAAGACATCATTATCAAGCATCATCAATTCGTCTTCAATTAAACACCCCATTTGTGATTTGCCATTCGTCTTTGTTGCATTGCCTTTCTTTTTCATCTTCATTGGTTTGGCTTTCTTTGAAGTTAGTGAGTTTCGGTCCATTTAGCATAGTAGTGTATCACCGAATTGTTTTTTTACTCATTTCTCTAATACTTTTCTCCTGATCATTAATTTATCATCAATCGTTAATCATCATCAAGAAATCATAATTTTAGAAGCTTACTTCAAAAAGTCATCGATCGTCATTACAGTTTCCATTGCATGATTTATTTATGAATCAACTCATTCTCTATAACTTGATGGCTTGTAACACGATTATGGTTGAAAATTGAATTTGTATACTTTGGGTTCTTAGGTTTTTTTTTTTCTAGTTATTTGATTTCAAATTATTTTTTTGTTTATTGTTGTTAACAGATTAGAGATCTAAAATTGAATTGATTGAGAAAAAAAAGATGGAACTTGAACAACCATCTGGGTTGTGAACCTAAAATCTAGAAATCCATATTTTTATGGGTTTAACTCAGAATCCAAAAACACAGATTTTTTTTTTTGTTTTAACCTAGACCAAACTCGAAGGATAAAAATATGGGTTTAAATCTGGATCTAGTATTATAAATTTTGATCTAGGTCCAAAACTAGAAAGATCAAACCCTAATTTTGATAAAGTGTGTCAATGTGCAAGTGTACACAATAAGTAATATAATGAGGAATATCAAGATCGTCTCTACAGAGATTGATGTTATAGGACTTGCTACAACAATCTTGACAGTGCAATTTTAGTAATAAAACAAAATAAATGATGAGATTAATGACCTAATGAAATTAAGAATACAATAAAAAGAATGCAAAAAAGAGAATTAAAAGTGAAAGACAAAGATACATTCAATGGCAAAGGTACACAACAAGTAATACAATGAGGAGTATCAAGATCATCTCCACAAGGATTGATGTTATAGGACTTGCTACAATAATCTTGACAATGCAATTTTAGTATTAAAACAAAATAAATGATGAGATTAATGACCGAATGAAATTAAGAATACAATAAACAGAATGCAATAAAGAGAATTAAAAGTGAAAGACAAAGATACATTTAATGGCAAAGGGATAGTTGGGTTTTAAACTCACTTACTGGTTATTGACTATCTTTCAATTGAGGCACAATTGCTACAACATCTACTACATCATTGGACATAATCTCTAATGCATCATCAGCTGTCGAATTTTGGATATCTTATATTTATATGCAATTTAACAGTGACTAGTTGTTAAACTAACATTAGATATAACATTATACGCTTTCACTAATTTTAAATTAAGTATGATCCAATTTAAATTGAGATTAACTTAACTTAGGAAACCTAATCTAAAATCATGTATTGTTTTAATTTGTTTAACTAAGTCAAATATTTTTTAGGCTCTTTCTACTAAATGGGTAGTCAAATTGAAATAGAAAATTGTAATAAGTAAAATTAAAATAAAATGCTAGCATGTTATGAGCAATATACACAGATAAGTCAAATAACTATTAAGCTTATTTAAAACCCAACTAAATCAAAGTTTAGCTCATGATGAGCTTTAAAACGGTAACAACACGAATGTTTGCCATTAAATACATTGCCAAAGAGAGAACATGATATGGTCCCAATCAGATGCTTGCTAACAATTGCAAGTAATATAGTTGTTCGCTTTTGGTGAGAACGACCACAAACAAATATTTAAGATAATTTCTCCATGACTTTTATTTCGATTAGAGCTTATTTATAATGAAGCGTAACAATACTTTGCTTTGTAACGTAGATTATTGGCTCAAATCTAGTAAATAAAATTAAGGATAATATTGCCTAGCTTATAAACTCAAAGAGAATTCAAATCAAATGTAACAACTAAGATTTGATTCCCTGCTAAATCTGTAATGATCACTTGAGGTGGTAATCCAACCGTTATTGCTTCGGTAAGCATCCACACACAAACTTCACGTGATACATGTCTTGAATGTGCCATGCAAGGCTTGCATGGGTTACGTAGCTCAAGCATAACCCTCATACTTTTAGTTAGGCTTGGGTACTCTCATTGATCTTTTTGGTTCTTTATCAATACCCCCTCCTTGAAGTGGACCCTTGTCCTCAAGGGTCATGTGTGGAAATTGTTGTTGAGCAATGCCGTGTCTTCCCAAGTTGTTCTCCTTTGTTTTCTTCTCCATGTAGTTCCTCTGCAACTTCTTTACAAGTGATCTCGTTGGTGTCGTTGCAGCTCTCGAGAAGTAGAAGTTGAGGCCCTTGACATTTATGACCCACAGTAAACCATTCGTTGCAAGTGAAACACATTCCCTGAGCTCGTTGTTGTTGCATTTCATCCCACGGTAATTTTTTGACAGGCACGGTTGGTGATGCTTGAGTAGGTGGCAATGTTGGCGGTGCACGGTTGGGGGGTGGCTGGAATAATCTCCGTTGGCGTGTTATCTGGTCGTCTTTCATACGAGCAAGGCTAATGGCTTCTTTTAACGTACGTGGTTTGAACATCCGTATATCCTCTGCAATCTTCGGTTTCAATCCTTTTATGAAAGTGCCTACCAACGCTTTTTGTGACCACCCATGAACTCGATTTCCCAACCTCTCAAATTCCTTCTGGTATTCTTGTAGAGAACTTGTTTGTTCGACCAGAGATAGTGCTTCATCAAAGTCTTCACAATCCGTTGGTCTGAAGCGCGCCCACAGTTCGTCAACCAATGTTTCCCACGTAATCGGCCGGCCTCCTTCTTGGTAAGCCTTGCGCATCCACTGCCACCATTGATTTTCTTCGCCCTCCAAGCGATATGATGCTAAGACAACTTTCTGCTCATCCGTGGTTTCTTGGTACTCAAAATACTGCGTTACCCAATTGAACCACTCCGTTGGGTCGTCACCGACATAGCGGGGAAACTCCAAATTAGCAATTCTTATCGGCAACGGTGGTCGACCTCCTTCACTTTCCTCGTGGAATGGTCGTGAAGATCCAATGTGCTCGTTAGTGCCGCGATTGACAGTGCCTCTGGTTGCACTAAAAGATTCTGCCAATTTGCTCAAGGTGTCCTCCAGACGCTGCAGCTTGTCATTGATCCCAATTTCTATTTGTTCCATCTTGCTCTGTAAGTTCCCGATATCAGCTTCAATTCGTTCGATGCGCTCCTTGTTGGTCGCCATTAATAACTAGCTCTGATACCAATTGATATGGTCCCAATCAAATGCTTGCTAACAATTACAAGTAATATAGTTGTTCTGCTTTTGTTGAGAAAAACCATAAACAAATATTTAAGATAATTTCTCCATGACTTTTATTTCAGTACTAGAGCTTATTTATAACAGCAAGCGTAACAATACTTTGCTTTGTAACCGAGATTATTGGCTCAAATCTAGTAAATAAAATTAAGGATAATATCGCCTAGCTATAAACTCGCAGTAGAATTCAAATCAAATGTAACAACTAAGATTTGATTCCCTGCTAAATCTGCAATGATCACTTGACGTGGTAATCCAACCGTTATTGCTCTGGTAAGCATCCATACACAAACTTCACGTGATACATGTCTTGAATGTGCCATGCAAGGCTTGCATGGGTTACGTAGCTCAAGCATAACCCTCATACTTTTAGTTAGGCTTGGGTACTCTCATTGATCTTTTTGGTTCTTTATCAATACCCCTCCTTGAAGTGGACCCTTGTCCTCAAGGGTCATGTGTGGAAATTATTGCTGAGCAATGCCGTGTCTTCCCAAGTTGTTCTCCTTTGTTTTCTTCTCCATGTAGTTCCTCTGTAACTTCTTTACAAGTGATCTCGTTGGTGTCGTTGCAGCTCTCGAGAAGTAGAAGTTGAGGCCTTTGACATTTATGACCCGCAGTGAACCGTTCGTTGCAAGTGAAACACATTCCCTGAGCTCGTTGTTGTTGCATTTCATCCCACGGTAATCTTTTGACAGGCACGGTTGGTGATGCTTGAATATGTGGCAATGTTGGCGGTTCGAGGTTGGGGGGTGGCTGGAATAATCTCTGTTGGCGTGTTATCTGGTCGTCTTTCATACGAGCAAGGCTGATGGCTTCCTTTAACGTACGTGGCCTGAACATCCGTATATCCTCTGCAATCTCCGGTTTTAATCCTTCTATGAAAGTGCCTACCAACGCTTTCTGTGACCACCCATGAACTCGGTTTTCTAACCTTTCAAATTCCTTCTGGTATTCTCACAGAGAACTTGTTTGTTCGACCCGAGACAGTGCTTCATCAAAGTCTTCACAATCCGTTGGTCCGAAGCGCGCCCACAGCTCGTCAACCAATGTTTCCCACGTAATCGGTCGGCCTCCTTCTTGGTAAGCCTTGCGCATCCACTGCCGCCATTGATTTGCTTCGCCCTCCAAGCGATATGATGCTAAGACTACTTTTTGCTCATCCGTGGTTTCTTGGTACTCAAAATACTGCGTTACCCAATTGAACCACTCTGTTGGGTCATCACTGGCATAGCAGGGAAACTCCAACTTAGCAATTCTTATCGGTAGCGGTGGTCGGCCTCTTTCACTTTCCTCGTGGAATGGTCGTGACGATCCAATGTGCTCGTTAGTGCCGCGATTGACAGTGCCTCTGGTTGCACTAAAAGATTCCCCCAATTTGTTTAGGGTGTCCTCCAGACGCTGCAGCTTGTCATTGATCCTAATTTCTATTTGTTCTATATTGTTTTGTAAGTTCCCGATATCAGCTTCAATTTGTTCGATGCGCTCCTTATTGGTCGCCATTAATAACTAGCTCTGATACCAATTGATATGGTCCCAATCAGATGCTTGCTAACAATTGCAAGTAATATAGTTGTTCTGCTTTTGTTGAGAACGACCACAAACAATTATTTAAGATAATTTCTCCATGACTTTTATTTCAATACTAGAGGTTATTTATAACAGCAAGCGTAACAATCCTTTGCTTTGTAACCGAGATTATTGGCTCAAATCTAGTAAATAAAATTAAGGATAATATCGCCTTTATAAACTCAGAGAATTCAAATCAAATGTAACAACTAAGATTTGATTCCCTGCTAAATCTGCAATGATCACTTGACGTGGTAATCCAACCGTTATTGCTCTGGTAAGCATCCACACACAAACTTCACGTGATACATGTCTTGAATGTGCCATGCAAGGCTTGCATGGGTTACGTAGCTCAAGCATAACCCTCATACTTTTAATTAGGCTTGGGTACTCTCATTGATCATTTTGGTTCTTTATCAGAACAAAATAAGCAAATACAAGAAAAATTTGAGATACAAAAAAACCAAAATGTCACATTTTAATCTTCAGTTATTTCTCTTCATTCTTCATGAAAAACGCCTCTGTTGCAGCTTTGAATTCTCTCTTTTTATTCTCTTTGCGTCTATTAGGTGTCCTTTGTATTTCTTTAAAATGTGCTCTTTTATTTCTTATAATCAGGGCAACCAAAAAGCATGAGGATATTTGTCTTTTTCTTTGCATCTTAGGAGCACATTCCTTTTTGTGGTGCTTGCGACTATTTTGTCTGCACATGACAGTGGCAACACAGTAATGGCTGCAATAGAATTTGTCTATTAGCAGGTGATAGTTTGGACAGTTTTGTCTGTATTTGATCTTGGATTATTGTAGCAATTACTACAGCATTCTCTCTTGTTCAAACTTATTTTTATTCATATGCAGACTAGTTTTTTGTCTTTTTTTGCAGGCATATTATTGCAGCAATGCAGTCTTTCTTCTAAAGCATCCATCAACAAGGCATAAGCTTTTGAGTCACCTACAATGGTGCACTTAATCAGAGCACAAAATAGTCTAAAATATATCAAATCATAACTAAGTTTAAATAGATACTTATACAAAATGTAACTAGAAATGGGATAAAATTCATAATTTACTCTAAGTTAATGCTAGTTAAGCTACAAATGCCATGATAACTCTCATTTCATAGAGTTATCACACCCTAAACTTAAATCATTACTTGTTCTCAAGTAATGACAATGAAAAAGCACTTTAATGACACATTCAAACATTAAACAAATTAGTTTTTCTATTTAGATTGCTTTGATTAAGCAATCTTCAAATTTCATTCTTAAACATGCAAAGTCACCATCAACAGTTCTAGTTCTCAACTTGGGTTTAATTCTATCAAGTGTGTGCATGTCATTTCAATCAAGTTTCAGAGTTGCTACAACAATACTGAAGCATCATATACATCTCAAAGATAAAACAATAAAAACATTTTGATTTATAAGGGGACATGAGTTATAAAGAGTTGCAAATTGTGCTACATCATTCATCATCAATTTTTTTTAAGCTTGCTTATTTATATTTTTTACAGTGAAACATCAATTTTTTCATGTGAATGCCTATCACTTGTAATGATGGCACTTAATTACTTAATCAATGCACAAATCAAAGTTGCTACAATAAAAGCATCTAAGATGCTACAACTATAGTCTTATCTTTAGATACGTTTAACTCAAGGCTAAACATGGGTTTATGAACAAAATTGGTGTCAAGTACTGGAGAATGCATGTTTATACAGGGTAAAATTATCATTTTATGCTCCAAGTCTTACTAACATTTTCACTTTGACATGCTTAAATCCTCTATGCTTTAATTATTTGTATTTTATTATAATTTAAGTATTTTATGTATTTCAGGAATATTTTGGTCATTTCACAACTAATGAGAAATCAAACAACAAAACGAATGACATTTTTGAACTCGAAACAATTAAAAATCTTAAGAGGAGTATAAAAGGGTATTTGGTACTGTTGACGTAAATTTCTGGTCAACTATAGAATTAATTTATATGGGAGCAATAAAATAAAAAACACAGAGAATTAATTGTTGGTTTGAAAAAAAAATTGCAGTGAAAATAGTTGGATCACAATTCTCATACAATATATAAAATTACCATAATGTAGAAATCGTACCTTTACTTTTTCACTGAAGTAATATAGGCTCCCAAATCATGATATGTCACCATCACTCTTGTTAGATTACGATCCGTCACCAAATGATCTTATAGGTTATGATCTCGCACTGACGTCTTTTTTCTCTAATTTGTATATTGTGGCTACCGTCTCCTTTTAGAGAAAACAAGCCATTTTTTATATTTTTTTTGTGGAAATCCTAGGCTTTATATTTATATTTTTTTTATTCTATTAAATAAAATTTGATTTAAATTAAAAAATAATAAAACTAAAAGTGGCGTTACTTGCTCTTGTTATGGGGGCTAACCTTATAAAATAACAAAGCGCTCTTTACACATAGGTATATTAAATGAAGCCTCCCACTAAATAATATATTTAGACTTTTAACTCAAATAACTAGTTATCTTAGTTTTTAATCCAGTAGCAGTGCAGTCAATTAAATGAAATAACCTAGAGATCATATGAGTCTATACAATAGTGGCTACAATAATTAGGTCTGTAACGAAATTAGCCCAATTATTAAATTCCAAATTTACTCCACTAAAAGATTGAAACTAACCTCCATAATTGTATGTTATCTAAAATAATATTCTCAAATAATAATTTGACCCACGCTACATTGATTTCCTTACCGAACAATCTTTTGTACCACATCACTAATTAAATTGATATTTCAACTGTCCAATCAATCTAATTACATCTTGTTCTTTGACACTTACTGGTTTTTTCTAATGATTATTTTTTAACATACTAATTATGTTGACATACTCTGCCCAGAGAATTCTATGATCAATACCGAAAACCCGTCAAGAGATGTGTTGTACAAATTTTATATTTCTAATCTATAATCTCACTAGTCATAGTTGCTTTCACCAAGATACCGGGTAATCTTGACTACAAATGTATGTCGCGCCTATTGGTAACTCAAATGAAATGATAATAAAAAATATGAAACTATAATTAACTCAAGATTAAGATTGCAATAAAATCAATGTCTATGAGATTTAATAAGTCTGACAGTCATTTCAAGGTTAATTAAATCTCATATGTGATCCAATTCAATGTAGTCAAATTACATCACTAAATTCATACATGATTAAGATAAATCATTCAATAAATTTATTACAGTCTAAACATAAATAGAGCGCCCAACTCTATTTATCAACTGCAAACTTTATTTATTTAATTATAAAATAACTTGTATTTATATCTTCTGTGAATCCATATGATGATCACATAAATACATATAATATGATTAAATGGACCTTATTCAAAATATTTATGCAATTAAGATTTTGAAAAATATCTCAAATATTTTATTAATCAGAAAATAAATAAACCAATATGCTTTAAAGAGCACATAATCCCAACATTAACGTGATTCGGCCTTTGGCTTATGTCCACGGGCAGAGAAAGATAAATATTTTATTAAGACTGCACATGCAACTCAACTCTCCCACTCTTTACTATATTTGTTTTTTCGGTGCCTTACATTATGAGAGACCTTTGGTTTTATAGCCTTTTATAGATAAAGTTTTTTTCTAACTTAAACTCTATCTAACTCTCCTCCATCCTCTAGGATTTTAATTACAAAATATTTATACCTTTTCATAAATTGTATCCGTGTCAGACTCTATTTAATTTATTTTTTGGACAAACCAATGTCCTTCTATTGTCAACTTTTATTTTGCTAGGCTTGATTCACAATAGCCTCTTTATTTGGGCTTGGCTTTTCCTATACGGTCCATAATCTAGAACTGGGTCATGGGCCCCATGGACCCATGACTTTTGCCATCCTCCACTCTTGCTCCCCATTCCTGGGGGAGCATGATTCCCGCTCCCCATTCTTCGAGGAGCATGGTTTTACTGCTCCCTATTCTTGGGGGAGCATAATTCCTGCTCCCCATTCCTGGGGTAGTATAATTCATACTCTCTATTCTTAGGAGAACATGGTTCTGCTGCTCCCTATTCTTGTGGGAGCATAATTCCTGCTCCTTATTTTTGGGGAAGCATGATTCTGCGGACTCCCATTCTTGGGGGAGTATAATTTCCGCTCCTCATTCCTGGGGGCGCATAATTCCTGCTCACCATTCTTAGGGGAGCATGGTTCTACTGCTCCCCATTCCTAGAAGAACATAATTCTTACTCCCGATTCTTAGGGAAGCATAATTCCTGCTCCATATTCTTGTAGGAGCATGCTTCTGCTGCTCCCTATTCTTGGGGAAGCGTAATTCCTGCTCCCCATTCTTGGGGACGTCACTTTTTGCTTTATTGACTATTTTATATTTTCTACAACAGTTGCTCCTCAGCTCTAAGTGTTTTGTTCCACCAGAAGCATAATAGCTCAAGTTGTTTCTCTTCTTCTCATTTCTATATAAATAATCATTTGCACCATTCGTCCACTTCATAGAGTTTCAACTCTTTGGTTTTCGCTTTACTTGATGAATGTCTCTTCTCTTCTTCTCATTTTTAGCAATTTCAATGTCTTCTGATTTTGAAAATAACTCTAACTCTTTTTACCATGTGTACCTTGAAGAAGATGATGATTACTTTCATATATCCTCTGACCACATAACCCTTGTCGTAAATTTTGCTCCTGCGTCATTTGTTTATGATGACCAAACTAATCTCCAATCCGACTAGTCCATTGATGGGATGGGGAATGCAATTTATGAGAAATTCATTCCATCTCTTAGAGTCAAGTATGAAATTCCAAGTTCAGTTGAACTTAGGAAGCCTCAAATTGGTGAGCTCGCTAGCCAGCCCTCTCTTGGGCCGTTGCCTTTTATTCTGATTTTTTTTTTCGCTATGGTATCAGGTTGCCATTGCACCTCTTCTTAAGTTACATGCTGATTTGCTTGAACTGTGTCCCGGTACAGCTTTCCCCCATTGTATGGTTTACCATGATTGGCATGTACATCTTATAGAAATTGAGGGGCTTTTTGGACCTCACATTTAGTCAGTTTCAAGGAATTTACCAACTAATGACTCTTTCAGGTGATAAAAACTCCCCTATCAAGGATTGTCATTATGTCCGTGCTTGGGCTAAATCTTCTTCTTTAATCGCCTAGGCTAAATCTCATGGTGGTTATTGGAAAGATTTTTGGCTTTTCATCATTGACGATTGAGAGCTAGGAAGTTCTGTTGATATATATCTTGGATATCGGGTTCAAACCCACTTTTCTACTCCAGGTAGCTTCATAAGAATTGTTATAGGAAATGCTTTTTCTTTATTAGTGTACTTATTCTTTTTCTTTGTGTTTTTTTTATAGTGTCATGGGCTGCACCTTTATTGATCCTGCTGGGCAATATCAAGTCGATGAAGTTTTTAAAGACCCTATAAACTTGCGGTCTTGATAATATCTTTCTCAACTAGGCTTTCTAACCGCCTTTGACTTTATCCCTTCTACTTTTACTAACATTTCATCTCTAAGTGAGTTTTATTCAAGCATAATAATTTTTATTCTACTGGGAGGTCGTAATTTTTTTTTCTTTTCTTTTTCCTTCTTTTGTTAGTTATGGCTCTTAGGACGATGCTGCACGAAAAAAGAAAAAGATAGGATAAATACCTAGCATCAAAGATTAGTAGGAAACTTAAGGATAAGCAAGTCTTTCAGTCTCTAGGATCACCCTTTCAAGAAATTACAATTGCTCAAGGGTCGCACCAGACTCCTCAAACTGCACCAGGGTTACAGCCAGAAACTTTATTTCTATTTTGCACTCGTGAAACTTCGTTTTCTTAGTCTGCTGGCTTTCATTATGCATTTGCTTCCACTAATGCACCTACTCAAGAGTTGCACCAAACACCTGCAACTGCTTTATGATTACAGCAAGAAATTTTATTTCCAACTTTCACTTATGAAGGTTTATATCCACAATCTACAGGCTCTGGCTCTGCATTTGCTTCCACCAACGCTCCTATGTCTACATCTTTTTCAGCAGGCCCAAGCCAATAAACTTTGCCCTTGTTTAATGGTTTATAGAACTTCACTTGGGAAGATCCTTTTCAAGCACATCTGAGCTCTTTTACTCAATCTTGACCTTAGTATGTCTCTGCTGATAATGTGAGACAAATGTAGAACTCTGATCCTGTTGAAGCCATGCTTGCTAACGTTTATCAAGTAGTAATACTATTGCTTTTGTGTTACCATTAATTATATAAAGTTAGATCCTAACTGTATTCATCTTTCTGTAGCTTGGTTGTGCTATTCAAATAGCTAAAAAAAAAAAGATAAAGTCCCTAACGCTGGAGAGGAATGCTTTACTTGAGTTGGACCAAGCTTCTAAAAAAAAGATTGATGAGCTGGAGAAGTTTCTACGTGAAGAAAAAGCTCTTGTGGCCTAATTGAAGTTGGAACTTAATGCTGAAAACGAAAAATTAGCTCAGTCCCAATCCTAAGTTCAAGAATTGTCCAAGACCCTTAATTAATTAAACCTCTAAATTCTAAGCATTAAGGTTTCAGCCATTGAAGAGTTCAAAGCTTCTATTGATTTTGAGAATATCCTTGATGAAGAATTTCTAAAAGGTGGTCCCAAGGTTAAGGCCATGATTGAGAGCCGCTACCCTCAACTTGATTACCATTTTCTAGAATACTGATGATGCTCATTGTCAATTAAATGTTGCCTCTTCTATTATCTTCCTAGTTTTTAGGTTTTTTCTTTCTTCTTTTCTATTGCTCTTGCAATGAGGTTGTTTTAGTAATAAAGTTGTAAACTAAACATGTTCTAATTGTTTTTATTAATGTATTTGCTTTTTAGTACCTTACTGCTCCTTGCTCCTTACTTGCTTTTATGTGCTTTTATAAAAGTAACAATTTTTTTTTTTACTTTCCTAGTTTTTCTTTTTCCTCAAGAATTCTGTTAGTGTTTTTACTTGCTCCCATGGGAGTATAATTTATGGGGAGTATGGCTACTCTCCTTACTTTTGAGGGCATGGTGATAACTTTAGGAAATGAGAGTTATCACATCAATTCTAGACTTAAATCAAGATCACTTAGAGAACAAATAAGATGTTTTTATTACATTTTGATTATATTTTGCGTAAACATTCATTTTAGTTGAGTATTAATAAATTTTGCTTGAATCAAAGTAATTTGTGCTAAAAACAGGTGCATAATTGTAGGTTTTCAGAAAGTCTTAATTCATGAGGGGATGGTGAGACATTAGATGAGCAAGAGGAGGGAGAAGATGGCCGCAAAAGAAATAAAGCACAATCGGGAATAGTGCAGTGTTGTAGCTGATGTTAGAGCAACCAGTACTGTAGCAATCTGAGAGCAATGCGGGAGAGAACTTAGGCGTGGGTCAGTTGCAGAATTGCGATCTGCATGTTTCCTAATTTAACTCATGCACACCCACAAACTTTTATTTTCCCTAGTTTGCAGTATAAAAGGAGGGCGTGCACCACATAGAAAGGCGACAAGGGGATTATCAGTAATTCATTAGAGAAAAAAAAGAGAAGAAGATTAGAACAAAAGGAGACTGCTTCAGCAGAATTGAAGATTGCAGTAGAGTTATTTGGATTTGCTTTTCAATGTTCTCAATTTTTACTCTTATTTTTTTTTATTGTTCTGATGTATCCCGTGAACAATATATTTATGTTTATTTTTCTCATTCAGAATATGAACTAGATTTACTCGTAGTTGAGTGACAAACAATCCAATGGGTTCTTGATTGTTCTTATGTGTTGTTATCTCATTGCTGAAGCACTTTACTCTTGTAGTTATTATTAATACAACTGTTATTTCAGTTGACCACCCATTTAATAGTTCCAGTTAAGATAGAGCAGCAAAATGGCATGTCTTAGCGGATATTATTAGAGTATTACTTGATCTTAAGTTAAGTTTTCTGGATTAAGTTATCTTAAATCCCATAAGTGCAATACTTGAAGTTAAGATTTGTGACACACTAGACATAGGTGCTCACCTTGTAGGGTGGGGAGATTAAACGGGTTGTAAAGCCATATCATGAGTAGATTAGCAACTGGTCATCGTTAGTGTATTTAAGGGTATGAGATTTCCAATATGCAACAGCTGAGGATGCAGATTAATTCAGCCCAGTGCTGCAGCACTCGCCGTAACAACCAGAGTTAACTTGATGAAAAACAGTCAGCCCATAAGGAAAGTTTGATCATTCAACTACCGTAATCTCAATTGAATCTTAGACACATTGAATCTAATTTATTTCATTACGGTATTGTTTTATTTTATTCTCTCACAATCATCAATTATGATAGAACTCAATTTACGATTGTTAACTTCGGCATTAAGTTGATTTGCATTATTGTGATTGCTATAGCATTTCGAGTAACATCAATCTCTGTGGAGACGATCTTGAATATTCATCACTTTATTACTTGTTGTGTATACTTGCACATTGGCATTGGTAGCAATTGATTATAAAATTTATCAACATGTTTTTGACGCCGTTGCCGGGGATTGATTGTTTATTTTTGAAGTGTGAAGTAAATCTTAATAGCGCAAATTTGATTTAATTCATTTTATTTATTGGCAGATTAGTACGTGCATGCGCAAAGACAGATCTGTGGTATTCCAATTCGATCATGAGATTGAAAGGACTGTTAGGAGACTGCGAAGAGAACAAAGGAATTCAAAAACTGTTTTAGGCATGAATAACTTGCAGGATGTGGGAAATTTGAACCCCCACGGGCCCTTACAACCAGTCAACATTCAAGAAGAGTAGAACGAACATGCTAACAAGAGACAACAGGCAATAACAACATTATTTACATGGCTGATGACAGAGACAGAGCTATTAGAGATTATGCCGTGTTAACTCCTCAAGTTGTACACCCTGGGATAATCAGATCTGAAGTAGAAGCAGCAAACTTTGAATTGAAGCCAGTGATATTTCAAATGTTACAGACAATTGGTCAATTCAATGGATTGCCAAATGAAGATCCTCATCTCCATCTTAAGTTGTTCTTAGAAGTGAGTGATGCTTTCAAGATTGTCAGAGCAACACAAGATGCCTTAAGACTGAGGCTTTTTCTTTATTCTTTAAGAGATCGAGCAAGAGCATGGTTAAATTCGTTACCATCTGATTCCATCGCTACATGGACTGAGTTGGCTGATAAATTCCTAATAAAATATTTCCCACCGACAAAAAATGCAAAATTGCGAAATGAGATTACTTTTTTCCATTAACTTGAAGATGAAAGTTTGTATGATGCATGGGAAAGATTTAAAGAACTGCTCAGAAGGTGTCCTCATCATGGCATTTCTTGTTGCATTCAATTGGAAACTTTCTACAATGGGTTGAATCCTTGTACTAGATTAATAGTGGATGCATCAGCAAATGGAGCCCTGTTATCCAAATCTTACACTGAAGCTTATGAAATTTTGGAGAGAATTGCTAATAATAATTATCAGTGGCCATCAACTAAGCAACCAGTAACAAGAGGAACAACATGGGTACATAACATAAATGTAATACAACCTTATCAGCACAAGTAACCTTATTGACTAACATGGTAAAGGCCATGACATCTGCTCCATTGAACTTTCCTGTGTAAACTGTGGTGAAGAACACGACTTTGATAATTATCCTGGAAATCCAGTTTCAGTAAACTATGTGGGTAATTTCAATCGACAACCTCAGAATAACCCATATTCAAATACTTAAAACCCTGGCTGGAAACAACACTTAAATTTTTCTTGGAGCAGTCAGAATCAAAATGCTCCAACATTAAATGGACAAAATAGGAACACTCAACCGTCTGGTTTTCATCAGCAGAGTTAGGGGAAAAAACATATCAGTCAAGATCCAATCACTTCACTAGAAGCACTGATTAAGGAATACATTGCAAAGAATGAAGCAATTGTGCAGAGTCAAGCTGTATCCTTGAGAAACCTGGAAAAGCAAATGGGACAACTTGCCACAATAATGAGTAGCAGAACTTAAGGAAGCTTACCTATCAACACAGAAGACTCTAGAGAGAGAGCAAAAAACACTACAAAGTAATTAATTTGAGATCTGAAAAGAATGTTGATATCCCAATTGATGTGACCTAAAATGGGATGAAATTTAATTTAGCACAAAAACCACCTCAAAATGGAAGCATGTTACAACAACCCACCCATCAAGACACTGGTTACATGGGCCAAGCTACAACAACTTCAGAGGGAACTCAACCAGAACATGCTGAAAAAGAAGTTGCAACACCAGTAGCCACGACCTACACCAAACCAAACAAACAGAGTTTGGTACCTCCTGAAGCTACCCAGCAGTTTAGACATCCACCACCTTTCCCACAGAGATTACAGAAGCAAAAACAAGACAAGCAGTTCAGCAAATTTCTGGAAGTGCTGAAGTAATTACATATCAACATACCTTTTGTGGAAGCTTTGGAGCAAATGCCAAATTATGTGAAATTTCTAAAAGACATCTTGGCACGAAAGAGAAGAATGAGAGAATTTGAAACTGTTGCTTTAACACAGGAAAGCAATCATATGTTCCAAAGTAAGATTCCTACAAAAGTGAAGGATCCAGGAAGTTTTACAATACACTGGCAGAGCACTTTGTGACTTGGGAGCCAGTATTAATCTAATGTCATTGTCTGTATTTAAGCAGTTTGGAGTAGGGGAGTGCAGACCAACAACAGTCACTCTCCAATTGGCTAACATATCTCATGTATACCTTGATGGAAAAATTAAGGATGTACTGGTGAAGGTTGACAAATTCATCTTTCCAGTAGATTTCATTGTACTAGACTTTGAAGCTGATGGAGAGGTACCCATTGTACTTGGAAGACCTTTTCTAGCAACTGGAAAGACTCTGATAGATGTACAGAAAGGAGAGCTCACCATGAGAGTGAATGATCAGCAAGTCACATTTAATGTACTAGATGCTATGAAGAACCCTGATGAAGTAGAAGATTGCAATTTCCTAAGTGTCGTGGATTTTGTTGTAGCAGACATAATGGACAGATGTTGCAGTAATAAGACCAACAAAGTCACCACCTTTGAAGATTTAGAAGAGGAAGATGTTGCAGCAAACCAGATAGATTGGAAGGAAGACAAGCAATCTGACAGGCACAACAGGTTTATTGAGCATCTAAATTTTTTAGACAGGGAAATAAAAACAACTTTACCATCTATTGAATCATCTCCTAGTCTTGAATTAAAATTATTACCTTCACATCTGAAATATGTTTATCTTGGTCAAAACAACACACTCCCTGTAATCATTTCCTCTACATTGAATGCAGGTCAAGAACAGAGTCTAGTAGATTTGCTTGAAAGAGACAGAAGAGCAATTGGATGGACAATGGCAGACATCAAGGGGATAAGCCCATCAATATGCATGCGTAAAATCATGTTAGAAGATTGCCACAGTAATTCGGTAGAGCATCAGAGAAGGTTAAACCCTATTATGAAAGATGTGGTGAAAAAGGAAATCATCAAATGGTTGGATGCTAGAATCATATATCCAATATCGGAGCGGTTCCAAAAAGGGAGGGATAACATTGATAGCTAATGAGAGAGATGAACTTATTCCTACAAGGACAATGACTGGATGAAGAGTCTATATGGATTACAGAAAGCTCAACAAAGCTACAAGGAAAGATCACTTCCCACTTCCATTCATAGATCAGATGTTGGACAGACTTGCTGGAAAACAATACTATTGTTTCCTAGATAGGTATTCTGATTGATATAGCTCTGAGAATTAGGAGAAGACTACATTTACTGTCATAGAACATTTGCCTTCAGAAGGATGCCTTTTGGGTTGTGTAATACTCCAGCAACTTTTCAGAGATGCATGATGTCTATTTTTTCTAATATGGTAGAGCAGACTTTAGAAGTTTTCATGGATGACTTCTCAGTTTTTGGAGAGACATACAATGATTGTTTACACAACTTGGAAGAAGTTTTTAAAAGATGTGAGATTACTAACTTAGTACTCAATTGGGAAAAGTGCCATTTCATGGTGCAAGAAGGAATAATGTTGGGTCATAAGGTGTCCAAGAAAGGCATTGAAGTAGACAAAGCCAAGATAGAGATAATAGATAAAATGCCACCCCCCACTTCAATAAAGGGTATCAGGAGTTTTTTAGGTCATGCTGGATTTTATAGAAAATTCATTAAGGATTTTTCCAAGGTAGCTAAACCATTATGCTCATTGCTGGAACATGACAAGCCCTTTCACTTTGAAAAAGATTGTCTTCAAGCATTTGGAGAATTAAAGAAAGCTCTGATGTCTGGGGAATAGATTTCATGGGACCTTTCCCACCATCCTTTGAGAATTTATATATCCTTATTGCTGTGGATTATATCTCCAAGTGGGTAGAAGTTGCAGCATTACCCACCAATGATGCTAAAACAATGGTGGCTTTTCTTTAGAAAATTATTTTCTCCAGGTTTGGCACTCTTAGAGCAATTATTAGTGATGAGGGGACTCACTTTTGTAACAAAATCTTTACTGCAGCTATGGTAAAATATGGAGTCAGACACAAGGTAGCAACAACATATCACCCTCAATCCAATGGTCAGGCTGAAGTGTCCAATAGAGAAATTAAAAAGATCTTAGAAAAAGTGGTAAACCCAACAAGGAAAGATTGGTCTTTGCAATTACATGACTCTTTATGGGCATACTCCGCTGGGCATGTCTCCTTACCGAATTGTGTATGAGAAGGCTTGTCACTTGCCACTAGAGCTGGAGCATAAAGCATACTGGGCATTGAAGAAATTAAATTGGGATATTCATGCTGCAGCAGAGCAAATGAAGCTTCAACTTTGTGAGCTTGATGAATTACGACTATTTTTATATGAAAATGCAAGAATCTAAAAGAGAGGACAAAACACTAGCACGACAAGCATATTCAAAACACTAGCACGACAAGCATATTCAAAACAGGCAATTCAGCCCTGGTCAATTAGTACCGCTCTATAATATAAGACTAAGATTATTTTTAGGAAATCTAGAATCACGATGGTTTGGACCTTTTAAGCTGTTAAAATTTTATCCTCATGGAGCTGTTGATCTTTTAGATGAACAAACAGGTCAAGAATTTAAAGTTAATGGACACAGGGTTAAGCATTACATACACCCAGCAGCAGATTGTTCAAAGGATGTTTTACTCCTTAAAGAACTTAGCTATTGAGCAGTGACAGAAGGTCAGGCTGAAGGACCTTAAATCAAGGGCTCAATGGGAGGCAACCCATTGTGGGGAGAGCCACCACAAAACCAAGTTTGATTCTCTTTGGTTTTGTTGACGGCTCTCTCTCTTTTTCATTTTATTTAATTTTATTCTTCAATTCAAGTTATTTAGTTTTATCTTTCCACATTATTACACTCTTTACTTTTGCTATCATTTGATTTCTTTATTTTTAATTATTTTAAAAATTGGTTCTAGTTTTTGTGGTAAATATGAGTGGCATTTGATTTCCATTTTGACAAGTGGGGTTGTATGGTGACAGAGTGCGGAGACCAGCCACGTGTCAGAGGGTATTGGAGTGAAGTATGAAACCGTTGCTAGAGCAAGCAAATGGGTCAATATCATAAAATTAAAAATTGGAGCCTTTCACTTACCGTTGGAGATAAATCATGATAGATGGCTGCATGGATTTGGATAGCAATTGAGAAAAAATCTCCGAAATTAATGCATTAATTTCGCTGGCCTATGTTTTTAGGATATACTCATTATATTCAAAATATTCTCTTCCCTAATTTATCTTTATTTACCAGATTTATCTTCATTTAAATTCAACTATAAAAAGGGAATCACTGTGTGTAGTGACCTACGGCACTATTCCCTCTCTCTTTCGCAAGCACAACTCTAATAATTCTTACCCTCATCATCTCCTTTTACTCTCAGGGACATTATCCTCACTTTGTTACTGTTAGAGCCATGCCAAGGTATAAGAAAATAGCCAGTCGACTCAAAGATCCTTCACGCTTCCAGAGTTACCATGCGGAAGAAAAATATGAAGAATTCATTAAGCCGTGAAAGATTCTGGAAGAAAAAGGGTTCCAATTTCCAGAACAACTCATCAGAATTGTGCAAATAATACACAATGCTGCAATAAAGCGTAGATGGTTAGAGTTTTGCAACCACCCTCGAGATCATGTGCTACTAGTAGTCAAAGAATTTTATGCCAATTTGGTAAGCCCTGATCAGCACAACATTTGGGTAAGAAGCACACTTGTTCCATTAGACTCCCGCGTTATAAATGCTTTTGATAATTTACCTGCGGATATTAATTGTGAGTATGCCAAGTTGCTTGATAAATTGACCCCGAAAAAATGGAACACCGTCTTCACAACTCTTACAACAGAAGGGGCATCGTGGGCTAATAAGGAAGGGCGAGTGGTTAATAGGATAGATTTGAAACCTATTGCTAAGGTGTGGGTGAAATTTCTGAAATCTAGGCTTATACCAACCATTCACAGTACTATGGTTTCACAAGAAAGGTTGGTTTTGTTATATGTCATTGTTCGAGGGCTTCCTATAGATGTGGGTAGCATAATCGAAAAAGAAATCCGAGATTGTGCAGTAAAGAATCACAAAATCGCCGCTTGTTTCCTTCACTCATCACCAGCATCTGTGTCGTATCCGGTGTTCGTTTAGATGCGAAAGATGAGCATGTCAAGAATGATGGTGCCTTTACGGCACATACCATTGAGAGAGTTGCTGGTGAAAGTGCTGGAACAACGACTGAACCAGCTGCTGTAAAATGAGCCAGACGAGCTATTGGGTTAGAACAAACAATCCAGGCATTAAGCACCAGTATAACTCAATGTGCGGAGGCTCAGTAGAGGGAAAACGATCGATTTTGGAGCTATCTACAACACCTGGACAACCAACTACACCAATTTGCTCTTTACATGAAAAGCACTCACCAGAACTTCCCTGATTCATTGCTCCAATAGTATAATTTTGACACCAATACCACAGGTGCTCCAGTAGAAGCCAATGAAAAAGCCACTGCCACAGATGAACCAGAAGAAGAAGCTGCAGCTCAACCACAAGCAGAGGTAGAATCAGAAGATGCTGAACCATCTGATCAACCTGAGGAAGAAGGTGACAAGTTTGCGACTGATAGCTCATCCACAAAGGTAGAGGACGACTCTGAGAAAGAACGTGAGGAACCTTCCCTCCCAACTAATTCCAAAACCAGGAAAAGCCACATTATTCAAGAAGAGGAAAGGGAAGACCCTGAAGAGGAACTTTCAATTCCAATCCTTGCGGGCAAGGGCAAGGCAAAAATAGCAACACCTCCAGCCTCTGAAGATGAAATGGAGTAAGTCGATGCAGTGCTGGCTGCTGCAACAACCAGAGTTACGCCTACACCTGCCGAAGCTAAGCAGCTACTTGATATCATTGCCGCCATCACAGCTGAGGGCCATGCAGCTGATATATCAACTCCAACTCATCCACAGCACACTCCTAGCCAACCTGTTCATACCGGTCCGCGATAATCCAGCAAAAGAAAAGACAGTACGTCTAAAAGCACTGCTGCAACAACCTTGACCCAACCAAAATGGACCAGATCGGTAACAATCACACAAGCTACCCCAACCACAACTCCTCTCACCAGCCCCATGAAGAAAAAGCCAAGGACGTTATCAGCTAATTCCCCATAAGTGTTACCAAAGGATAAGTTGCGCAGTGCCTCCAAGAAGCGCTGATGTCTGCCCGTCATGTTGCAGCAGTACCAGCCACAGGGACGTATTCTATCCTTATTAGTCAATTTATTTCATGTTTAAAAAAAATCTTTTCTTTCCTTCTGTTTTTCAATTTGTGTGGTATTTTCTAAGGTCTTCCATGTCATTGTCAACTTGTGTGCTTTTGTTATGTATGCTTGTGAGGACACAACAACTCTCAAGTTTGGGGGGGTTGTGTTTCTGAATGCATGTGTTTATGTTTGTGTTGTGTGTTGTGTGAAGCTCTGTTATCTAATATTTGTGTATGGAGTTGAAAGCCTAATGAAGATAAATTGAGTGTTATTCAGTATTTATGAGAATGCCAATTAGAGATAGTTATAGATGGAAGTGAAATTCTGTCCCGACACTTAGACTTTGGTTGAATTGTATGAGACTGCTAGAGCAGAGCCAAAAGAATAGAAAAGATCTTAAGTTTGGGGGGAAAAAACAAGTTTGATCGACTGTGATATCTATAAAATAAACTATGTTCCAATGGCTCAAGTTTTGACTTCATTATGCACCTGTTTTGAGCACAAATTACTTTAATTCAAGCAAAACTTATTAAGACTTAACTAAAATGAATGTTTATGCAAAATGTAATAAAAACACTTTATTTGCTCTCTAAGTGATCTTGATTCAAGTCTAAAATTGATGTAATAACTCTCATTTCATAGAGTTATCACACCCCCAAACTTAAATCTTTACTAGTCCTCAAGTAATGACAACATACTAACATTTCACGCAAACAATCATGCAACACAACTTTAGCTCTTTTATCAAATTTGCAAGGATTCTTCCACCTTCATATCACAATCCCAATCATGCAAAGTGACCATAGTAAATTAGTTCTAGACTTAAGCTTCATTCTGTCCACAGTGTGTGTGCGTGCTATTTTGATTGAATTCCAGAGATGCTATAACATCACCAAGAGATTGCATGTAATTCAGGAGTAACAAAATTTCATTCATATATGGGGTAGCATAAATTTCACATACTCAAACTGTGATGATTTTAAGATTGAAAACTTGAGAGTGTTCAACCTCCTCACTGCACATTTATTTTTCATGTGAATGTCAATCAATTGTAATGATGACACTCAATTACTCAAACCATGCACAGATCAGAGTTGTTGTAGCAGTATCTGTAATATAATCTTATCTAGAGATATCTTTTACTCAAGGCTGAACACGGGGCTCATGAACAGACATGGCTACTCAACGCCTTAGATAGAGGACTTTTTTTTTTTTTATTTTCATTTAATATTTTTTTTTCATAAAATGCTACAGCATTGCTCATAACTCTTGCTACCTTTGAGCACAACTCTACATATGGGGTACATACTCAGATCTGGTTACTCAGAAACTTGAGCCATTGAAACAGAGTTTATTTCATAGATATCACAGTTAATCAAACTTGCTTTTCCCCCCAAACTTTAGATCTTTTCTATTCTTTTGACTCTGCTATAGCAGTCTTATACAATTCAACCAAAGTCTAAGTGTCGGGACAAAATTTCAACCTCCATCTATAACTATCTC
This sequence comes from Citrus mangshanensis, assembly GCA_030449895.1. Classification (NCBI taxonomy): domain Eukaryota; kingdom Viridiplantae; phylum Streptophyta; class Magnoliopsida; order Sapindales; family Rutaceae; genus Citrus; species Citrus mangshanensis. The sequence goes on from JASUUJ010000155.1 coordinate 81,458, forward strand.
TACTTGGCCTTCTCACAAATACTAAATAACACTCAATTTATCTTCATTAGGTTTTCAAATCCATACAAAAATATTAGATAATAGAGCTTCACACAACACACAACACAAGCATAAACACCTGAAACACAACCCCCCCAAACTTAAGAGGTGTTGCGTCCTCACAAGCACACATAACGAAGTCACACAATTTGACAATGACATGGACGACATTAGAAAATAACCACACAAATTGAAAAACATAATGAAATAAAAGTTTTTTTTAAAAATAAATTGACTAGCAAGAAGGGAATACTTCTCTGTGGTTGGTACTGCTGCAACATGACTGGAGGACATCAGCGCTTCTTGTATGCACTGCGCAGCTTGCCCTTTGGTGAAACTTGTGGGGAAGGAATTGGAAACTTCTTTGTCTTTTTCTTCACTGGGATGGTGAGAGGAGTTGTGACTGGGGCAGCTGGCGTGGTTGACACCGATCTGGTCCGTTTTGGTGGTGTTGATACTGCTGTAGCAGTACCTCTAGATGTACTGCCCTTTCTTTTGTTGGATTGTCATGGACTGGTACGAGCAGGTTGGCTAGAAATTTAGTGTGGAGGATTTGAGGTTGATGCATCAGCTACTTTGCCCTCAGCTGTGATGGCAGCAATGATATCAAGTAACTGCTTGGCTTCTGCAAGTGTAGGCATAACTGCGTTGCAGCGCATCAACTTGCTCTATTTCATCTTCAGAGGCTGGAGGTGTTGTTATTTTTTCCTTGCCCTTGCCCTTGCCCGAAAGGATTAGAATGGAGAGTTCCTCTTCAGGGTCCTCCTCTTCCTCTTCTTGGATAATGTGACTTTTCCTGGTTTTGGAATGGGTCTTGATTGATGGTTCCTCACGTTCTTTCTCAGAGTCATCCTCTGCCTCTGTGGGTGAACTTTCAGTCGCATACTTGTCACCTTCTTTCTCAGGTTGATCAGATGGTTCAACATCTTCTGACTCTTCCTTTGCTTGTGGTTCGGCTGCAGGCTTCTGGTTCATCTGTGGCAGTGGCTTCTTCACTGGCTTCTGTTGGAGCACCTATGGTGTTGGTGTCAAAATTGTACTGCTGGAGCAATGAATCAAAGAAGTTCCGGTGAGTTCATTTCATGTAAAGAGCAAATTGGTGTAGTTGGTTGTCCAGGTGTTGTAGATAGCTCCAAAACTGATCGTTTTCCCTCTGCTGAGCCTCATCACATTAAGTTATACTAGTGCTTAGCGCCTGGATTGTCTATTCTAAACTAATAGCTCGTCTTACTTCTGTTACAGCAGCTGGTTCAATTTTCGTTCCAGCAGTCTCACCAACAACTCTCTCAATGGTACGTGCCATAAAGACACCATCATTCTTGACATGTTCATATTTCGCATCAAGACGAACACCGAATACTACACAGATGCTGGTGATGAGTGAAGGAAATAACAAGGCAGTAGTTTTGTGATTCTTTACTACACAATCTCTGATTTCTTTTTCGATGATGCTGCCCACATTTATGGGAAGCCCCCGAACAATGACATATAACAAAACCAACCTTTCTTGTGAAACCGTAGTAGTGTGAGTGGTTGGCATAAGCCTAGATTTCAGAAATTTCACCCACACCTTAGCAATAAGTTTCAAATCTATCCTATTAACTACACGCCCTTCTTTATTAGCCCATGATTCTCCTTCTATTGTAAGAGTTGTGAAGATGATGTTTTATTTTTTCGGGGTCAATTTATCAAGCAACTTGGTATACTCACAATTAATTTCAGCAGGTAAATTATAAAAATCATTTATAACGCAAGAGTCTAATGGAACAAGTGTGTTTCTTACCCAAATGTTGTGCTGATTAAGGCTTACCAAATTGGCGTAAAATTCCTTGACTACTGGTAGCACATGATCTCGAGGGTGGTTGCAAAACTCTAACCATCCACGCTTTACTGCAGCATTGTGTATGGTTTGCACAATTCTGATAAGTTGTTATGGAAATTGAAACCCTTTTTCCTTTAGAATTTTACGCGGCTAAAAGAATTCTTCATATTTTTCTTCGGTGTGGTAACTCTAGAAGCGTGAAGGATCTTTGAGGCGGCTGGCTGTTTTCTTAGACCTTGGCATGGCTATAGCAGTAACAAATTGAGGATAATGTCCCTGAGAGTAAAATGAGAAGATGAGGGTAAGAATTATTAAAGTTGTGCTTGCGAATGAGATGGGGAATAGTGTTGTAGGTCACTACTCACAGTGATTCCCTTTTATAGTTGAATTTAAATGAAGATAAATCATGTAAATAAAGATAAATTAGGGAAGAAAATATTTTGAATATAATGAGTATATCCTAAAAACATAGGCCAGGGAAATTAATGCATTAATTTCGGAGATTTTTTTCTCAATTGCTATCCAAATCCATGCAGCCATCTGTCATGATTTATCTCCAACGATAAGTGAGAGGCTCCAATTTTTAATTTACTGTAACGGTAATATTGGTTGCTGCAGTACCCATTTGCTTTCTCTAGCAACAGTTATATACTCACTCCCATACCTTCTGACACGTGGCTTGCCTCTGCACTCTATAACCATACAACCTCACTTGTCAAAATAGAGTTCAATCGCCACACATACTTACCACAAAAACTAAAACTAATTCTAAAAATAATTAAAAATAAAGAGATCAAATGACAGTAAAAGTAAAGAGTGCAATAATGTGAAAAGATAAAACTAAATAACTTGAATTGAAGAAAAAAATTAAATAAAATGGAAGAGAGGGAGAGTCGTCAACAAAACCAAAGAGGCTTAAACTTGGTTTGAGGTGGCTGTCTCCACAATGGGTTGCCTCCCATTAAGCGCTTGATTTAAGGTTCTTCAGCCTGACCTTCTTTCATTACTCAATAGCTGAGTTCTTTAAAGAGTAAAACTTCCTTTGAACAATCTGCCACTGGTTGTATGTAATGCTTAACCCTGTGTCCATTAACTTTAAATTTTTGACCTATCTGTTCATCTAAAAGATCAATAGTTCCATGAGGATAAAATTTCAACAGCTTAAAAGGTCCAGACCATCGTGATTTAAGCTTTCCCAGAAATAATCTTAGTCTTGTATTATGGAGCAGCACTAATTGACCAGGGCTGAATTGCCTGTTTTGAATATGCTTATCATGCCAGTGTTTTGTCCTCTCTTTATAAATTCTTGCATTTTCATATGAGAATAGCCGTAATTCATCAAGCTCATAAAGTTGAAGCTTCATTTGCTCTGCTATAACATGAATATCCCAATTTAATTGCTTCAGTGCCCAATGTGCTTTATGCTCTAGCTCTAGTGGCAAGTGACAAGCCTTCCCATAAACAATTCGGTAAGGAGACATGCCAAGTGGAGTTTTGTATGCTGTTCTGTAAGCCCATAGGGAGTCATGTAACTGCAAAGACCAATCATTCCTTGTTGGGTTCACCACTTTTTCAAAGATCTTTTTAATTTCTCTATTGGACACTTCAGCCTGACCATTGGATTGTGGGTGATATGTTGTTGCTACCTTGTATCTGACTCCATATTTTACCATAGCTGCAGCAAAGACTTTGTTGCAAAAATGAGTACCCTTATCACTAATAATTGCTCTAAGAGTGCCAAACCTAGAGAAAATATTTTTCTGAAGAAAAGCCACCACTATTTTAGCATCATTGGTAGGTAATGCTGCAGCTTCTACCCACTTGGAGACATAATCCACAGCAATAAGGATATATAAATTCTTAAATGATGGTGGGAAAGGTCCCATGAAATCTATTCCCCAGACATAAAAAACTTCCACTTCCAGAATGTTGGCCAATAGCATTTCATGTCTTTTAGTTATGTTCCCTGTCCTTTGACACATGTCATAACATTTAATAAATTCATAAGCATCTTTAAAAATAGTAGGCCAGTAATAACCTGATTGTAGAACTTTAGCAACTGTTCTATGATCACCAAAATGTCCTCCATATGCTGCAGCATGGCATGACTCTAGTATATGGGGAATTTCTCCTTCTGAAGCACATCTTTGTATTACTTGATCTGAGCATAGCTTATCTAAATATGGATCATCCCACTGATAACTTCTAACATCATGAAGAAATTTATTTTTCTCCAGAAACTTCAGCTTATGTGGTAGCAACCCACTTACTAAGTAGTTAGCAAAATCTGCATACCATGGAGATCCTGACTGCTGCAGCATCTATGCTTGCTGTACTACTAATAGTTGTTCATCAGGAAAAGTTTCAGTGATGTCCTTCCTTGTCAATGTACTTGTGCTCTTTTGATTTTCAGTCCCTTTTCTATCTTTAATTTCCAAATCAAATTTCTGAAGCAATAAGATCCATCTGATTAATCTTGGTTTGACATCCTTATTTGAAATTAAGTATTTGATGGCTGCATGGTCTGTGTATACAGTCACTTTAGTACCCACCAAGTAAGCTCTGAATTTATCAAAAGTAAATACTACTGCTAGCAACTCTTTTCTCTGTAGTGGTGTAATTGATTTGAGTTTGAGTAAGAGTTTTGCATGCATAGTATATAGAGTGAAAAACCTTATCCTTTCTTTGCCCTAATACAGCTCCCACAGAATGGTCACTAGCATCACACATCAGTTCAAATGGTAGAGTCCAGTCTGGAGATATAACCACTAGAGTAGTGATTAGAACTTTCTTTAATTCTCCAAATGCTTGGAGACAATCTTTGTCAAAGTGAAAAGGCTTGTCATGTTTAGCTACCTTGGAAAAATCCTTAATGAATTTTCTCAAAATCCAAAGATGACCCAAAAACTCCTAATACCCTTTATCAAGAAGGGGCGCTTTATCTATTACCTCTATCTTGGCTTTGTCTACCTCAATGCCATTCTTGGACACCTTATGACCCAACACTATTCCTTCTTGCACCATGAAATGACACTTTTTCCAATTGAGTACTAAATTGGTCATCTCACATCTTTTAAGAAATTCTTCCAAGTTGTGTAAACAATCATTGTATATCTCTCCAAAAACTGAGAAGTCATCCATGAAAACTTCTAAAGTCTCCTCTACCATATAAAAAAAAATAGACATCATGCATCTCTGAAAAGTTGCTGGAGCATTGCACAAACCAAAGGGCATTCTTCTGAAGGCAAATGTTCCATAAGGTTAGGTAAATATAGTCTTCTTCTGATCTTCTGGAGTTATAGCAATCTGGTTGTAGCCTGAATACCCATCTAGGAAGCAATAATATTGTTTTCCAGCAAGTCTGTCCAACATATGATCTATGAATGGGAGTGGGAAGTGATCTTTCCTTGTGGCTTTGTTAAGCTTCCTGTAATCTATACATACTCTCCATCCAGTCACTATCCTTGTAGGAATAAGTTAATCCATTTCATTAGCTATCACTGTTATCCCTCCCTTATTTGAAACACATTGAACTGGGCTCACCCACGAACTGTCTGATATTGGATATATGATTCCAGAATTCAACCATTTGATGATTTTCTTTTTCACCACTTCTTTCATAATAGGGTTCAACCTTCTCTGATGCTCCACCAAATTGTTGTGGCAATCCTCTAACAGGATTTTATGCATGCATATTGATGGACTTATTCCCTTGATGTCTGCCGTGGTCCATCCAATTGCTCTTATGTATCTTCCAAGCAAATTTACTATACTCTGTTCTTGACCTGCATTCAAGGTAGAGGAAATGATTACAGGGAGTGTGTTATTTTGACCAAGATAAATATATTTTAAATGTGAAGGTAACACTTTTAATTCAAGACTAGGAGATGATTCAATAGATGGTAAAGTTGTTTTTATTTCCCTGTCTAAAAGATTCAGATGCTCAATAAACTCACAGCTCGCTGATTGCTTGTCTTCTTTCCACCCATCTATCGGTTTCAACATCTTCCTCTTCTAAATCTTCAAAGGTGGTGACTTTGTTGATCTCATTACTGCAGCATCTGTCCATTATGTCTGCTACAACAAAATCCACGACACTTAGGAAATTGCAATCTTCTACTTCATCAGGGTTCTTCATAGCATCTAGTACATTAAATGTGACTTGCTGATCATTCACTTTTATGGTGAGCTCTCCTTTCTGCACATTTATCATAGTCTTCTTGAATGTTGACTGGTTATAAGGGCCCGTGAGGGTCCAAATTTCCCACATCCTGTAAATTATTCATGCCGGAAATAATTTTTAAATTCCTTTGCTCTCTTCGCAGTCTTCTAACAGTCCTTTCAATCTCAAGATCGAATTGGAATACCACAGATCTATCTTTGCGCATGAAAGTACTGATCTGCCAATAAATAGAATGAATCAAATCAAATTGGCGCTATCAAGATTTACTTCACACTTCAAAAATACACAATCAATCCCCGGCAACGGCGCCAAAAACTTGTTGGTAAATTTTATAATCAAATGCTACTCATGCCAATGTGCAAGTATGCACAACAAGTAATAAAGTGATGAATATTCAAGATCGTCTCCACAGGGATTGATGTCACTTGAAATGCTATAGCAATCACAATAGTGCAAACTAACTTAAGTCCGAAGTTAACAAACGTAACGTATGTTCTATCGTAATTGATGATTGAGAGAGAATAAAGTAAAACAATACCATAATGAATTAAATTAAATTAAATGTGTCTAAAATTCAATTGAGACTATGGTAGTTGAATGATCAAACTCTCCTTATGGGCTGACTATTTTTTATCAAGTTAATACCAATTGTTACGGCAAGTGCTGCAGTACTGGGCAGAATTAATTTGCATCCTCAGCTATCGCATATTGAAACTCTCGTACCCTTAAATCTATTAACAATGATCAGTTGCTAATCTACTTATGATATGACATTATGACCCTTTAGTCTCTCCACCCTACAAGGTGAGCACCTATGTCTAGTGTGTCACAAATCTTAACTTCAAGTATAACCCTTATGAGATTCAAGATAACTTAATCCAGGAAACTTAAATTAAGATCGAGTAATAATCTAATAATATCCACTAAGACATGCCCTTTTACGGCTCTATCTTAACTTGAACTATTAAATGAGTGGTCAATCGAAATAACAGTTATATTAATAATAACTACTAGAGTAAAATGCTACAGCAACGACATAACAACACATAAGAACAATCAATAATCCATTGGATTGTTTGTCACTCAACTACAAGCAAATCTAGTTCATATTCTGTATGAGAAAAAAAACATAAATATATTGTTCATCGGATACATCAGAACAGTCAAAGAAAATAAGAAAAGTAAAAGTTGAGAACGGTAAAAAGTAAATCCAAATAATTCTGTACGATTTCTCAATGCTGCCGAAATTGCACTCTTCAATTCTGATCTTCTTATCATTTCTTCTCTAATGATTTCACGATAATTCCCTTGCCGCCTTTCTATGTGGTGCGCGCCCCCCTTTTATACTGCAAACTAGGGTAAATAAAAGTCTGTGGGCGTGTATGAGTTAAATTAGGAAACATGCAGATCGCGATTCTGCAGCTGGCCCGCGCCTAAGTTTTGTCCCTCGTTGCTCCTAGATTGCTACAGCTCTAGTTGCTCTAACAACAGCTACAACACTGCACTGTTCCCGATTATGCTTTACTCCTTTTGCGGCCATCTTCTTTCCTCCTCTTGGTAATCTAATGTCTCAGCATCCCTTCATGAATTAAGACTTTCCGAAAACCTACTATTATACACCTGTTTTAAGCACAAATTATTTTGATTCAAGCAAAACTTATTAAGACTTAACTAAAATAAATGTTTATGCAAAATATAACCAAAATGTAATAAAAACACATTATTTGCTCTCTAAGTGATCTTGATTCAAGTCTAGATTTGATGTAATAATTTTCATTTCATAGAGTTATCACTAAGGTAGATAAATGAAGAGATAGAATAAGGCTTCAGTTTTCTATACCACTTACATGCTGCTCCCATAAGCGTCAAGGAAAAAGCCCAGCAGATGGTTGCCTCTGTTGCCCTTTACAATTCTATCCACGACTTAAAGGTCTCGGATGCTGAGTTAGGTCTCATTCTCCCTATATAACTTTATTTGAGGCATCTTAAATTTTACGAGCAATGGGGCCTCCAGTATATCCTTGGTGATCAGTGGTTTTACCTCCTCTAAGAGTGGTTCTGCAGGACTTTTTTTCCACTCGTTTCTTAAGCTTTTTCAATTCTGCTTGAAGACTTACCGACCTAGTACTAGCACTAGAGCCCTTTGATTCATGCTTCTTATATTAACGTTTTGAATTTAGCTTGTAACACAAATCCTACTTGGCTTCCAGTACATGTCGGAGGTCTCTCAGGTGATCAATATGACTTATATAAGTCCCTGCTTTTCTAGCTAATCTTCATGGTTACTTTTATGACGAACCCTTTATGAGCTATTATTGTTATCTTCTAGAGCATCTTGCAATGTGCAAGTGTACACAACAAGTAATAAAATAATGAGTATTTAAGATCGTCTTCACAAGGATTGATGCTATCAAACTTGCTACAGCAATTTCAACAGTGCAAACTACGTTCTAAATTAAATCAATTCAACTAATACGACCAAGTAACTTAGTAAAATAAAATCACAATAATTAAAAATGCAATGAATAGAATTTACAAGTTTAACAAAAAGGTTAAACTCACAAGAATAGAGTAGTTGAGTGATTAAACTTTCTTGATGGTGTTGACCGTTTTATGCATGTTAAGCGCAATTATTGCAAAAGATCTCACATATCATTGGGTAGATACTAGCTTTATCCTCAGCGGTAGCATGTTAGATGTCTTATATCTTTATGTAACCTAACAATGACTAGTTATTATATCTACATAAGATATAACATTACACATTCGGATTCTCTTTACCCTACAAGGTGAATTCCTATATTTAGTTCATCACTAATCTTAGACTAAGTATGGCCCTTTTAGGACTCACGTTAAACTTAATTCAGGAAACTCAATCCAAGACCGAGTATTGCTCTAATGGTCCACTAGATAGGCCCTTTTGTGGCTTTTTCCTAACTTGTATCATTAAATGAGTGGTCACCAAATAATGACTTTAAATAAATACTATCAAAGCAAAATAATATAGCAAACATGCAAAGAACATCTATATTCACTTAACTATCAAGCTAGTTTAACACTCAATCACAAATAAAATTAGTTCATAATTTGGGAAAGGTAAATAAATAACCAAGTTCTAGCTATCGAATACATCTTCATGATCAATGAATAATAACTAAACAAGAAAAGAATGAGAAAGAACAAATTCCAATCGCTGTAATTTATCCTACTAGTGCAAATTTGATCTCTCGCTCGAATTATTTTTTTCTTTTATCTTTTCTATTTTGATCTTAATTGATGGCTTCCTTTTCTTTTCATATACGCCTCATTTTATAATCACAAATTAGGTAATCAAAATTTTAGGGCACACATCTTTAGATTAGAAGCAGATTGCAATATTCTGAATATCTTACTCAGATTTTTCTGTCAATGCTTGAGGATTGCTGCAGCAATGGTTGCTACAACAATGGCTACAATATCTTCACTATTCTAAACTTGCTCCAATTCTTCTATAACCATGTTCTTTTGTCCTTTATAAGTCCATTGTAACAACATCATTTCGATAAAATTCAAGTTTCCAATTACCTACAATTTAGAATATGTTTTAGGCATACAATTATTCAAAAATCACATAAACTTTATTAAACTCAAATTAAAATGAATGTAATGCAAACTATCATTAAAGTGCACTAAAACATATCAATTACTCTAAGTAGTCTTGATTTAAGCATAAAAATGCCATGATAACTCTCATTTCATAGAGTTATCATAATTCTATAGTCCTTTTTCTTCTTGCAGAGGCGGATTTGGGTTTACTCTATACTTCTAGTTCTTTAAATATTGGAAAAGCCTGGCCATATTCTACGTTAAATCAACCATTTACTGCGCGAGTGGTGGATATGACCTAATGTTACTGCGCTACCTTATTAGTGGAGTAGGAACTGAGGGTTTAATGAGACCTTAATAGCAATCTTGATATCGTCCCATAGACGATGCAAAACTGTTGATACAAATTTCTGATCAACTAGAAAATTAATTTATATGGGGGCGATATAATAAAAAGATACAGAGAATTAATGTGGTTCGGCCTTTGGCCTATATCTACAAGCAAAGAAAGATAAATATTTTATTAAGATCGCACTTATTGATTTGCAACTCAACTCTCCCTCTCTTGACTATATTTTTTTTCGGTGGTTGTATTTGTGTCAGAGTCTATTTAATTTGCTTCTGGACCAAGCAATGTCCTTCCATTGTCGGCTTTTATTTTGCTGGACTTGATTCAACGATAGCTCGTCTATTTGGACTTGGCTTTTCCTATGTGGTGTATAATCTAGAATTAGGCCAACGGCCCTATGAACCTATGACTTTTGCTATCCTCAACTCTTGCCCCCTATTTCTGGGGGAGCATAATTCTTACTCTCCATTCTTGGGGGAGCATGGTTCTGTTGCTCCCTATTCTTGAGGGAGCATAATTCCCACTCCCTATTTTTTAAGGAGCATAATTCCTGCTCCCCGTTCCTGAGGGAGTATGGTTCTCCTGCTCCCTATTCTTGAGGGAGTATGGTTCTGCTACCCTCCATTCTTGGGGGTATCACTTTTTGCTTTATTGACTATTTTATATTTTCTACAATAGGTATTGTTCATGTATACGATACTATTCATAAGTATGACACTGTTCACATATACTTTACGATGACGTGGATTAATCAATGACGTGGCTTTGATTGATGACATGGTATATCCTATTGGATCAATAATGTGGCATTAACCCATAATGTGACAGAATGCTATTGGACTAAAATACAGATGTCGCATGGACTAATGATGTAGGAACATCTTGTTGGACTAAAATGCTGATATGATGTTGACTGATGATGTATTCCAACGAATCAAAACTTGCCATGTGACGCAATCCTTAATGTCCGGATTGTTTTCATCTGATGGCCATGATTTATCTATTGTATCTATAAATATAAGGCTACCCCCTAATTTGACATCCCTGAATCTACTTTTGAGCCCCATTTTCTATAATTCTCTTTTCATCTTATGTTTTCTTTATATTTTAATAAATTATCATTTTACCCCTTGTTCAATTATAAAAGGCTAATTTAGTTTCGAGTTAGGTTGAAGGTGAAGTCTCAACATGATCTATAAGCTTGATTAGGTAAGTTTATTTTGTTTTCCTCTTTAATTTATGTGATTATTTTGACTCATTATCGACAGACAATGTATTATGTCTAGATTAAATTTTGCACAATATACTGGCTCCCTAATTAAAAATCTTTACTGTATGACACAATAAGCACTTAGAACCATATTAATTAGAGAAAAAATTCCCCTATAGTATTTTGTAAGTCATCTTGACTCAGTGTCGACAGAGAGTGTATCTAAGCTATTTAATGGATGGTCTTACTATGTTATCGACAAAAGGATTATTATTGTCTGGTACAGTGTGTTCTTAACGCCAATTGTGTACTACAACAATTGGTGTTGTAATAAAAGCTCTCTTCAACTCAACGAAGGCCTTCAAGCAATACTTATCAAAACTAAAAGGCCTGTCATGCTCGAGCAACATGAATAAAGGTTTTGATATCTTAGAGAAATCCTTAATAAACCTTCTATAGAATCCAACATGCCCTAAGAAACTCTTTTTGCCCTTAACTGAAGTGGTAATGAGAATTTATCAATCATTTCTATTTTTGCCTTATCCACTTCTATCTTTTTTTTATAGAGATCCTATGGCCTAGGAGTATCCATTCTTATACCATGAAATAACATTTTTCCTAATTTAATACTAAGTTTTTTTCTGCATCTTCTAAACACATTTTCTAGATTATGCAAATAGTCATTATATGATTCCCCAAAGACTAAAAAATCATCTATAAATACCTCAAGTATTTGCTTACCCATATCTGAAAAGGTTGACATCATAAACCACAAGAAAGTTGTTAGAACATTGCACAGGCCAAATGTCATCCTTTTGTAGCCTGAGTATCCATTCAAAAAACAGTAATATTTTTTCCCAGCAAGTCTGTCCAGCATTTAATTTATGAAAGGTAATGGAAAGTAGTCCTTTTTTGTTGCCTTATTTAGCTTTCTGTTGTCCACGCAAATCCTTTATTTATTTATGGTTCTTGTGGGAATGAGCTCATTCTTTTCATTTGCTATAATTGTCACTCCACCTTTCTTTGGAATACATTGTACTAGACTCACCCATGAGTTGTCTAATGCTGAGTAGATGATTTTAGCATCAAGCAATTTGATGATATTTTTCTTCACATCTTCCTTGATAATGAGATTTAATCTTCTCTATTATTCTACGGACTTGTTTTAGTATCTTTTAAAAGATTCTTATGCATGCATATGGATGGGCTGATTCTTTTGATATTTGTAACTGTCCATTCAATAACCTTCTTGTATTTCCCCAATACAGCCACCAAGCTCTTTTCTTGTTCTGCATCCAAAAAGATAAAATGATTACAGGAAGTGTGTTGTGGTCACCAAAGTAAACATATTTTAAGTGTGAAGTTAAAGGTTTTAATTATTCTAGAACAATAGATGACTCAATAGAAGGTTTTACTTTCCGATTTGAGAGGTTAAGAGATTCAATCTGCTTGTCAATTCTGAAAGGTTGCTTTTCTTCTAGCCATGTTATGTCAGTTATTTCAAGGGCTTAATGTTCATATTCAAGTTTTTCAAATGTTGCAATCTTAATTTCCTATTTTCTATATCAACTTTTAATCTCTCTACTATAGCAAAATCCACGACACTGATAAAAGTACAATCTTTATCATTATCAAGACTCTTCATGGTATCTAGCACATTGAATGTAACTTACTGATCATTAACTCTTATAATTAGTTTTCCTTTTTACACATCAATTAGAGTCTTGCCAGTGGCTAAGAAGGATTTGCCTACAATAATAGGCTCTTCTTTATTTGCTTTAAAATCTAGTACTATGAAGTCAACCAAAAAAAAAAAAAAAACTTGTCCATTTTCACTAGTACATCTTCAATCTTGCTTTCTAGATAGGTATGAGATATGTCAGTAAGTTGTAAGGTAACTGCTATTGGTCTAACTTCTCCAACCTCTAGTTATTTGAACATAGATAAGGGCATGAGATTAATGTTGGATCCTAAATCACAAAGTGCTTGCCATTGTATTTATTGTCGATAGAGTATGGAATTGTGAAGCTTCTTGGATCCTTCAATTTCTAAGGTATCTTGCTTTGAAGCATGCAACTGCACTCTTGTGTTAGAGAAATTGTTTCAAATTCTCCCTGCCTTTTCTTTGCCAAAATATCCTTCAAGATCTTCACATAATTTGGCATTTGTTTTAGAGTTTCCACAAAAAGAGATTTTGATATGCAACTGCTTCAACACTTCCAAGAATTTGCTGAACTACTTATCTTGTTTCTGTCTTTAAAACCTTTTAAAAAATAGTGGTGGGTGCCTGAACTGTTGAGTTACAGTAGGTTGTGTAGATTGCTTTTCTTTTGCCATGTTCTGGATTAGTGTATTAATGGCGCAACATCTTCATCAATAGGTATTGGATAATTATTTTCTGTAGATGTTGTAGCTTTATTATTCTCAACAGTGTGCTGTAAAATGAAGGGTTGTGGCTCCTCTTTAACTTAAGTTTCTTCTTGGATTGAAATGGGTTCAATTATTCTTTTTGGTACACCAACTAGTATGTGAACATCCTTTCCAAATCCTATGTTAATTACCTTGCATTGCTCTTTCTTTATCTTCTTGGGTCCTTTGTGTTGCTTGGTAAACCACCTTAAGGTTTGTTAATGTTTTAGTAAGTTGTCCCATCTGATTTTCTAAGTTTCTCAAGGATATAGCTTGACTTTGAACAAATACTTCATTCTTTGCAATCTACTCTTTAATTAAAGCTTCAACCGAGCTGAGTTGAGCATTGCTGACGCTTCTTTACTCTAGATTTTGCTAATGAAATCCAGGTTTTTGAGCAAGTTTGCTCTGTCTATTGGATGTTGCAGCAATTGAATCTGATTCTCATTGCTCCATTAGAAGTTTGGGTATTGCCTTCATCTAGGGTTGTAAGTATTTGAATAAGGGTTGTTATGATTTTTTCTGTTATAGTTACCCACATAATTGATTGAGACATGACTTCCAGGACATTTATCAAACAAATGTCCTTCTCCACAATAAACACATGACACCTTAGCAATTTTGTTGACAGTTGCTGGAGCAGTGGACATAGCCTTTATCATATTTGTCAATAAGGTTATTTGGGCTGATAATGTTGTCGAGGCATCCACATTATGAACTCTTGCTATTCCTTTTGCTGTAACTTGTTTGGTAGATGGCCACTGATAGTTGTTATTGGCTGGCTATCATTTCCAAGATATCATAATCCTCATTGTAAGACTTAGATAACAAGGCATCACTTGATGAAGCCTCTACCATCAATCTAGTGCTTAAGTTTAGGCCATTATAGAAAGTTTTTGTTTGCATACAGTAAGAGATACCATGATGAGGACATTTCCTAGGAAACTCCTTGAATATTTCTCATGTATTATACAAGCTTTTACCTTCAAGTTGATGGAAAATTTTGATTTTATTCCTCAACTTTACATTCTTGGTAGGTGGAAAGTACTTCATTAGAAATTTATTAGCTAAATCATTTCATGTAGAGATGGAATCGGGTGGTAAAGAGTTCAACAAAACTCTTACTTGATCCCTCAGAGAAAATAAGAAAAATTTAAACCTCAATTCTTCCTGTGATGCTCCAGTAATCTTGAAAGCACCATTCACTTTCAAAAATAGTTTAAGGTGAAGATAAAGACCTTTTGATGGCAGTCTATTGAATTGTCTCACTATCTATAGCATCAGAAACATTACTAGTTTAATCTCAAAATGATCAGCTTGAACTTCGGGTCTAACTATTCTAGGATTTATGGCTTAAGGGGTCAATACTGCATAGTCTCTATCATATGCCATGTAGATAATGTTGTTATTCTCTGGTTGCTCTTGGTCATTCTGCCAATTCTAACTTTTTTGAGCTCTTTGTGCATTAACTAGATCTAAGATGGGAAGATGATTATCTTTTTGGACATTGATTGGATTAATTTATTCCTAAGGATGCAAATCTCCCACATTTTGCATACCAGCCATGTCTGAGACAGATCTTAAACCTCTATGCTTTTTTCTCAGTCTCCTTACACTTCTTTCAATTTCTGAATCAAACTGAAATTCAATAGGTTTATACTTGCGCATGCAAGGGTTGTAAGAGTAATTATATCAACACAATAAACAAATTAAAAGAAAACTAAAATTGGCACCGAATAGATTGACTTAACAACTCACAATATGCACTCAATCCTTAGAAACGACACCAAAAACTTAGAGAAGTGTGTCAATGTTCAAGTGAACATAACAAGTGATACAATGATGAGTACCAAGATCGTCTCCACAAAGATTGATGTTATAAGACTTACTACAACAATCTTGACAGTGCAATTTTAGTAAATTAAATAAAAAAATAAACGATGAGATTAATGACCTAATGAAATTAAAAATGTAATAAAGAGAATCAAAAGTCAAAAACAAATATATACTCAATGGAAAAGGGGTAGTTGGGTTTTAAACTTACTAGTTATTGACTATCTTTTAAGAGAGGCATAAGCTACAACATCTATTACAGTACTGAACATAATCTCTAAATTATCTTTAGCTGTCGCATTTTTGATATCTTATATCTATATACAATCTAACAGTGACTAGTTGTTAAACTAACATTAAATATAACATTCTACGCTTTAGACTTCATTTGCCCTACGAAGTAAATCTCTATGTCTAGCTCTTTACTAATTTAAAATTAAGTATGTCCCTATTCAAATTGAGATAAATAGGGAATTGTGATAATTTTAATTTGTTACTAACTCAACTTGGGAAACCTAATCTAAAACCATTATCATTTTAATTTGTTCTACTAAGTCAGACGTTTTGGAGGCTCTTTCTTAACTAGTGTCCACTAAATGGGTAATCAACTTAAATAGGGAATTGTGATAAGTAAAATTAAAAAAAAATGCTATAGCAAGTTTTGAGCAACATAAACATGTAAGTCAAATAATCATTAAGCTTATTTAAAACCCAACTAAATTAAACTTTAACTTATGATGAGCTTCAAAACAGTAACAACACAAGTATTTTCCATTAAATACATTACCAAAGAGAGAACAAAAGAAGCAAATATAAGAAAAAGTTAAGATACAAAAGAACCAAAACATCAAATTTTAATCTTCAGTTATTTCTCTTCATTCTTAATGAAAAACGCCTCTGTTGCAGCTCTAAATTCTCTCGTTTTATTCTCTTAGGGTTTGTTAGATGTCCTATCTATTTCTTTAAAATGTGCTCTTTTAAAGAAAATTGCCTTTGTTGCAATTTTGAATTCTTTTCTTTTAAGGGAAATTATCATTCGTATATCCTTAGTTTACTCTGTTTATAAAAAAATGCTACAACACTTTTAGGGTGTATCAATCGTCCACCCTCAATTGACAAAATGTATCTGTTGTCTACTAAACTGCTACTCGCTGTTTAAATATGAAGACGTCAGAGGGGTAATTTGGTTTTTTCATATGATATAAGTGAAACTTTAAGGGTATACATGATAATTTAAGGGTATAAAAGTGATAATTTTTCTTTAATTTAAGTTTAAGGGTAAAATTGTCAATTCGTTATAATTCTGTTAACTTTCAAATGGCAGCTAACGATTTGATAGTCGGCAGATAGCTTTAATCAATTTAGGGTGAACAATTGATACATCTTCAAAGTGCTGTAGTATTTTTTGTAACAGAGCAAATATAGGGAATACAAATGATAATTTTCTTTTTTTTTAATTCTCTTTGCGTTCGTCAGCTGTCCTTTATTTCCTTAAAATGTGCTATTTTATACCTTGTAATTAGGTCAACCAAAAAGCATGAGGACACTTGTCTTTTCTTGGCATCCTTGGACTTTATGTTGCCTACCATTGTTTTGTCTGCACATAACAGTGGTAACACAGTAACGGCTGAAGCAAAATTTTTCTGTTAGCATGTGACAGTCTCGATAGTTTTTATCTGTATTTGATTCTGAATTGTTGTAGCAATTCCTACAACATTCTCTCTAGTTTAGACTTATTTTTATTCATATGTTGATTAGTCTTTTGTCGTTTTCTACAGGCCTATTGCTTCAACAATGTAGTCATTTTTCTACTGCATCCATCAACAAGGCATAAGCTTTTGAGTCGCTTATAATAATGCTCTTAATTAGAGCACAAAATGGTCTAAAATATATCAAACTGTTATAACTAAAATTACATAGATACTTATGCAAAATGTAATTAGAAATGGGATAAAATTCATCATTTATTCTCTAAGTTAATGTTAGTTTAGGCCTAAAAATGCTATGATAACTCTCATTTAATAAAGTTATCAGATCCCGGCTTAGATTTTGCTATCCTAAGCAAAGGCCTTATTGCCTATGACCTTGTGTGGTCCTTTCAAATACACTTTTATTAAAATGTCTTTTATATCAAATTAGAGCAACATGACCATGTAATTAATCAATTAATTAATTAGGTGGACAAGCAATCAGATTTGGCCATTGCAATTTGTTCAAAGAAGTCATAAAGTTTTTAGGAAGACGAGCTCAAGATCTTGATTTGGATTATGCCAAGACACTTTCTTGAGACCAAATGTCGGAGCCTAAGTGACACAACAACCACTGTTGAAAATTTTCATCCACAACGTTTTTTTATAACCTTTAGTGATTGTAATATACTATGCTTCAATGGTAGATAAAGTAACACACTGTTAAGGCCTGAACTGTCATGAAATCATTTCCGTACATAGGTGAGCAAATATCCTAATAGAGATTTTCTTAAATTAATATCCCTTACTATATCAGCATTTGTGTACACTTATAACATAATTTTGTCACCACCAATACATAAACATGCTCTGGAAGTTCCTCTAAGATATTGAGAATCCACTTCACTGTTATCCAGTGCTTTTTGCCCGAATTAAAGAAAAAAATTGATTGACTATACTAATTTTATAAGCAACATTTGGTCTTTTACAAACTATGGCGTACATTAAACTACTAATTGATAAAGCATAAGAAACTCCTCTCATCTCTTACTTCTCTTTCTCACTTATAGGACAATGCTCGAAATTAAGCTTAAAGTGGCCTGCAAGTAGAGAACAGAAGCTTTGCCATGCTAAGTTTTTTTTATCTTTTTAAGATAACTATGATTTCCCAAATTTTCTATCACGGGAAATTTTCTTGCAAAAAATATATTTTACTGGTTCTAAGTCTTTTATTGCAAAACACTTGTTAAGCTCTTTCTTTATATTATTAATCTTACTAACATCCTGGCCAACAATCAACATATTATCCATATAAAGCTAAAGAATTATAAAGTCATTATCATCAAACTTCTTCACAAAAACACAATAGTTAGACATAATTTTGCTGAAAACCATTATTCTTCAAACAGAATCAAATTTCTTATATCATCGTCTTGGTGCCTATTTCAATCCATACTAACTTTTCTTCAAATTGTACATAGTTTCTTCTTTGCCTTTGACATTGAACCCTTCACGTTGCTTTATACATATTTCCTCTCATAAGCCACTTTGCAAGAAAGTTGATTTTACAACAAGCTATTCAATTTTTAAATTCAAGCTAGCTGTTAATCCTAAAATAACTCGAATAAAATACATCTTCACCACAAGAGAAATTCAAGCTAGCTGTCAATCCCATAATAACTTAAATAGAATACATCTTTACCACAAGAGAAAATCTTTCTTCAAAATCAACACATTTCTTCTAATTGAAACCTTTTACAACCAATCTAGCCTTGTATCACTGTCGTGAGTTATTTTCAACCTTTAACCTGTAAACTCATTTGTTCTTCAATACTCTCTTTCTCTTAGGGAGATTTACTAAGTCATAAGTGCGGTTTTTATTTAGGGATTTCATCTCCTCTTGCATAACTTTAGCCCATTCATTTTTATGCTGATGAGACATAGCTTTTTCAAAATAATCTGTCTCTCCTCTATCTATAAGCATCATATACTTACGTGGAGGATATCTAATGGAAGATCATCGTTCTCTTGTATATCTCCTCAATTGTAGCTCAATTAGCAGTGCAAGTGATTCTTGAGATACTTGTTCAACTTGTTATACTGGATTATCATTATTATCCTCTACACCTCCTCCATAATCATCACAAACTACATGTGGAGAAACTAAAGTTAGAATAATAGGAATTTTTAGATATAATTGAGACTCACCGCTCTTTTATTTAACAAAAACTATCTAATTCTCAAGGAGCATAACATCTCTACTTTTAATCAGTTTTGTTGTCTGATCCCATAATCTGTACCCAAAATCTTTATGTATATGGCCTAATAAAATGCATTCTTTGGCTTTATCATCAAACTTCGATCTCTCATCTTTATATGTGAATATATGCGCTGCAACCAAATGATCTCAAGTGTTTATAAGAAACATCTTTCCCAGTCCAAACTCTCTAAGGTACATCACCATCTTATGGAGTTGAAAAAGAAAGGTTAATCAAATCAACTGCAATATGTATGGCCTTTGCCCAAAAGGATTTAAGAAACTTGGCATCAGAAATTATACACCTGGTCATTTCTTCCATTGTTCTGTTCATTATTTCTATAATACCATTCTGTTGAGGAGTTCTTAGTATAGTCTTTTCAAGTTTGATTTCAAATGATCTACAATACTGCTTAAATGGCCTTTTGTACTCTCCACTATTGTCTGCCTAAACACATTTTAACTTTGTTTTTGTCCCTCTCTTAACATAAGCATGGAAGAACTTAAATGTATCAAGCGTTTGGTCTTTAGATATCAAAGTAAAAGCCCATACTTTTCTAGAACAATCACCAATAAAAGTTACAAAGTAAAGTCAACATTCTATTAATCTACTTTTACATCTTGTAAACATCGGTATGAATCAAATCAAGAATATGTAAATTTCAAAATGGGGAAAAGTATTTAAAAGTTATTTTGCATCTCTTTCCAACCAAATAATAAATACAAGTCTTAAAGGACATACCAGCGAAATAAGGTAGAGATCTTTTTATGGCAAGAGTTTCTAATCCTTTCTCACCAATGTGACTAAGCCATTTGTCCGTATCTCAATATCAAAATCTTTTACAGCCACATTCACGTGTTTTCTCTTGATCTTAGTTTTTATCACATAAAGAGTGTTTAATTTTTGTTCCTTGGCTAACACTATGGAGCCTTTGGTAAACTTCCTTTTTTCTTCTACTAGACTAGTTCTCCAATAAGAGGAATCGGGGACGGCACTTGTTTTTACATTCTTGAAGACTTTCCCCACTCTAGAACAATAGTAAGTAGTCAATATAGCTAGTAGTTGGCCTTGAGCCTAGCTGTGTTAAGAATTGAGTTCAAGTCTTTCCTTTCTTTAAATAGAAAGTCAGAATGTACTTCTGCTGTAAGAGAATGGCTTGCCGCGCCCGTCCTTGTTCTAGATCTAGAATAGAAGAGTCAACCTCGAGAAGAATAAGCGTGGATGCCGGTCTTGAACTCCGTGAAGGCTTTACAGAGAACTAGGCTTTTCGCTTCATTGGATAAAGGCGGAGATCACAGGTTTGTAATTCTTTGGCTATCATCATCACAATTGCTTGTGGAGATTAAATTAAGGTGAATATTTAGTATATATCTGACATCTTAAGTAACATCTTATAGCCAACACTAGTTTCCAAGCAAATATTTCCTATGACCATAATCTTGGATGCCCCTTCATTTCTCATCTGAACATGGCCATAATCATCATTAGTGTAGGATGTGAAGTAATCCTTATGTGCGGTAACATGAAATGAAACACCCGAATCAATCACTCAATCGTTAGTATGGCACGTGAGATTTACAGAACTCTCATAAAAAAAAATATTTATATCATTATCAACTATAGCTACAATGCTCGCTTTGTCATTTTCTAACCATCAGTTTTTTTCTTCACCTGTTTTCTTTTACACAATCAATACTCCCTTTTTATATGACATATTTTCTGACAATGAAAGCGCTTAAGGTTTCTCTTCTAGGACTTAAATGTTCCTCTTGGGTTATCATTATTATGTTGACATGAATTTCTGTTTTAACTTCTCCACCGCTTTTCTTGCCTTTCTGAAACAATTGCATTTGACTCAGAGGGAATCACTTCAATATTTTTTTCTTTCGGATTCTTCATTCACATCCTATCTGTAACTATATCTAAAGTTAATTTCCTATATAGCGCTAAATTATTCACTGACACAACTAATATCTCTTAACTATCAGGTAAAGAACCGAGCAATAACAATGCTTACAACTCATCATCTAGAATAATCTTCATATTAGTCAACTGATCAACCAAGTCTTAAAACTTACTAGTGTATTCATTTATATTGTGCCCCTCTTTGTATTTCAAGTTAACAAGCTTTCTTTTATTAGAATGGCTTTATTTTATGATAATTGTTTCCAATTTCCTCCAAAGAACATCAGCCCTAGATTCCTTCACGACATGGTAGTACATACTTTGATCAATCCGTGACCTAATAGTACCCACGACCAATAGGTTTATGTAAGCCCTTTATACAACAAATCTTCCATTTTAGACTTCCAAATACCATAATTCCATGACTTTAATTTAATTATGCATGCAGAAGACTCCTCCATCCCAGCCACACAAATAATAAAAACATACAACTTGACGCTCTAATATCATTCTGTTGGAAAAGGAATCCATTCAAACAGCTACAAATTAAGCAAAAATAAAACTATTTTTTTTGTGTGATTAAAATGGGATGTATACCACAAATTAAGAAACAAAAATAAACCAATACAATTCAGAACAATAAACAACCACAACAGACATTGTTTTTTACGTGGAAAACTCAAATTGGTAAAAATCATGGGACATAGTCTAATATAACTTTTCACTATATTAATAATGGGATTACAACACAAATTCCCCTCTAGACAATACTAAAGGCTAACAATATCAAAAATCTCAGTAATCTTGGTTTATAGTAACAACTTAATATATATTTCTCTAATAATTAGGTATCTCAAATAACAGCCAATGAAAGGATAAAATAAAATCAAGACCAATAGAATTGTAGAAGGCAACAACATAAACTATCCTCCAAATTTAGGTGAAAACGGAGGTTAAATCGTCTTTCGATCGTCCGATCAAAGGATGAAACTGTTGCCCCTAAAACAAATATTATGCCACTGTCTATCAGTTTCTCTTGTTTTTTCTTCCTTTTTTTTTTATCATTGTCGCTGCTTGCATTTCTTTTTCTTTTACATATATTATTATTTTGTCAACTTTATCCAAGTTCAAAACTTAATATTAATTGCACATCAAACAAGCATTTTAGACTTTCGGCTTTTGAGCCACCAAAATGAGATGGACCCAACATTTTTCCATAAATTGTTTATCTTAGATAAGTATAAGTCATTCATTACTGTAACAAAAAAATTATCCATAACTTAATCAATGGTAAAACTAGCAATAAAGGAAAACAAAACAGCTGCAAATCATATATATTTTTTCATAAAATAGACTCTACTAGCACTACTTTGTATACGTAGAGCTCAAGCATTATTATTTGAGTATAAAAAGATTATCTAAATTTGTGCTTGTAGAACTCACCAAATAAATTAAATCTATTCAAGATTTATAATCAGACACCTATTAATTACTTAAATCTAATTCAGCTCATTAAATGTTTTTCTTATAGACCAAGGCCAAAAACAAATATAAATGGAAGATAGTACATAATATATGCTTGTCATTGGGGAAGGAGAAACAAAAGGGTTTTGTTAGGCAAGTCAGTTTCAACATAGATGAACTATATGCAACAAACAGAAGTGAACCCAAGATAACTAGAGCAACATCCAACATATATTAGAAGAGCTACAAAAGGGTGTTCTAGAGCAAGTGAGAAACAATTTAAGAATCGCCATTAGACACCTTGAACGAGAGAGATTTATGTAACAGAAGCAGAAAAAAAAATTTATGAAGCAAGAAGGGAACGACAAAGATAAGAAAATGCAATATCCAGTCATACAAATATGGCTAAAGGAGAATAAGTCAAGAATCAAAACAAAAATAACACAAATTGCAGAGGCAAGATACATGGTAGCAAGCCAGCAACGAAATCCATACAGATGCTCAAAAGAGTTATCCATGGTGACACTACATAAGGACACAACCCAAAAGATAAGTTTTCTTTGTCATCAATATAATTTCAAATTCCTTTGTATGAGATCTTTCTGTCTTTATGATTCTTATCTTAATTTTTTTAGGCTCTTTTCTATGTTTAATGGCTCTAGAAATACTTTTCTAGATGCAACCATAATTTCTAGGCGACAATTAGTAGAAGCAAAGTACCAAATTCTTTTTCTCTTACAGAGTTCATCGAACATTTGCTGGGCATATATCTATAAACTCATCCATTCACAACATAAAGTAACAAAATCTCAATTAAAGCCTCATAATAACTTAATCAAACAAAATGCCACATCTGAAATTTCAAAATTATTTCAAATTAAAGGACCCAAATCTCACATAGCCCTCTTCAAACTCATTATCCATCATCCCATAAGCTTAATTTACCTGAATAGGAACTAAATCGGTCTGTACTATCGGTATAACATGCCATACAAGTCTTCCCCTTATCTCTAACCCTTTTATCTTCTTTAGGATCAAAGCACCTCTTTTATTTTCGTTTTAAATATTTTTCATATTAGTAGGTACAAGACATACTTCATTTATTTCATGATTTATTTTCACGATTGATAAATTTGATGATAATCTTGATAATTTTTATAAAAATCCATTTGCTATTCTTAAAAAAGATTCTTAGGCTTGGATACAAAACAACTTTATATAAAGATATTAGAACATGTTTTAATATTGTAGAAACTGAATTACTAAGAATTAGTACACAACATTCATTTTTAGATAATTTAATAAAGAAAGATTAAGAAATATAAAGATTCTAGTAGACTATACATTTTGTTTAGCTCTTGAAATAGAAAAAAAAAATTTAAGTATTACGCTTTTACAAACTTATCTATAATCATATTCAGAAGATCAAATTTACAATATTATAATATTAACAAGCAAATAAAATTATTAGATAACTATGAGAATTTAGCTTAAAAACTAGAAATAGGCTAGAAGATTTAAAAAATTATTTTATAAATTTTCCAAAATTCGATTATTTAGATTTAGAAATTAGTAATCATAAAAAACTGAAATTAAATTTGACAAAAAGAATTAAAATTAGTTGTAATATAGAACATCTAGAAAATTAATTTAAACATATTCCACATACTAACAATAGTCAACAATACTTCATAGTAGATTTATTAATTAATTCAGGAAAACACCTAAAAGTCAACCTATAAAAGCTAAAAAAATTCATCCTACAACTAGGAAAATTCTTTAGAGCGTAGTAACTCATTAGATAATTTAGACAAAAAATTAGACATATTAACAAATAGAGTTGAAAAATTAAATTTGAATGGACTAATTTTAGTACCTAGGAGGGTAGATAAAAAGACATTTTAGGACCTAAAGTAATATTAAAAAGTAATGGAACTAACAAGAAATAGTAGTATAGATGTTATTATAGAAGAAATAATTAGACGATCATTATTATTTTCTAATAAAGATGAAGAAATTATAGAAAAAAGCAGAAGTTATAATAGATGAATAAGATCCAAATAAATTATTAGAAAAATGTTTTAATCTAATTAGAAGGAAAAAATTATAAATGAAAGTATAATGTCAAAAATGAATCCTTGGACTATCCATTTATCTGCATTAAATTTTCATAGTCTCTAAATTGCCTTCAACTAAGTTATTCCTCTTTTATATTTTAGTCCCTATAAAATTTGTAAAATACCCAAAAGTACTGTAATATATATAGATAGGCCCTTCATTTATCATCACCATCATCATTATTAAAAAAATTAGTAATTTTATTATTTTAATTATTATCGTCATTATTTATTTTTTCTTATTGTTATTTTTATAATAGATACAAATAATACTGAGCATAAAAATTAACAAAATGCATTTTAATAATTTGTATCAGTTCATTCTAGTTCCAAAATAAAGTAAATACATTAATTGGAATACAATCTATTTTGATTCCGATCTTACAGCTCAAGTAAACAACTTATTTTCATTCTCATTTCTCATTTCGATTACAGTCCAGTCAATGCTAATTGATAAACGCACCATCAGATCAAAAGTCCTCTCAAGTCTCAATACTATTTTAAAGAAAATTCGGACCTTTCATTTATTTTATAAAAAATGCATATTTCAATGTATGACAATGTCTATTGTATTATAGTATATATATTTTTATCTTTTAATTTATCTGCTTTATCAAAATAAAAGGTTCTTTATCATAAAATTATTGTATATAAGGTTTGATTTGGTGAGTGTCGTCGCCCACAGTAAAGTTCCACAGCTCACTAAATGAGAAGCTACCATGTGACACATCACTCACGCACGCACACACACAATCATTCTCAGGTGTGGGTGGGGGCGTAGATACATGCATACACACATACACATATAAATTATACATGTTAAGAGAGTTAATTTTTAATGCTATTAAACTGCACAGTTTTATAGTTCACTAAAAAAATAAGCCTATTAAATCTCATAATTTAAGAGCGTGTCCGCATTAAAAATTTAAAGACCGAACCTTAAACTGCCCCGCCTAACTTACAACAGATAGCCCACCAGTTTTTATAATTGTATTACAAGTTTTTTGCTATTGTTGGTAACAAGGTCTTTGTTTAGTTATAAATTTATGTCTTAACAACTTTTAGATAAAAATAACTCAGTAGTAACCAGAAAAAAAAAAAAAAAGTAATATTCACTGTAGTATAGGGTTCAAAAGAATAAACTAGTAGTTTGAACTATAATGAAATGCTAAATTATAGCATTCATCGTGAAGATGATTTCCAATTGCATGCGAAGTTGTATTTCGATTTTCAAACGCAGCTAATAAAAGAGAAGCCCTTGAACGCAATTATGCAATACCAGTGAAACCAGGATTCAGGTCAGGTAGTTAAGAGCATGAAACAATGCAATTTTACCAAATTATGGTTCCCATGATAATTCACAAGGCCAATTGTTTAGATGACATAACAAATAAAGCAGTTTTAACTATAAACACAGCCTTGTTCCTGCAAAGCATGAACATCAGACCAATTGATAAGGTAAAAGGTCATAAGAGCTCGTGCACAGAGCCATTTTATGACTTAAGAGGCTCAAAGCCCTCTCTTGGAGAAAGCATGGGTTAAAAGCAATAAAGATTGATCCTCATGCCCAGGCGTGTACCACTGAAAAAGCCCAAATTGCAATCTTAAATTATACTGTCTCAGCCATTGAGTTAATTAGAAGCTTGTAGCCTTCTGGTACTGCTGTCTGTGCCTGCACACACTGTGCCAATGCAGGGACATCAGAATTGAGATCAAGAAACCTTGCCAGAAAGAGCAGCAAGTGAAAATCAGAAATTCGCTTCACTAGTGGGAAGACTTGGGCTTCGGGTTCAGATGACTCTTCAGTGCTCTCATGGTAACTTGAGTGGTTCTGTTCTCAATGGGAAAGGTTGATGAAAGAGGCCCCTGTATCAAAAATAAAGCTTCAACTCAGTGCCATAACATTATGGACTGAAGCACTTGGCATATAGAATTTAACATAACAAATCATCTGGTAAACAATCAAATCAACAAAGTGAAGGACATAAGGCAGGTAGTATGTAACTTCCATATGTAACTTCCAATAAGAAACCAAAGGCACAAACAACCTCTTCTCCCCAGAAACTCACATCTCAAGCCAAAATCAAAACTACACAAGTGAACACCTGAGCAAGATGAGGTTACATAAAGCAATATTACCAAAGGCTGTTACTATTATCCTAGAAAATATGTCAAGGACCGCCCACACATTCAGCTACTATACTATTCTATGTTATCCCGTATCCACAAATATAGTTGGGAGAAAAACAACTCCTCTCACGTTTATTCACTCATAGCATAGGACATGGTGGCCAGAACAAGACAGGGAATGTCAGGCTTGCAAAACATCCAGAACTCTAGTGGAACTACTATAAAAAGAAATCAGGGAAGCCCACCCACTACACAACTACTAGGATGAACCTGGAAGAAAGCTAACGTAACTTAGCTAAGAAGAACATGAAACCACATATGTAGTACCATTCTAGGTTCCTTGGCCAATCAAGCACCTGTCTTTTCAAACTAAGATGGAGATTAACTCAATATGATTATTCTTTTTCCTGTGAAGGTTTGAGTCACAACATAAATAGCCTCAAGATTCAACTCTGTATTTGACACTCTAAAATGTTGTCAGCCTTAAGATTGTGCGAAAAGGTAAGTATGATCTGAC
This sequence comes from Citrus mangshanensis, assembly GCA_030449895.1. NCBI lineage: Eukaryota > Viridiplantae > Streptophyta > Magnoliopsida > Sapindales > Rutaceae > Citrus > Citrus mangshanensis. The sequence continues at coordinate 108,967 of JASUUJ010000155.1, forward strand.
ACCTACAAATTTACATACCCAGACCCAGAAATGACAGATTAATAATTTACACAGTCATACACCTGCATGCAAGCTCAACAAAAAGTATCAAACAAACCTTTTTTATATTCAAATGACATACTATTTACTTGTTTTCTATTTTCCCCTACTCATTGTTTGATTTCTGAGACAATTAAAAAGAACAAATGCAACAAAACCCTAGGTGGACTGCAACAAACAAAATATCAGAACAACAATGTCAACCAATGATTCATGAGTTGTGTGTCCAAAAAGCCTTAACTTAGAATAATGACCTTCAACAGACTTCCCATCAAACTTACCAGGAGACCCTGCCTAACCCAAGGCAGATGCAGTGGAAGTTGAACAAACATCATCATTTTACGATCCTAAAATTAATCTCAAACCTTCATTGTTCTTATGCCTAATTCCAATTATAACTAAAGTTGGACTACAACTACCAGTAAACATAGCATTTTATCCCGTTAAAAGCAATCCAATACATCCATTTTTCTTGTTTTCTAGGATGTTGAAGCAAATCCAACTTCCCATCGTCCTACAGCTATAAGCTTGAAAATTTTATCACACTAGCAAACACTAAACAAATTAATATAACTTCAACCATCAGTCAAGGGGGAAGAAACACTAAATTAAACAAAAGCTAACCTGATGATCCAAAATCTTAACAACCACCAAGAAAAAATCATTATCAACCTCCTTAACATCCTTCCCACCAACAACCACATCCTTCTTCATCTTCGACAACTTGGGATCATCCCCTTCGGCAATCTCAGTCTCAAACCAACCTTCCTTAAACAACCTCACGCACATATCACTCATTTGAAACGCCTCAAAATGGATAGCGGCACTCCCCTCCTCACTAACCTCCAATTTCACCACAGCCGTTACCCACTCCTCCATATTACTCTCCGCGTGAAACTCAACCGCCTGCAAAACCTCCCTGTTGGATAAAGTATAATCCTTTTTGTTCTGCATTATCGTTTGTGTGAAAATAAACCCCACTTTCTTCATACCCAATCCAGCCGCAATCGCGTCCACCAACTTCTCCTCCTCCTCGTCACGTAAAATATACAGCACTTCCTCCGTCCCCTGCTGAGGCGGCTCGTAGATGAAATTCACCTCTACCCGTTTATCCTCCAAGACAGTGCCGTACATGAACCCTCCGCGTTTGACGGCAAACGCCAGCGTTTCATTGACGTACTGCTGAAAGGCGTCGGCGCAGTCACGATCAAAGGAGACCGACTCGCAATGCGGATTCTCCTGGCGGGTGACCCGCATCTGTTTGGCGATCAAATCGTCCATGGTCATCTTCCGGCCGAAGGATCCGGCCGGGTTGAAGCTGGGGCCCTGACGTTTCGCTCGCCGTCGTAGGATAAGAAAACGATGTAGCCGTGGGAGATGCTGAGGGAAGATAAGGGCCTGTCTGCTGGCTATGTCGGTGAATTGGAGGAGATCGGAGGGTGATTTGGCTAATAAGAGGTTTTGGTTAGTGGACAGGGTTTGGCTTTCGACGGGGATTCGGAGCTGCGATTGGATTATGGTTTTCAGTTCTGCGACTGTGACGTGTGCGCCGTCGACTGTGACGCGCTCGAGGCCGTCTCTGCTGCGGATGCGAAGCAGCATGTTTGGTGCGGTTTTGGGGTTTCGAATCGAGGTAACAGGGGTCGAGGCTTCTTTCAGCACAAGTAGTGATTTCGGGTCGGTTTGTTGCCTCCGGTGGGATTACTGCTGCTTTCGTGGTCAAAACTTCACCTATTCAAGCAAACGTCAATTAATACAAGGTCTTATAAATATCCCAAGAATCAAACAATACTTATTTGTCAAGCAATCGCTAAATTGGAGGTGCTCAAAGTAGAGCATAAATTATAATCACAAATTATAATCAAACACGTAAAATGATAAATAATTAAAAAAATTATAATATTAATTATATGCTTATGAAAGTATACTTTATGTTAGAATGGTTACAATATAATTGGACTCATTTCTTAAATATCCAACAAGTAAATAAAAATATTTTACCCAATAGAACAATTCAAAACAATCACTTATTTAAATAATAAAAAAATATGTTATAATATTGATCTTATGGTTATGAAAGTGTGTTTTATCTTAGAACAGTTACAATATAATTAGACCCATTTCTTAAATATCCAACGAATAAATGAAAATATTTTACCCAATAGAACAATTCAAAGCAATCACTTATTACTATAATATTTCATAAACCCAGTGATATGGCAAAAGTGGAAAGAAAGGTCAAAAACATCACCTAAAGTGCCCAACATGAGCTTTATCCAAGAATTTGTCTCCCTTTTATAACCCAAAACTAGGGTATTTATTTAAATGCACTCTCATACTTCAAAATTCTTTATATATTTTTTTAATGTGTAATTACTCAATTACCTTAATTCAAAATCTAATACTGTTATTACTTCACGCTTCTGCTGCTGCTTTTTCTAACACCACAAATCCACTACTTTCATTGAAAATTCACCGAATTAAAGGTGATTTACCACATCTACACTTAATTTTTACTTCATAAAGAGAATTTAGGATTTATAGCAGCTTAGGACTATATGCATTAGGGTTTTTAAGATTTTGTTGTGGAATCTTCTTGGTGAGGTTTGAGGTCGAGAGGAAATAGGAAAACTAATGAAGAATGTTGATTTAATGAAAGGAAAATTGGAAGAGTTGACCAAATCAGGAAGTTTGGTGGTTTTAGGCTGAGAATTTAATGTTTCTTTTGAAGTGGTTTCAAGGTTAATTTTACATGGGATTAGAACTGGGTTTATGAAAATATTAGCCTATTTATTAACTTTAGGAAAGTTTATTCTGATAATTGAGTGGGCTTGTGCTGTTTATGGGCTTGTTTTTACATAAATTCATAGAAGAAGCCACATTTTGGTGCTCTTGCTACAATTTAAAAGCTACAGTTTTAAAGAATTTTGGGTTGAGATTTTTCTGGGTAAATTTTGTTTGAGAGTGGTGGCTAGGAGCAAAATTCAACTTGGGTTTGTATTTGTTTGTGGAAGTGCTTTAGTTTAGTGTAGTTTATGTTGCATTGCCTTTAGGTGTTTAGCTTAGCTCTTTACTTTAAGCTCAATTTTTATTTGATTCCAGCCTGCATCCTGAGAAAATGTCTTATGTGAAACTGGGATCCAAAATTGATGCCTTTCAATGGTAAGGGCGGGCCTAGTATGTAACTCCATAACTCTATTTCTTTTTTTCTTTTCTCTGTTTCCTTTTAGTTTTTCAAAACTACCTCTTTAAAGTGGACCTTCTGCCAAATTACTCGACCCTAGTTGCCTAATTATATCGTTTTTTTTTTTAAATAAGAATGATGATTTTATTATTAATGTATATGAATTTTATTAGTGGTGATTGTGGAGCATTTTTATTGGCAAGTTTTTGAGGTCCGAATCCATGGCCTCGACTTCAATACATATTGCCAACAAGATGATGTTATATAATATTGAAAAGCATAGGCTGTCAAATAATTTGGACATAGATTGTGGAAACCAACTACGTAGTGTCACGCTCTCAAAAACTTCATTATTGTGATTTTGTTATTTTTTTTATCAATTATTATGAGATGTAATAGTTATAATGGGAAAGTAGTTGACATTTAATGTAATTGAAGATAGTTTTGCATTATATATAAATTTTATTTTTTGTTAAATGTATTATTGAAAGAATAGAAGATAGTTTTGCATAATATATGTGATAGAGTAGGATGGTCATAATCATTGAAGAAATACTTAGCCCAAATACACGACTACGGTGCAATATCTTTATGCATACACGACTATAGTTCAGTATCTTTATAAAGACAAGACTACAGTCGAGTACCTTTATAGATAAACGACTACAGTAAAGTACCTTCATAAATACACGACTACAAGTAGAAAGACATTCATAAATACACTACTACGGTAGAGTACCTTCATAGATACACACGACTACAGTCGAGTACTTTCATAAATATACATGACTACAGTCGAGTACCTTCATAGATATACACACTTCTCTCACTGGAATTCATAATATTCTTGTGTTATTCTTGATCATTTGACACTTGTAAATCATTACCCATCAGCTAAACATCAATTGTTTACCTCTTAATAAATGGCTATAGTCTAATAAATTTATATATATACGACAATAGTCATATGACTTCATAAATACACTACTACAGTCGAATACATGGATAGAGAAACTATTTAAAACAAACATTAAGATAATAACACAATCAACATAAGTTGTAACATATCAAACTTCAATACATCAAATAACAAAAGCTTTTTTACATCAAATAATTTAGGTCCAATATATGTCAGAATCATAAATGAGTTTTAAGTGAACATAAACTACTATAATCATCATAGTTATTAATTTGCTCCAAACACTCAACCTCGCTAGCAGAGGCAAAGCTAAAGGAGCCCGGGTTAGCTTTTTGAAAAAAAATAATTAATTATAATTTATAAATTTACTTTATTAATATTTATAAAAAATAAAAAATCTAATAATTGATAATATTTTTCTTATTTACATTGTATTTTTATAGTTTTATGGTTAGATTTTTGCTTATGTAGTGTGCTTAATTTCATTTGTATAAAACAAATATTTTGAGAAGTAAATTTCATTTTTAATAACATTTAGCCCAATTTTTTTTTTAAAAATCTAGCCCACCCAAAAAAATGATGCTAACTTCGCCACTGCTCGCTAGTTGTAAGAATACATATAATAAATAGATAATGTTTGTCGGTATCTACATGCAGCCAATGCATGTTCAAAGATAGTTGATCAAGTTCAAATTCCAGATAGTTGTATGTCTTATCAAGAATGTTGGCATGATCATCATGGTCAACGTTTATAACAATAAACTCATGCATGCTTAGTGCTACCACTTTATATGTACCATTAAATTTATAATGGCTATTTTGCTTAATCTATTCACCACGAAATATAATAGGCACACGTACTGAAATCATTTTCTGTAATAATACAATGCACAATTATACAACAAGTATAAAAATAAAATCAAATAAGCATATAACAGCATATGGAAACGTCTCCCCATTTACACGACTGCAATTGTGTGAATTCATACATACACGACAACAGTAGTGTAATTTACTAAATACACGAATATAGTTCAATAAATAGTTAGAGGACATATTTCTTCTCTAAAAAAGTATATATATATATATATATATATATATATATATTGCACTAATAGAATGTTATGGTCTTATAACAACTACAACATTTTACACACTTACACAATTATAGTCGTAATTTCATACATACACAATAGTCAGTGGTGACTTGTTAAAATACATTACTACACCAAGAATATTCAAAGGATATATTACAAAACGCTATGGTATTTTAATAGTTGTAATATTTTCAACACTTGCACGATCGCACTGTAAATTCAAACATACACAATGATTGTGTAAATAGCTAAAATACATGACTACAATTCAAAAGAAATAGGTAGAAAACATATTTCTTCTCTAAAATTTTTTTTTTTTTACACTAATAGAACATTATGGTCTTATAACAGTTGGAACATTTTACACACTTGAATGATTGTAATTGTGTAAATTCATACATACATGATAGAAGTTGTGTGACTTAATAAATACATGACTATAACCCAATAATAGTTAGAGGACATATTTAATGCAAAAAATATATTTTTTTACACACATTGTCATAACAACTGCAATATTTTACACATTTGTACCACTACAGTTGTGTAAATTCATACATACAAGACTACAATCTTATCAAACGAGTCCAGAATAAAATTTTGAAAACAAAATTAGATTTCAGAAAATATAGTAAGAAAATTTATCACACAACAATTATATGATGCAAATGTAATGAAAATGTGAATTGTTTTGTTGGTTATCACAAACTAATCAAAACCCTAAAAATAATATAATGTAAGAAAATGAATAAATAACATAAAATAAATATAAAGTTTAAAGTACCTTATTCATTATATGAAAAAAAAAAACACCTAGTTGCAAACCAAAATCTCAGTGCATTGACTGTTCACGACTGATTTTAAGTGTGAAGTGATTTTTTGTTGCGTGGCGTGATTTGCTACCTTTTTGTTGTTTGTTTTGTTGGCCTTTTTCTCTTAATCCCCCTCAAGAAGGTATATAATCTATTAATCTAATCTACTGACAATCTTTTCCATTAAAATATGATATATTGAAGTTGCAAAAGTTGTATAATATGACTCTGACACCAAGTATGTAAATTCTCTCTGTGTTTATTTTTGCATAATGATAATCCCATCATGTGGAAAATGGTTCCACTGAACTTAATTAGTGGACTACTTTGTACATTTATAAGTACTTATCTAGACTTTCGTATAACTGTATAGATTTACACTTCAAGTGTAGTGAATTAAAAAAAAGAAAATGGTAATCAGTTTTCTTCCTTAGGCTGAATTATTTATGAAATTCATAGATTTCACATATCATGATAGTTGACTTGAAAGTTCACTTATCCTAGTGGGTTGGCATCTGCAATTTTCATTAATGGCTTTCATAGCCAGGGAGATAAGATGGCTAAGTACACATATACAATTGCAACCTTAATTGACTTCTAAAGATTAAAGAAACATATTATTAAATCAAATTCAAACTTGGAAAGACGAACATCGAAGATCCAATTACACACACACACATAATTCTTGAACCTCTAAACCAATTTGCTAGTCGAAATAAAAGGTATATGATTATTTTAATAACATGTTTTAAAAACATATTTTCTTGTTTCCTATTATACCTAGAAATTAAAAAGCCCCATAAATGTTAGATGGTCCATGTATCTTCACTTCTTTATAAAAATAAGAGTTACAATAATGTCACTTTATAAAAATAAAAATGGATGATCGATTTTTAACTCTCATAAAGTGTCCTCAAGTTTCCATTTGATTCTCTTAATTTCTTCTTAATTAAATCGCAAATCTTCCTACTTCTAGTACATCGAATTTGGACAATGCATGAGATAATGGCCTACCAAATTATTTTAATCAATTCTTTCAACAATCATAGACAAGAAATCTCTAGATATCATCCACAATGCTTAGATTCTACAAAAAGCACCAAATCTCCATGCCTAATTTCTTTCACTTAGAGAAAAGAAATTCAAAATTACATTGTGTAGTTGACGACAGTTGACGACGGCAAACAAACGCGAATGCATCGATGGCAAAGACAACAGCAGCTAGAATACTGAAGTAAATTGGCTCAAGAATGGCAGAGACAATGGTAACTTAGAGCTTGTAACAACGATGCAAATCAGCTCAAGCAATGGTTAGAAGTGCAACGCCTCACCTAAATGGAAGTATTGTTAACGGTGATGACGTGGGTGTTTAATGGCTTAGGCAGAATTACGGGTGCCTAGGAGTGCATTTGAGCATGTTGTTGTGAAGAAGAAGATTGTGTTGTTTAAGAAGGGTATTAAAGTTAAGCATCCTTCATCTCCCCTCTATTTTTATGGGGCAAACCTAATATGACATGTCATATAAATAATAATATATATTACGTGTTGTATGATATATATATATATATATATATATAGTCGTATGTCTTTTCCTTCCAATAAAATCATGTTGTATGACAAAAAACTCATGTCAACCAAGATAATTCGGGATCCTCGACATAAACAAGATCGAACAACTTGTTGTCTCGATTTACTATTAAAGACAATGACTAACTTTCAAAAGTGTATTACCTCAAGATAAGAGTGTTTAATTATAATATAATCACAGACTGGCCGAACCACGTGAGTTTTAAATCTAGTAAAACTAAGAAAATTAATTGTTGGAAAAGAAATTATTTGAAATCAATTTAAAAATATGCTAAGGTTTAGTATCCACTCTCTGTATTCAAACTATAATTTTAATACTCTCTCATTTATATTTTGCCTCACTTTTACTAATTAATTATTATATCATTTAATTTTATGTGTGTGGATAAATATAGAATAAAGTACCTAATGTGACACACTATATTAATGTGTCGATATTATGTTAAAATACCATACAGATCCAAAGAGATTTATAAATTAACATGATATAAAAATAATTAGAAAAGAATTAAATAAACTTAAAAACTCATTTGAGAAAATAATAATAATTAATAGTTTGAAATATTAAGTTTCATCCTTTCCTCAGTTTAATAAAATTAGCTACTCATATTGAAAGAAAACACAACACTCTTTTTATTTGATAAGCTTTTTGAAATATATTACAAAGAAAATTGATACAAACAGAAACAAGAAAAGAAAAGAAAAGAAACAAACAAAGAAAGAAAACTCTTTAGCTAAACTCTCGCTCGACTTTTGAAAAATCAACTTCCGACCTTCAGCTCCCCCTCAATCGGTTGCCACCCCTTGCCTTTTTATAGGCAAAGTAAATCATCTTCTTTTATTTTATTTTACTAATATTAATATTTTATTTTATTTTTATATTATATATATATATATATTGAATTGTGTGATGGTCTGGAGGCGTGATGGCCTCCTGACCATCACCAACATGCTTTTGTTCTTTTTTTATTTTATTTTATTTTATTTATTATTTACTATTACATCTCTTCAATTGTGTTCCAGTAGTTCTTCTTTGTTCCCGCTTTCAATTCCAATTCCATCTTTATTCCTGAAAAATATTTACAAGATAAAAATTAACAAATTACGAATTAATTTAACATAAAATATATTTGGGGAGTATTAAAATAATTTAGAAGTAATGAACGTATTAATCGACATAATAAGTGAAAAACTAATAATTTTATCCTTATTAAATGTACACTTTTTAGTATCAATCAGACAAGATCAAGATTGGCAAATCATTTGTTAATTAATAAAAAGATTAATCATGAACGATAATTAAAATAATTAAAAATGTACTATAAATTTACATATTTGTATTGATTTATTAAAACCTTTAGCGACTAAACAATAATTTTGCAGCAATATTTTTTCTAATATTTTCAAATAAGGCACTATTATATCTCTTCCCCCTAGGTAATTAGTGAAAAAGATTAGTTCATTGCCAAAGATAATTATTAGCGTGTGAAATATTTTTAGCGACGAAATAACAAACTTTTTGCAATGAAAACATGTCATTACTAAAACATATTTCTGCGACGAAAATTATCTCATCGCTAAAACAATTAAAAGATTCTATTTCAAAACTCCTTTTTAACGAAATATTTTCATCGCAAAAAAAAGTTTTAGTAACGACAACCATTTCGTCACTATAATCTTAAATTCCAATATATAATCAGGGACAAAAACATTTGTAGCCCAAAAGTAATTATTGGCGTTAATATTTTTTCTAATATTTTAAAACAAGACAATTTTATATTTGTTCATGTTAAGTAGTTAGCGACGAGAATTAATTCGTTGTCAAAGATAGTTATTAGCATGTGAAACATTTTCAAAGACGAAATATTTTGTTGTTAAAACCTTTTTTTTTTGCGGCAAAGTTTATTTCGTCACCAAAACCTACTTTTTGCAATGAATTATGTATTTTGTTGCTAAAACCCCTTTTAGCAATGAATATTTTCATCGTTAAAACATCTTTTTACAAAAAAGTCGTTCCTAAAATAATTTTTTATGATGGATTATTATTCACTACTAGAAGATTACATTTTAAAAAGAAGTTTTAGCGACAATAACAATTTTGTCACCATAAGTGTGCTTCTGGACGACTTAAAGTTCGTCACTATAAAGTCAAATATCAATATATAATTAGTGACTAAAATGTTTGTCGCCAAAACCACCTTTTGTGACAAACCTAATTTTGTCGCTGTAAAGATCTTTAGCGTTGAAACAATAGGTGCTATATAGTGCAATGTTGTCGTTGAATATGTACTTTTAGTGATGTAATTATTCATTGCAAAACATCAAAATTTGGTCGCTAAAGATGTTGGCGCCAACATTTTTTTTTGCTGCTTTATTTTTTAACGATAGTAACAATTTTTAGTGGGAATATATCATCTTTAACGACGAAGTTTTTGTCGCTAAATGTTTCATCGCTAAAGACCAATATTCTTGATCTGAGCTAGTTGAATGGATGTAATACAATATTGATTCAAATGTCTAACAAAAAAAAAAGCAGTTATATAATAATAGTTACAAGAAATGCAATATAGGGCTAATGGCAACCTGAACAACCATATCGTAGATACAAAACATAGTGGTTATAGACTATGTTCTAGTATCTAGTAGATGTAAAACATAAATTATATTAGTCAAATGAAATTTCTTTCTAATTAGACAAAATTAATCCAACTAATAAGCAATAACAATTATAAGGTTTGAAACATGGGATTCGATAATACTGCCATTGAACTAAACTTGTACAAACTGAAGGTGGTCTTCTTCTTGGTCAGAATAAATAAAAGAATATAATATCTCCTTCTGCACAATCGCATTCTAAAATCATAATTCCATAATATCGTACATAGCACAAAAATAATTCCAACAATGTGTTGGTGGCACATATTGTGGGAATGTTAAATGTAAAGAATTGCGAATGATGGTAGAACTTTATTGTATAAAGTAATGTGTTTACAACTCTGTATATAGGAAGAAAATAATGGTAATAGGTAAACTGCAGAAAAAAATGTGTACTTCAACGCACGTTACAAATGTCATTTTCCTTAAGACGTTATTTGCCCCACCAATTAAGTAATGCACATGGTTACGTCTCTAGAATACAATGAAGTACTTATTTGTTTGCTTGTGTTCGTGATTGACACTAAAAAGTGTACATTTAATAAGGATAAAATTATTAGTTTTTCACTTATCGTGTCGATTAATGAGTTCATTATTTCTAAACTATTTTAATACTCCCCAAATATATTTTATGTTAAATTAATTCCTAATTTGTTAATTTTTATCTTGTTAATATTTTTCAAGAATAAAGATGAAATTGAAATTAAAAGCGGAACAAAAAGAACTACTAGAATACAAATCAAGAGATGTAATAATAAATAAAAAAGAACAAAACACAAAAGCATGTTGGTGATGGTCACGAGGCCATCACGCCTCCTGACCATCACACAATTCAATATGTATATATAATATAAAAATAAAATAAAATAAAATAAAATAAAATAAAATATTAATATTAATTAAAAAAAAAAGATGATTCCCTTGCCTATAAAAGGCAAGGGGATGCAAGCGATGAGGGGGCCAGAGCAGAGAGCCAGAAGCTAGTAGAGTTGATTTTTCAAAAGCCGAGAGAGAGTTCAGTTGAGGACTTCTTTCTTTTCTTTTCTTGTTTTCTTCTGTATCAATTTCCTTGTAATATATTTCAAAAGTTTATCAAATAAAAAGAGTGTTGTGTTTTTCTCCAATATAGGTGGCTAATTTTACTGGGATGTGAAAGGTGAAACTCAATGTTTCAAACTATTAAATTTGTTATTTTCAAATGAGTTTTTAAGTTTATTTAATTCTTTTCTAGTTATTTTTATGTCATGTTAATTTATAAATTTCTTTAGATTCAGATGGTATTTTGACATAATGTCGACACATTAATATAGTGTGGCACATTAGATACTTTATTCTATATTTATCCACACACATAATTAGTTGAAAATTAAATGGTATAATAGTTAACTGGTAAAAGTGAGGCTAAAAATGAGAGAGTATTAAAATTATAGTTCAAATATAGAGAGTGGATCATGTATCCTTAGCTTATTTTTAAATCAATTTCAAATAATTTCTTTTCCCCACAATTAATTTTCTTAGTTTTAAATTGACTACTGGATTTAAAATTTCTCAATTCCCACTCACCGCTAATTATAATTGACACTTTATACTTAAGAATAACTGTCAAATTTTTAGAGTTTTCTAAATTTAGTATTAGTTGATCTTTACTTTATTTTTATTTTATTTTAATATTTTTTTTGTTTTGTCGTTACTATATTCTATTTTATTCTCTTTTTGTAAAACTTCAATTAGCACCCCTCTTCTTTTCAAACCTTAACATTATCCATAAAAGTTGTAAGAAACTCGATCTTAGCCCAGAAACCTTTGCAAATCAGTCACCAAATCAATTTTATTTCTTTAAATTTCTGTAATTTACTTTCCGCATTTATTTTGAATGGTTGGTTCTACCGTCTAACTGTTATTTAAATTTTTTTAATTTATGTATTTTTATTTATATGGTCGATTCTACCTCCTCACATTTTAGTTTCAGTTTATTTATTTTTGTGCATTAATTTATTTAATTTTATGTTTTATTATATGGCTGGTTTTAAAATATCACCTAAACTGTTTCTTTTAATTCCTTTGTTTATGGCTGGTTTCACAGCCTAATTTATTTATTTTATTTATCTTCAGTTTGTTTATTTTTATTTCGCATTTTTTTACTTATTTAAATTCCAATTTATTTCATTTCTGCAATTTTTCATTTAGCGTTTTATGCATCATTAGTTTAGCACACATTATTAGCATTGCATGCGTCGTTGGTCTCGTACAAATAGTGGTAGATTAATTAGAAGATCACCTTCACCACCCTTAAATATGACTGACATAGGAGCTGAAAATTTTTCAAAGCACGAAAATGACCAAGCCTTGCAAAATCTTCATGAACAGCCCTATGACCCTTAGAGACTTCATGCATCCTACTAGAACAAGGCCACCATCATGGATAGTTTTTCCTCCTTATGTATCACATTTTAATTTCAAGCCTGGTATCATTCAACTTTTGCCTACCTTTCATGGTTTTGAGTCTGAAAATCAATATTTGCATTTAAGGGAATTTGAGGAAGTCTGTAACATGTGTACTGATCAAAATTGTAGCATGAATATAATCAGACTTAGTTTTTTTCCTTTCTCGCTAAAGGATAAAGCTAAAACTTGGCTACAAAATCTTAGGTCAGAATCCATCAGAAATTGGGATGAAATGCAAGCACAATTTTTGAAAAAATTCTTCCTACCCACAGAACAAATTCTTTCAAAAGACAAATCACCACATTCACTCAAAAACTAGGCGAAACCCTTTACCAATGTTGGGATAGGTTTAAAGAACTACTTAACATTTGCCCACACCACGATTTTGAAACATGGAGATTAATGTCTTATTCCTACGAGGGATTAACATCCTAAGGTAGACAAGTCGTTGAAATGATGTGTAATGGTGAGTTTAGGGATAAAAGTTCTGAAGATGCATTAGACTATCTTGATTATATAGCAGAGAATGCACAACACTGGGATACAATTGGTTCTTATGAGTCATCAAGTAAACCCCAGTCATCTCCATCTGGTGGAGGCATGCATAACCTTAGGAAAGACCATGATTTTCAAGCCAAATTTGCATCCTTAGCTAAAACATTCGAAGCATTAGAGTTAAAAAAGAATAATCATGTAAAGTCTGTTCAAAATATTTCATGTTATGTTTGCGATTCTACTGACCATTCTACGCAGGACTGTCCAACTTTGCCTTCTCTGAGAGAAAGTTTGCATGAACAAGTAAATGTCATTGACAATTTCAAAAGGCCAAATCCAAATCCATATTCCTAAACTTACAACTCTGGTTGGAGAAACCACCCAAATTTCAATTAGAGAAATGACAATAATGCATAACCTTCACAACTAGTTCCTCCACGTCAAAATTTTCAAAACTCCCAGAGTTACCCACCATATGTCCCACCACTAAGAAAAACTCAGGAAGACACATTTCATTCGTTTATTTAAAAACAAGAGTCGATCAATAACCAAACGATGCAAACCTTAACCAATTTGACAGAAATTATCTCCAAACTTACATCTGCTTTGACCATACATGAAAAAGGAAAATTTACTGCTCAACCTGAACCAAACTCCAAGAGTGAACAACATCCTCAAATGGGAAATTCAGGAAACCAAAATATGAGTCAAGTAAAATCGGTTATAACCCTTCGTGGTGGTAAAGTGGTCGAAAAACACATTGTGGACCCTCGTGAACTTAGTAAAGATTCAATTTCATAAAATAGGGAAGAGTCTGTCGAACCTTTAACCCATGAAGAAATAACCAACTCTGCTCATGTACCCTCATTTCCTCAAGCACTAATCAAGCCAAAGAAATCAAACCACAGTCCAGAAATTTATGAAGTTTTTAAACAAGTAAAGGTCAACATTCCTCTGCTGCATGTCATTAAACAGGTGTCGTCCAATGCTAAATTTTTGAAAGATCTGTGCACGGTAAAAAAGAAACATAAAGTGCAAAAGAGAGCTTTTTCTAGTAGAACATGTAAGTTCCATTCTCTCAACCAATAGTACTTTGAAATACAAGGATCCTGGTTGTCCAACTATTTCTTGCACTATTGGGAATCATAAAATTGGACATACTTTACTTGATCTTGGTGCCAATGTTAATTTTCTTTCTTACTCAGTGTACCAACAACTCAATCTCGGTGAGTTAAAACCAACTTCTACCACTCTTTTACTTACTGATAGATCAAATAAAGTTCCAAGAGGAATAATTGATGATGTGTTAGTCCAAGTCGATAAATTCATATATCCTGTGGATTTTATTGTTTTGGAAACGAAACCAATTGCTAATGAATGCAAACAAATTCCTGTTATATTGGGTCAACCATTTTTAGTTACTACTAATGCTTTGATAAATTGCAGGAATGGATTAATGAATTTATCTTTTGGCAACATGACATTGGAACTCAATGTGTTCAACATGTGCAAACAACCTCACCACCAAGAAGATGATGATAATAAGAATGAGGAGATTGATCTCATCGAGCCAATCATTGAGGAACACATTCAGGATGAGAATTTTACAAACTCTGCGGAAATTTATTTTACTGGTTCTTTTGAATCAAGGAAGGAATTAGATTGTGATACTGCTAACATATGCCCTACACTTGATTCTATGCAGGTACCTACAGGTGATGATGACCAATCGAACTTTGAAGATACGGTACAACCTAAAGAACCAAACGAAGAGGAAGCACCAGAGCTCGAAATAAAACCCTTACCAGAAGAATTGAAGTACGTCTATCTTGGAAAGCAGCAGACATATCCGGTGGTAATTTCTTCTCAGCTCACGCATGGTCAAGAAGGTAAATTGTTATATGAACTAAAAAGGCATAAAACTGCATTTGGTTGGACCTTAAAAGATATAAAAGGCATTAATCCTTTAATTTGCACATACATAATACACTTAGAGGAAAATGTCAAATCAACTCGTCAACCATAAAGAATACTAAACCCTCATATGAAAGAAGTAGTAAAAAATGAGGTCCTTAAACTACTAGATGTAGAAATTATCTACCCTATCTCTGATAGTAAATGGGTAACTCCAACACAAGTAGTACCAAAGAAATCTAGAATAACTGTTGTAAAAAATGAAAAAGGTGAACCAATCCCAACACGAATTCCATCTAGTTGGCGCATGTGCATTGATTACAGAAAATTAAATTATGCCACTAGAAAAGATCATTTTCCCCTTCCATTTCCAAATCAAATTCTCGAAAGAGTAACTGGACATCCCTACTTCTGCTTTCTTGATGGCTACTCTGGCTATTATCAAATCCCTATAGCCTTAGAAGACTAAGAAAAGACCACATTCACATGCCCATTTGAAACATTTGCATTTAGGAGAATGTCTTTTGGACTTTGTAATGCTCTTTCAACATTTCAAAGGTGCATGCTAAGCATTTTTAGTGACATGGTTGAAAATTGTCTAGAGGTTTTTATGGATAATTTAACTGTATTTGGTAATTCTTTTGATACATATCTTGATAATTGATAACTCTATGAAATGAGAGTTATCATGGCACTTTTAGATTTAAATCAATAATACTTCGAGAGTAAATGATGTGTTTTTATTATATTTTTGTTACATTTTGCATAAATAATCATTTTAGTCAGTTTCAATAAGTTTTGCTCGATTTAAAGTAATTTGTGCTCAAATTGTGTGCATAATTGTAGGTTTCCAGAAGCTTATAATTCATAGAAGGAATGATATGCAATATGCTTGCAAAAATAAGGAAGAACTTAGCTACAAAAGAATTTAAATAAATCTGGAACAGTGCAGTTGCTGTAGCAATCCTGGAACAACGACAGAGAAAATTTTGTGCAGGATAAATGCATAATTGCGATCTGCAGTTTCCTAATCTGACTTATGTGCGACCTAGGCTTTCATTTACCTTAATTTTCAACTATAAAAAAAAGCACACATCATAAGGAATGAAAAGAGTCATCACCCAAGGAGAAAAACACAAAGAAACAAAAGAAAAACAAGATTCAAGAGAGAGATTAAGGGCTGCGAAAGAAGAGAATTTGCATAAATCAATTGGGAGCTCAATCCTTCTTATTCTTCTCTTGTTTTCGTGTTTTCTATTTATTCATGGGGATGTGTTTCATGGCTGAAACTTTGTTCTTTATTTTTCTTTTGCAAATCATGAACTAAATTTATTTGTGGTTGAGTGATAAACAATCTTGATGGTTTATTGACTGAATAAATGTGTTGCTGCATGTTTGCTGTAGCAGTTTGTTTTGATAGTATTTATTTTTATTCATTATTTCGGTTGATCACCCATTTAATAATACAAGTTAGGAGATAGCCGCAAAAGGGTCTATCTTAGTGGAACATATCAGAGCAATACTTGGTTTTAGATTGAGTTTCCTGGATTGAGTTTAACTTATTCCAAAAGGGCCATGCTTAATCTAAAATTAGTGATGAATTAGACATATGGATTCACCTTGTAAGGTAAATAGAACCTAAGCGTCATAACAACGATCACCGGTTACATATAGATATAAGATATCCAACATGCGACGGCTGAGGATACATAAGGATTCTGCCCAGTGCTGTAGCAAATACTGCAGCAACCGAGCCAACCATTAGAAAATAGTCAAGACCATTAGGAGAGTTTATTCACTCAACTACTATATATTCCCATTAGTTTTATCCTTGAGCTTGACGTGATAGTTTACTTTGTTGCATTTATTTATTGCGTTTTTATTTTAATTAGTACATTAGTTTCATTAATTGTTTATTTTATTTTAGCACAAAATCTGCACTGTTAAGATTGCTGTAGCAAATCTGATAACATCAATCCCTGTGGAGACGATCTTGAATACTCATCACTTTATTACTTGTTGTGTACACTTGCACATTGACACCAATAGCATTAGTATTTATACACCAACAAGTTTTTGGCGCCGTTACCAGGGATTGATTGTTAATTGTGATTTGTGAAATTAGTGGTGCTAATATTTATTTTATTTAAATTTGTTTATTTTGTTGACATAGGTGATCTAGCAACCCTTGCATGCACAAATATAAATCTTTTGACTTCTAGTTTGATCTAGAAATTGAAAGAACTGCAAGGAGATTGAGAAAGAGCATCGGGAATTACAAGTCAGTGAATGGATGATTTGCAAAATTTGAGAAACTTGAACCTGTAGAGGATACAACCCAATGTACAATGGGCGTCCTGAATGGACAATGTGTTCAAAGGCAACCAGGGAACAACAACATTATTCACATGGCAAACGATAGAGATAGAGCCATTCGAGACTACGCAGTGTTGACTCCTCAAGCCATACATCCGAGAATAGTTAGACCCGACGTTCAAGCTAACAATTTTGAACTCAAACTCGTGATGTTTCAGATGCTTTAAACAGTGGAGCAATTTAATGGTTTTCCATCCGAAGATCCTCATCTACACCTTAAGTTATTCTTGGAAGTGAGTGATGCTTTCAAGATTGCTGGAGCATCACAAGAAGCATTGAGACTTAGACTTTTCCCTTTTTCTTTGAGAGATCGAGCAAGAGCATGGTTGAATTCTCTACCACCAAATTCTATCACTACATGGAGTGACTTGGCTGACAAATTTTTGTTGAAATACTTCCTACCAACCAAGAATGCAAAGTTGAGGAACGAGATCACATCTTTCCATCAACTTGAAGATGAGAGCTTGTGTGACGCATGGGAGAGATTTAAGGAGTTACTCAAAAAATGTCATCATCATGGTATTCCTTGTTGCATACAGTTGGAAACTTTCTATAATGGTCTTAACCCAAGCACTAGATTGATGGTGGATGTAAATAGGGCATTGTTATCTAAGTCTTACAATGAGGCTTATGAAATTTTGGAGAGGATAACCAACAAGAACTATCAGTGGCCATCAACCAGACAAGCTGCGGTAAGAGGAACAACAGGAGTTCATAACGTAGATGCCTTGACAACATTATCAGCCCAAGTAACTTCATTAACAAGGATGGTAAAGGCTATGACTACTGCTCCAGCAACTGTTAACCAAATTTCTGATGTGTCTTGCGTTTATTGTGGAGAAGGGCATTTATTCGACAATTGTCCTGGGAATCCAACTTCAGTCAATTATGTGGGCAGCTTCAATAGACAGAACTAGGAAAATCCATAATCAAACACTTACAACCTTGCATGGAGACAACACCCGAACTTTTCATGGAGTAATCATAATCAACCTGCTGTAGCATTCAGTGGACAGAATAGACCTGCTCAACCACCTGGATTTTATCAGCAAAATCAAGAGTAAAGAAGCATTAACAATGATCAACTCAGCTCCCTTGAAGGTTTGATTAAGGATTATATAGTGAAGAATGAAGCAATTGTCCAAAGCCATATTGTATCTTTGATAAACTTGGAAAATCAAATTGAACAGCTTGCTGCAGCATTGAGTAACAGATTTCAAGGTAGTTTACCCAGTAATACAGAGGACCCAAGAAGAGAAAGGAAAGAGCACTGCAAAGTGATTAACTTGAGATCTCGAAAGGATGTTCATAGTCCCGTTGGTGTACCAAAAAGAAGAGCTGAGTCCACTTCAATCCAGAAAGAAACTCAATTTGAAAAAGAGTCACAATCCTCCACTTCACAGCACACTGATGAGAGCAGTCAAGCTGCAGCATTTGCCAAAAATGATGATCCAACACCTGTGGATAACGAGGTTGTAACACCAACCCAGAACATGGCAAAAGAGAAGCAGTCTGCACAACCTGCTGCAGCACAGCAGTTTAGGCACCCATCACCCTTCCCTCCAAGATTTCAGAAGCAGCAACAAGATAAGCAGTTCAGCAAAATCTTGGGAGTGCTGAAACAGCTACATATCAATATCCCTTTTGTTGAAGCTCTAGAACAAATGCCAAACTATGCGAAATTTTTTAAGGATATCTTGACAAAGAAAATAAGACTTGGAGAGTTTGAAACAGTTGCTCTAACACAAGAGTGCGGCTGAATGCTTTAGAGTAAGATACTACAGAAGATAAAGGATCTAGGAAGCTTCACAATCCCTTGCTCCATAGGCACTAAATACAGTGGCAAAACACTTTATGATTTGGGGGCTAGCATCAATCTCATGCCTTTATCAGTGTTTCAGCAATTGGGAGTTGGTGAATGTAGACCAACAATAGTGACTCTACAACTTGTTGACCGATCTCATGCCTATCCAGAAGGGAAGATTGCAACCCCCTATTGGTCTTTACCTTTTAAGCCAATGTGTGATGCTAGTGATTATGCCATTGGCACTGTTCTTGGTCAAAAAAAGGAAAGTAAGCATTTTGTCATATATTATGCAAGTAGAACTTTGAATAGTGCTCAAATAAATTACACTACAACTGAGAAAAAGCTACTTGCTGTAATATTTGTATTGGATAAATTTCGTTCGTATTTAATTGGTTCATCCACTATTGTTTATTCTGATCATGCTGCTGTGAGATATTTAATGTCAAAACAGGATGTCAAACCAAGGTTGATACGATGGTTTTTGATATTTCAAGAATTTAACTTGACAATAAAGGACAAAAAGAGCGCTGAAAATGTTGTTGCAGATCATGTTTCAAGACTTACAAATGAGTCTTCAATTGAAACAACACCCATCAATGATTCTTTCCTTGATGAATTTTTATTTTCTATAAATAAAGAGCATTGGTTTCCTAATATTGTTAATTATCTTGCAACAGGTGAAATGCCATGTGACTGGAGTTCCCAAAACAAGAAGAAATTCTTAACAGAAGTGATAAACTTTTACTGGGATGATCCATACCGCTCGATCACATTTTTCAAGATGCATACCATGATTTAAGTAGGTTCATTCAATTTTGTCATTCTCAAGTACGCGGTGGCCATTTTTCTTCAAAACGATACAAAAAATATTGCATTGTGGATTTTATTGGCTTACATTATTTAAATATTCACATGCATTCTATAAAGTTTGTAAGAATTGACAAATGGTAGGGTCTATTTCAAAGCGAAACATGATACCTTTAAACTCCATCCTTGTCATTGAAATATTTGATTATTGGGGAATTAATTTTATGGGCCATTTTCCATCATCATTTGGATTTGTATACATTTTGGTTGTTGTTGATTATGTTTCAAAATAGATCGAGGTGATTCCTTGTCGGCACAATGATCACAAGATTGTGATCTACTTTTTAAAAGAAAATATTTTGAGCAGATTTGGAATACCTCGAACCATTATCAGTGATGGAGGTAAGCATTTTTTTAATAAGTAATTTGAGTCCTTAATGGAGAAATATGGAATTACACATAAGGTTGCTACCCCTTATCACCCTCAAACAAGTGGTCAGGTTGAATTAGCAAATAGGAAGATAAAACAAATTTTAGAAAGACAGTTAATCCAAACCGTAAAGATTGGTCTCTTCGACTTATTGATGCACTTTGCGCATATCGTACTGCTTTTAAAACATCTTTAAGAATGTCACCCTATCGGCTTGTTTATGGAAAATCTTACCACTTACCAGTAGAACTTGAAAATAAATCATTTTGGGCCATTAAAGCTTTTAATTCAAATCTTAATAATGCTAGCAATGTGCGTAAATTGCAAATAAATGAACTTGAGGAATTAAGGAATGATACATATGAGAATTCAAGAATTATTAAGGCAAGAACCAAATTTTATCATGACAAAAGAATTTTTCAAAAAACATTTGAAATTAGTCAAAAAGTGTTGCTTTATAATTCTCGTCTTCATTTATTTCCAGGGAAGTTAAAGTCAAAGTGGAATGCTCCATTTGTTGTAAAAAATGTATATCCATATGGAGCCGTAGAAATTGATAATCCAAAGGATGGTGTCACATTTAAAGTTAATGGCCAAAGATTGAAACCATATTTGGAATACCAACCACATGAAGCAGATACCGAAATCAATTTGAGTGACCCACCAAAATTTTGATTAAGCCTTTTCATTTTAATGTTTTGTGAATTTGATTTACTGTTATTTTATCATTTGAATTGTTTGAATTTTTTTTCTTTTTCCTTTTCCTTATGTCTTGAATGGAATGCATTGCATTGTCTTTAATTGTGTGTTGTTTGACAATTGTGATTTAGCTCACCAAATTTTTATACTTGTCATGAATACCTCAATGAGAAATTTCCTTTTCGATCATCTTAAAACGCTTTTACATGTAAAATTTCACCTGAGAAAATTGCTCCGATTTTATAAATCACATCTCATTTGGGATCTACAACCACCAGAGTTAGTATCTCACGTGAAAGATCCAGAAAGACAACTCAAGGAATTGGAACTGGAGGTAAATTCAATAAAAGGACGAAGGTGAGTTATATTCCTCGTGTGTTTTTGTTTTATTTTGTTATTCTTTTTCACTTTTGATTTGATTTTGCAGATTTGATTCATTTTGTTTTGATTCACTCTCTCGTATAAATGGCGGATAACGGTACTCCGTGACTTTTTAAGTCGGTATTCTCAGTTTTCCACAATAACTAAAACCTCAATGTCAAGCATGGAAGAAATACAGTGAAAATTGCATCAACATTTTCCTTCTCTCCCTCAAAATGCTCTTAAGAAGATTTACAAAACTCGTTGTGAACAACTGCATTTGTTAATGATCAATAGGATTCCTGCTGACATTCGCTGATTAATTGAAGTAAATGTCAGACTAGCATGTGAGTTTTCTAATCCATTCATTTCCTACATGCCTGGTTTTGGTAAAAGTACATTTGCTAAGAAAAGAAGAGCTAAGCGACTTGGCTCTGAATGTTCTCACTGTGTAAAAGACTTGCTTGCAAAAAGCCACATTGTAAAACTTTAGGAATGGTTTCTGTAAATCGTGAAGATAAAATCAAATTCGTTAAGGATGGCATGAGTAAAGAATCGTTGGATGATATCTTACGATCTCTTGAGACGCATCCCAGCGGATATGTTCAACGTGAAATTCAAAATTTATGGAAGCTGTTCCGAAAGGAGAGTGCACAATTTAGTCTTGAGAATCTGAATCTAAAAGACATTTTTTGCCAGTTTATAAAAAAACTGGATGGGAAGCATATTCTCGACCCATAGGGGACGTTCAAGCCATTACTGGACGTAAAACCAGAGGAAGATGTTAGCCACAATCACAACTACCAGTAAATATCCTTTTATTTTACTGTTCTTTTATCTTTTGCATTATTATTATTATTGTGTGTCTTTTTTATCTAATCACTGTTTATTTTTTTTCTTTTTACTGTTTGCCTTTGAATTATTAAGCTAAAAGCTTCACGCGTCATTTGAAAAATACACCACCCCATTTACAGATGTATATCATTATGTCCATCACCAAGATCCTTAAATAGGAACTTCTTTTCAAGCACTCACAAATTGTTTCTTTTAGAATTGTTCTAATGGCAGCAACTTCAAGCAGTCAACTTAAAAACATTTGTGTGCTTTCTGGATTTCGCTATGGAAAGTATAAGGAGTTCGTTCAAGCTGCCATAGATCTTGGTCGTGCTATAGAAGAGAGAAAACTACATCTTATATATGAAGGAGGTGGTCAAGGGCCATCAAAACTTGTTTCTAAAATTGCTTTCATTCAAGGAAGCCAAGTGGTAGGCATCATTCCAAAAGCCTTAAAACCTTTAGGATGTCTACCAGACCCACAAACTGGAGAAGAGTTAGTTGTCTCAGGTATATAAGAAAGAATATCTGAAATGTTAAATCATGCTAACGCTTTCATTTTCTTGCTAGGAGATCTTGCAACTTTAGAGGCGCTAATTACATTTGCTTCTTAGGCCCATTTGAATATCCATAAAAAAACTCATCGGTTTGTTAAATGTTAACAACTTTTATGATGGCTTAATAACATTTCTCAATCATACAATAAAAAATTATTTCATTCCATCCTCAGCGAAAAAACTCTTCATTTGTGCTCCTACTGCTAATGAGTTACTTGATCTTTTGCAAGCTTACAAACCAGAGCCAGATCCCATGACTTTGGCGTTGGATTGGGTAACTAATGACGATGGCAGTAACTCTCGTAAAAAGTGTAAATTAGATTTAACTCTCCGTCTGTAAATATTTTCAGCAGTGGTCAGGTGATATCTTTTAAACTCTACTCCTTTCTTTAGACATTGAGAACAATGTCTCCTTCAGGTTGGGGGGAGAGAGTAGTTGATAATTATAGAATGTCTCAGTGCTAGTGATGTTTTTACTAATTTTTGTTGTAAAAACTAACTTTGGATAAAAATTTGAGTCGAAGATGGCAGAATATAGAATGTAGTGTCTTTAGAAACGCATCTTCTTAATTTTTGCGTTTTCTTCCAAAAAAAATGTTCTAACTTTTTGTTTTCTATCTTTTTCCCTTTTTCTCTTAATCATCTCCCTTAAGTTTTTGCAATCAGTCCCAATTTTTTAGTGTTTTCTAAAAAAAAAGATTTCTTTTTTGATGTGATCTTTAACATTGGATAACATGATGATTTTTAAATTTTGGTATTTGTATTATCTTTGGCCTTGAGTTATGTTACACTATGTTTTCCCCTTTGCATGTTGAAACGTAAATTGAGAAATTGAAGGAGTGAAATTGATTAAGCCATTTGGAGGAATGTACATGTTATGAAAAGTCCAAGCGAGTTTTTTAGCCTAATATTCTTAGAGAGTAACCATGTTTGCCTATACAGCTTCACAATTTATTGTACAAGATTTCAATATTTTCTTTTTTTAAAAAAAGAGAAAGTTTGTGCAGCCGCATCTAAAAGTCTATTGAACTAGTGGATATGAAAGATTATTTAGAGCCCTAAAATATTACAAAATGCCATCTTTGACCCGTTTGAGCCTTTCTAGCCAACCCTATTATAAAGAATCCATAGTTAACCCGTTTGAACCTTTAAAAAAAATAACTTTTCCTTTGATAACCTATTATCTTATCCCACTCCAATGTGAAATATCACCTTATATTTTATATTTTCCACCACCCAATTATGTTTGAAAATAGGGATGATTATGTATTCCTAATAATGGTGCTATAAACAAAAAAGAGGATATGTATATATAAATAAAAAAAAAGAATAAAAAAAGAAAATAAAAAAAATCCAAGCGAAAAAAAAATGCACCTTGATACCTCCAAAAAGTCTCATATTTTTCAAACATATATTTTTTGTTTTCCTTATTACCTTTTTTTGTTAGCCATAACCCTAGCCTACGTTACGTCCTAATAAAAGTCTTTCTTGATTTTAGGAAACTATAAGTAAAGTTGATATGGACTAAAAGATGTGGTGATGTATAAAAATAAAAATATTTTTTTCCAGTAATTCCTTGGATTTGAGATCATTTTATTTCTAAGTTGTGGGCATTATTTTTTTCAACTTGGTGAGAGCGTGTGATATTGTTTTATTATTCTCTCAAATTTACCATTTTTTTTAAATTGACAATTTAATTTGGGGTATATCTTCTTTTGAGAGAGTCACTCTTAATCGTGAGATTTTGGGGTTTGATGTATCATTCTTAAAAGTGGCTTGATTAATGTAGCTCTGATGATTGATCATTTTACAGGATTTTACTGAACTGTTTTGTGCGGGTGTGATTTTCTTTAGGGTGAATATAATGCTTATATTTTTATTTGATTATTTTTATTGATCCGATGAAAGAAGTGAACACAATTTTCAAATAAAAAATTCAATTTGGTTTTGAAATTTCTTTAAATTTTTATCGCTTAAAATGCTAGGGCCTACCAAGAAGCTGGTTGGGGGTGTGATTGGCACTAAAAACTGTACATTTAATAAGGATAAAATTATTAGTTTTTCACTTATTGTGTCGATTAATGCGTTCATTATTTCTAAAGTATTTTAATACTCCTCAAATATATTTTATGTTAAATTAATTCACAATTTGTTAATTTTTATCTTATAAATATTTTTCAGGAATAAAAATGGAATTGGAATTGAAAGCGGGAACAAAGAAGAACTATTGGAACACAAATTGAAGAGATATAATAATAAATAATAAATAAATAAAAAAAGAACAAAAGCATGATGGCCTCCTGACCATCACACAATTCAATATGTATATATAATATAAAAATAAAATTAAATATTAATATTAATAAAATTAAATTTAAAAAAAAAAAAGATGATTCCCTTGCCTATAAAAGGCAAGGGGATACAAGCGATGCGAGCAGTAGAGTTGATTTTTCAAAAGCCGAGAGAGAGTTCAGCTGATGACTTCTTTCTTTTCTTTTCTTGTTTTATTCTATATCAGTTTCCTTGTAATATATTTCAAAAGTTTATCAAATAAAAAGAGTGTTGTGTTTTTCTCCAATATAGGTGGTTAATTTTACTAAGCTGATGTGAAAGGTGAAACTCAATGTTTCAAACTATTAAATTTTTTATTTTCTCAAATGAGTTTTTAAGTTTATTTAATTCTTTTCTAGTTATTTTTATGTCATGTTAATTTATAAATTTCTTTAGATCTGTATGGTATTTTGACATAATGTTGACACATTAATATAGTGTGGCACATTAGATACTTTATTATATATTTATCCACACACATAGTTAGTTGAAAATTAAATTGTATAATAATTAACTGGTAAAAGTGAGGCTAAAAATGAGAGAGTATTAAAATTATAGTTTAAATACTGAGAGTGGATCATGTATCCTTAGCTTATTTTTAAATCAATTTCAAATAATTTCTTTTCCCCACAATTAATTTTCTTAGTTTTAAATTGACTACTCGA
Source organism: Citrus mangshanensis (assembly GCA_030449895.1). Lineage (NCBI taxonomy): Eukaryota > Viridiplantae > Streptophyta > Magnoliopsida > Sapindales > Rutaceae > Citrus > Citrus mangshanensis. The sequence goes on from JASUUJ010000155.1 coordinate 134,980, forward strand.
TTTAAAATTCCATGTAATTCTCACTTATATTATAACTAGACACTTTATACTTGAGCAATAACACTTTTAGTCGTGCATCACGAAAGAAACCAAAACACTTTTGTCAAACAATATATTATTCCTGCAGAAAACAATATATTGGATATTTAATGCACAATGAAATTCATTTTAGAAAAGAGCACTGAGAAAAGAGTGGTGTGGAATCATTATTTTCATATATAAATAGTCTAAACATGGCCTCTATTTATAGATATACTTGTGCCTTTCCATTTGGGTTGTCATCTTTCATAATACCCTTCACTCATGGCCATTGATCAAATTGAACTATTACTATTCAAATGAAATGTCACCATGCAATGATACATTTTTAAATGAAATGCCACCATGAAAATATGTATCTTTAAGTGAAAAGATACCTCTTCTATAAAACACAATTAAATAGACATGTCTTTACAATAAGACACCATTTATTGTGAAAAATATTCCAACACAATGGCACATGCTAAATTATATAATAAGTCTTACCATATCAAATAAGCATCAAGAAAACGCAATGAGATACATTTATAAATAAAAATTTAAAATCACAAGCATAAGAAACTCTAGACAAATGTTACAACAATGATCAACAAACTATTTCCAATTTGCCAATACCTACATATTTGCAGATGAATTGCCTTTTATAAATTGATTGGCATATAAACTCTGCCCTTTATTCACACTCCTAACAATCTTTAATCTCATTGATCATATAATTTTAAAATTATTGAAAAACCATTGCCTAAGCCTAAGCTAATAACAGTAGACTAAGCCAATTACACTAAAAGCTACAAGCCTAAAACAAGCAAGACAAAAATTAAACCATTGTTTTTTCAATTTTCCCCAATGGCCAAATACACTAAAAATAGCAATATAAAACTTAAATACTTATCTAGTAACCAACTCAAAAAAGAAATGATAATAATTAAGGAATAAAAAAATTTAAAAAAAAAACAAATTCAATATAACTAGTATCATTAGCACGACATTGATTGAGCCAAGATGTGGCAACAATGACTGGCTACGATGACTGAGGTGACGGGTCGACAGAGAAGGCAATTACTATTGCAAGAAAATCGATGGAAATGGTGTGGCTAAGTCTAAGGTTGGCTAGTTGAGTTAGGATTCGTTTATTCGATTCGATTCGATGTAAATTAACTGGGTTTAGGTTTGAAAAAATTGACTCATTTAATAAATAAGTGGATTCGATTCGATTCACTAATTAAACGAATCAAATCTCGGTTTGATGACATTGATTCATTTATTCGTTTAGAATTCATTTAATGAATAGGTCATAACCAAATCAAATACGATCAATTCATTTAAAATTTATTTATTATTTGTTTAATTAAATTACTTATTTATCCAAAAATATGTATGAAAAAAGTTTAAAGTTTGAAGGCATATATAGTAATTATAATTGATAATAAGTTTATACTTTGTAGAATGTTAAATTTATGATCTTTTTATATTTTATTTTTCTTAATTTTTGTTTATTAATTATACTTTTGTAAATGAATACATATTCAATTTGATTCATTATGAATTCGTTATAGGATAAATGAATAGTAAATGAATCCAGATTCGATTGGATTCGTTTATTAATTCTAATAGATGAATTGAATTGAATCGAATATTCATTTAATAAACGAATCGAATCCAAATTAGCATAATTTTGACCCAATTCGTTTACGATTCAATTCAAATATAATTTATTTATTAGTTTTGCCACCCCTAGCTAAGTCTATTATGGAAGTGGAAAGGTGTGTGAGTGACTACTGTGGTGTGTGTGTGAGAGAGGGAGAGTAAGAGTGAGACTGTGAGAGAGGCTAGAGGCTTCAGAGAGGTTAAGACTTAGGATTAGAGCATATATGATTACATAAATATAGCAATTAAGCATGATGATAATTCTGACCTTCAAAATATGATGACTAATTGGAAAATTTTAATATAAAATCCTTCAATGAAGACAATTAGAAAAAGAAAATTAGAATTTTCAAGATTCAAAATCCTGCATGATTTATGTTCATTGAAGTGATTATTATTTATTTAAAATTTAAAATTTAAAAGAGATATAGGTAAAAGTATTGGTTTTTAAATTTTTAAGTTAAAAATAAATAATATAATACTTATAAGAGATTATAAAAAAAATTCAATCAAATTCAAATATTTAGTTTTATCCCAAATTTAAAATGATTATAAAATAAAATAAATATCACCTTAATCTGGTCCTACTTTAAAAAAAAATAAGTAAATAAACATTAGAATATTTCTCATTCCTCCATTTTGATTATCCAATCTAAGAAGTAAATGCACCGTAAATTAATTTGACAAGATAGAATGGAATTATATCATTCATACTACACATGTTCTATAGAATTTAGCAAAATTATATTAATTAAATTAGAAATAAAAATATGTTCTATTTTAGATAGATTTTGGATGACCCAAATAAAATAATGAAATACTAAAGAAGGGATAAATGTAGAAGGTTGCCTTATTATGTTTGAGGTGTTCTCTCACAAGAGGGAGGAGGCTGGCTAGGAGTGTTAAGTATTTAGTGTAAAGGGGAAGAAGATGGGATGAAAATGAAGATGAAGACCTCTAAATACGAGCTGATGTTGTCCTGAAAAATAGAGCCAAATCGGTGTTAAAGGTGAACATTCCGACACTGCTAAAGTTTGTAAAACAAGTGGCAGCTTCAAGGTCAAATAGACCTTGAAACTATCAAGAATAGAGAAAACTACTCTCAAGAAGAAGATGAATTTTGAGCTTTTGTGGAGTCGGTCTGAGGCCATTTGGCAATTTTGTACACGTGGCACTTAACCAATGGTTGTCCTCCTTCAGTGGGGACATTTGTGTGATTAATATTGTGGTCCCAAAATGGTGACATGCTCGGGTTCAAGGGGCAGAAACCATCGACCACCGTTTTGCTTCTTACTTTACACATATGGTGACCCCTGCAATTTGTGGTCTTGTTGCTTTTTGGGACACTGTAGAGGGAAACTGATGTGGCATTTCCTCATTGTTATTATTGCTTCTCCCATTGGCTTCTCGTTCTTAGCCAAAAGGAGATATTTTGATTACTTACATGATGACGTGCACTGTTTATGTGTATCATCTAACCACCAAAAATTCGATTTTTGATAATGCCCTTTAAAATCTAGCATTTTGGCGAAACTACCCTCTTCTTTGAGAGGCTTATCTCCTAATTTCTTATGTACTATCCTATCGTTCTAGTCAAACAAAATGACTTTACTTATTTGACTCTTTTTGTCACGGGTCGTTGCACTATTGGTCTACATTTGCACTCATATTTTCCCCTAAACATGTTCCAATCTCGTGCTAAATGTGATCGGACCTTAGAAGACGGCCATGCAAAAAATTTGTCATCCCAATGGTAAAAAAATCTATTAATATAATATACTTTTAATTAAATAATATAATATACTGTAATGCAGTATAATGTGAGAATTTAATAGTTAGAATAATCCGTCTAGCATCCTATCACTCGCAAGCAGGGCCTACGACAACTTCACCGTACGATACAAACCCGTTCTTATCTTCACAAACAATCAGCGGTCACGATTTGGCTAAAACATACTCTTACCAAGCTTCGATAATGTCATGCTAAAAAAATTCCAAAAAGGTTTTAAATAACATTCTTAAGGTCACATGCACACACCGCACATCATTCTTTCATGCTTGATGATGCTCCAGTTCCGTACACGATAACCGGTAATAGCAGGTCTACCTCGCCCACTGACTCACACAACCGCAAAACACGCACGGCCTAAACCGGTATCCTACCGTTAAGCATACGGAACAGTTAATGACGACGTGGACGCTTCTTCACAGCTTATATTTCATCATGACTAAAACTGACCTCAACAAACGGTTCGTACTCATCCTAATCGGTGAATTAAAAAAAAAAAAATTAGTTCCACCGCTTATATTTCATCATGACTAAAACTGACCTGAACAAACGGTTCGTACTCATCCTAATCGGCGAATTAAAAAAAAAAAACTAGTTAACAAGTCATTTTCGTAAAAAGCTAAATAATTTGAGTAGAAAATAAATCAGATTGTAGTCAGACCCAACGGTTTCTGTGTCGTAAAGTGAAAATGAGGATTAAGAACAGATAGAGATGCTTTTGGCTTTTCTAATTTTTTAAATTTTTAAAAAGATTTGATTCGATTGAACAATGGTCGGTGAGAACGAACAATGACGCATTTAAAGTTGCAGTTTCCTTTTTTTTTGTTTTAATCTGCTTTGACGTTATTAGTGGAATCTTCTGACTAAAGCAAAGCTCAGCTCTTAATCTAACATAATAATTAATAAATATATCAATCAGAGCTGTAGTGAAGTTTCTACAGTAGGTGGAGTGAGAGAATGGAGGAGGTACGAGGAGCGAACACGTGGACGGAGGAGCTTGCGAGTTTAGTTGAGGACACGGGGATGCATTACGCCGGGGAACCGGAGATCTCGGCTCGGCCGAGAAAATCGGCGAAGGATGAACCGGAACTTGAGAAGGAGAATTTGAAGGATCAAGTGACGGCGTTTTTGAAATCGTGGGGCGAGATGCTTCTAGAATTAGGTAAAGGTTGCAAGGACATACTGCAGCAAACTGTGGTCACCGAGGACTCGTTTGTTGTTCAAAAACTCGGCGGACCGGTGGCCAAAGTTTCAGGCCGGTTGAGATTTTTGAACGATTTTTTGCCTGAGGATCGCGATCCGATTCACGCCTGGCCTGTAGTTTTCTTCGTTTTTATCCTCGCGCTTTGCGGTAGTAATTTAAATGATTCTTTAGATCTGTGCTCTACCTGATTTGTTTATTGAACTTGCCACACACTCAAGTTTGATGCTTTTAGTTCTGTAAATTTAAGTTCGCTACAGTAGTTACATTTGGTGTTAGTTGATGTGGACACTTAACCACTTATAGATTATGTGTAAATAATCTACAGTAAGAACTGCATTTGAATTTATGTTCTCAGTCTATAAGTAACAACATAGTAAAATTTTCTGCTCATAGCCCGTAGTGTTTATACATCGAATCTGCTGTTTAAATTTCTGTAGCTTTGGTCCTTTCAGTTGAAATGCAGTGAATAGAGGTGTTGGCTGAGTTTGATGAGAAAGATAGGGATCTGAAATCGGTGTAAAATTCTTTTGTTTTTCTGTAATGATTTTCAGTGAGAAAGGAACATGAAAAATATCTTGGATGTTTATTGTTGTTCATCTGTTTCCTATGGGGAATGAGCTAGATGAAGTTCTATTGACACAGTTGAACAATGTGCAGTACTGAGTTTTAATACCAATCGAGATAACTCGGTCCCTCCAGTGAAGAAAGTCCGCATACATCCTCCATCTGCAAGCCGCATACTGCTTCCTGATGGCAGACATTTGGCTTATCATGAGCTAGGTGTTCAAGCAGGCAGAGCTAGATATTCCTTGATTGCTCCGCATTCATTTCTTTCCTCCAGACTTGCAGGTAGAAAATGACATTCTTTAGTTCTTTGAGGAAGTGGTATACTTCTGCTTTTGATGTGCGGTCTTGGTGAAAGTTGGGCAGAAGTGTTGTTAATTTTTTAATAACTTTTCTATGGAAGGTATTCCGGGTGTCAGGACATCACTTCTTGAAGACTTCGGAGTTCGCTTGGTGACATTTGATCTTCCAGGCTTTGGAGAGAGTGATCCTCATCCTAGCAGGAATCTTAACTCTTCAGCATGGGATATGCTGCATCTGGCCAATGCTGTTGGTGTTAGTGACAAGTTTTGGGTGGTGGGTTACTCAAGTGGAAGCATGCATGCTTGGGCTGCTCTAAGATACATTCCTGACAGAGTAGCAGGTATATCATGTTCTTCTTCTTATTGAGCTATGATTACCTTTTTAGTACTTTTTGCATACTAAATATGACTCACACATTATGTAATCCGGTTATCTTGTGACCTCTAGCCTCTAGGAATACTGCTTCTGTCCTATATTTTAAATTGTGTCAATAGAATTATTGAATCTTAAAACTCGAAATTGATATCCTAGACTCTTGATTCGAAAACTAGCACAAAAGATTTCTAGCTGACATATTCGTTGTGAATGTGTTTGTTTTGTGTCTTGACTGAATCTGCAGGTGCTGCCATGTTTGCTCCAATGATTAATCCATATGAGCCAAGCATGACCAAGGAAGAAATGAGAAGAACCTGGGAAGAGTGGTTACCTAGAAGAAGATTCATGTACTTTTTAGCTCGTCGATTTCCCAAATTGCTTTCATTTTCATATCGTCGGAGCTTCCTATCTGGCAAGCATGGTCGTATTGATAAGTGGATGTCCCTGTCACTGAAAAAGAAGGTGATTATTTTAATCTTTCTCAAGAATCAGAACTCTCCAATATTTTCATTTGCTTATTGATTGAGAGCCTGGTTTATTTTACTAATGGCTGTTCTTGGCATAAAATTTTTATGTTTATAGTAGAATGTAATTTCATACTTCTGAAGGGTCGTAAGTATTTTCCTATAGAACAAAGTTGCAGCACAATTGAATAATCTGCCTCAACCAACTACATTTGACAATGTATTTTGAAACGTTGTGGTATTTTGCATAACACGATCTTGATATATTCAGGATGAAGTTCTGATTGAAGACCCAATATTTGAAGAGTACTGGCATAGGGATGTAGAGGAGTCAATTCGCCAGGGAAATACAAAACCATTCATTGAGGAAGCAGTGCTACAGGTGTCAAATTGGGGTTTTAGACTGGCAGATCTTCAGGTGCGGAAGGAGTGTCAGAGAAGAGGCTTTCTTCCTTGGCTCAGGACCATGTACAGTCAGGAAGAATGTGAATTGGCAGGGTTTTTGGATCCAATACACATATGGCAGGTTTGTATAATTTTCCATCTTACTTGTTAGTTTCCTGTTTCATTATTATTCATAGGCTTGGATGACATCTATTTCTAGTTTTCTACCATTCTTCGGAAGGTCACACTTTCGCTTATCTGGGCAAAGCATAAATTTTCATATCCATCTTTAATCATTATGTAATATATGTTAACCTTAGATTTAATGTTTCTCCAAAATCCCTTCATATGGACACATTGCATAAAGATCCTCTCTGTTCTTCCATGTTATGTTTAGAAATAAGGGGAAGCATTCCTTCCACTTCCCACCTTCATATCTATGTTACTCTTCCATGTCCCAAAACATAACAATGAAAAGATGATATTTGATTCCATATTCGTCCCCCTTAGAATGGGACAAATTGACAAATTAATAAATAAAAGTGTGCATTTGATTCTCTCAAGGTCCAGCATTTTCAAACGTGAATGTGTATAAAGGATTTCTTTTTATTAAGAAAATCAACTACTCGACTTTATTTATACAAAATGCTATGTGCATGCTTTTTCTGATATCGAGTATTCAGGGACCCTTTTGGAAATATGACAAAACGTTCTATTGGTTATGATGACAACCATCTTGAATCTGGAAGTAATTAGAAACATATTATGTTGCCAAGCAAGTAGGTTGCCTACACATTGTTCTTTTAACTCCCGAAAAATGAAGATCAAATCTTTAATAATCTTTCTTCGAGTATTCATCATTCATCAGTGTCTCTATTCTCTTTGATTATAATAAAAAGAACTTGGATCCACACTTCGAAGTGCAGGAGTAATGATTGCTTTATGGTCATTCTTTATTACCGTACATATTTCAAGTATTTCACTTATACAACCATTTGTTGAATTTTTATACTAACATTCTTCATTATTCATGCTTAACAGGGGATGGATGATCAAGTAGTTCCACCATCAATAACTGACTACATTAGCCGAGTTTTACCAGCAGCTGTTGTGCATAAACTCCCATACGAAGGCCACTTTTCTTATTTCTTTTTCTGCGATGATTGTCACTTGCAGATATTTTCTACACTTTTTGGAAGCCCTCAAGGTCCTCTTGAACAAAAAACTGAAATGGTTGAAACTCCATCGGAAGGAGATACGGAAAAGGCATACAGTGTTACCAGTTCATCTAGTGAATGAAAAACAATAGCATACGGCATTGCCAATTCATCAGTGAATAAAAAACAATGTCCCACGAAAAATTTACTAGGGCTTTTTCTTTTTATTTTTCTCATCCCAAATTTTGTAAATACCACAGGTTGCTCTTCTGCTCAGAGAGCATGAATGATGAAATTTTAATTACGGTATCACGATTTTCGGATGACAAACTAATTTGAGAAGTAGAAAGCAGCAGCTCGTTGAGTTACTTGTTCTGTGGTAAGAGTTGTTAATCTCATTGTTAATTACTATTCTTTCCCAATGTCACTCTTGAGAAGTTGCAGAATCTTTTTCATAAGAGCAGATCTGTGTATATCTCTCCAATCAAATTTTGCCATGGAGTATTTATATACGTGGATCAATTTTACTGACATGTGCGTATATTGCTCGAATGAAATTATGCCACGTACAATACGTGAAGTCGTGAATCAATTTCACTGGATACTGCTAGTCATGCACACCGATACAGCAATTTATCAAGTACTATTTCTTGGAGTAAAGGAAGTGTGCAAGCCAGTGGACAACACACCGAAGTGACAAATGAGGAGAGAAAGAATGAAGTCAAAACATTTGAGTGGCTCTGCTAGCAAAATTGATTTTCGTTTTAACAAATGTCACTCCAAACTGCAAAATGAACATGGCTTCGCATATTTTTGCGGATGCCATTGTAGGTTTGTACTGAGGTCATAGATCATATCCTTTGGAAAAATTACACATGACCATACAATATTCACAAAGCTTGCTTGTCCTCAAAGAGCTTAATGATACACGAAAGTGATTCAATTATCACCAAACAAAACTAGAGTGAAGATTACAGGCTTGTATCATTAGAACCAACAAAGTAACAAAGATTACAATAATTACCATCAATTTAATCACTAATATAGAACCCGATACAAAAAGTTTCCCTCAACTCAAATGATTTATTCAAGTAAAAAAATATATATATTCAGATTTTCCATGCAGTGTACAATAATGGTCTGAAAGAATCATATGAATAATTACTCCGGGGATTTGACTTTCCAAACTCAACTCCCAGAGCTTTTACGAATTAGCCCCACAGAGATTGGGATAGTCTGACTAAAATGCAGAATTGCTGCCTTTGGTTCTTCTGAGCATTATATCTTTAGCTTCATTAATTTTAGATGCCAGGTAATGGCTACCACCTGCATCTGGATGGTTTGCTACCATCACTCTTCTATGAGCTTCTTTGACCTTCTCTGTTGGAGTACTTTCTCTGACAAAGAAAAGAAGTTAAAGAGAGAAATTAAGGCTAAGATTCAAAAGAAACACTTTTAACAGCAGAATTTGCATAATTATATTGAACACAAGCAGAAGGGACAAAATAGTATGAACAGGAAAAGAAGCATTGGTTTTGTATCATTGTGTCAATGACAGTAATAGAGGGTAAACAACAGCGGCTTTACAATTCGAAGCAAACCAAGAAAATGAGAGTTTAACTTGCATCTTCACCACAAAATTATTCACTGTCCTAAATCTAAAATGAAGAACTCATTGCCGATGTAGCTACAGTAAGATATCGAAATTTGAATGAGAAAAAAGGGTTCATATTCACACTTACACATCGGCCTACAACTTCATCTGGCTCTAAATTAACAGAACTAAACAATCATCAACAGCTTAAAGTCAAATGATAAAAGGCCCCAGAGGATTTCTGGATTATTAGGTAATCAAACATGGCTTTAATTTGAAATGAGGTCCATTTCATAACTAGCAAAGCAGCTCAAACTAACTGAAAGCCAAGCAAAAATGAAATGAAACATTAATCGTTACCAGTTATCTTCCCACACAAGACCCAAATAAGAGTAAGGCCCTCCATGACATTAACATCACAATATCGAATCAAGTAAAATTTTCAACTAATGCTATTAAAGATACATATATCATTTGACAAGCAGATATCAACCATACCTGACTCCAAGTATCAGAGCCGCTTCCCTCCTCGTCATCACAGGCTGAAAACCACCTTCGTAAAATTTCCGCATTCTAGCTGTCGGCGGTCTTGCCTTGAATGCCTGCCAGGCCCTGATGCCATACTTACCAGCATAAGCAGCAGCAGCGACTGCCATTCCCGCTATCAATGGTGCAACCTGATTCGACTTTTACATTATAACTCTCAGTAAGTAATAAGCAGGTCGTTAATACTAACACAGACAAGAAATTAAAGTCTTCTTCAATCAAATTCATATCAAACTACGTTGAAAGTTTTACATGTAAATTCCTTTTTATTTCTTTTTTTTTCCCCCTTAAGAAGCCAGAAATCTCTAGCTATCTCTCCTTTGCACACAAGGCATGATTGTAATCAATACGCAATTAGCCATCCTAATAGGAGGATTTAGAAAATTATGTTCCGATCTGGACATCAAAAACTAAAAATAAAAACTCTAAAACTCTTAAGCATGCAATTATCGAACCCTAAAATAAAACTTTAATGGAAAAAATCGGCATATTTTGCATCAAAATCAAGGATTTCATCAATAATTTAAGGTGCGCAAATGGTGTAATGACTGCCCCACTGTCTCCGACATGAAGCCGGTGACATTGAAATCTCCGTAGACCCCGTGCACATTAACTGTAGCTTCGCAGAGGGAGGGAGAAAGAAACTTACCATGTTCAAAATATCTCAGAGAGCGAAAAAAATGGGCAGGAACAGTTGACGACCCTGGGCTTTAGGGTTTTGCAGATTCTTTTCCAGCAAGTATAATATAATAATACGTCACAAAAGGGTACTCTATATGTGTTGAATTTAAAATACATCGCTTAAGGGTACTTTATATTTCGTTAATTAAAAATTTGTATTCATTGAATTGGAACGTAACAAGAAGTTTCTACTTTGTCGGCTTAGTTAATACTAAAAAAAAAAAAAAAAGAGAAACTAACCATATTAACAATAATAATATTATTACCTTTTAGATAATTAAAACATATACGACTTATAAATGGGGTGATGTATTTCAAATTTTTTATTTTAAAAATTTATTTCAAATTATGTGACATTCATTAATTGGTGGGTGGTTAATTAAATAATATAATTAATCTGTTTAAATTTTATAAAAAATTACCAACTACTTAATAAATGGCAGAACATTCGAAATGAAATTTAAGATAAAAATTTTAGATATCTATTATTACTCATAATTTTTGCCTCAAGTTTTGTGTGAAATATTTTTAATTAATATGCTAACTTATAACTCGAGACTTTTGTGGCGATTTCGATATCAAATGTTGCATTGGCGGGAATCCAAATTGTTGTCTACTGTAAATGTGGTAGATGTACGCTTGATTAAGACGAGAAGGTCAATGATGTTTCATTCTATGAGTTTCCATTTCTATCTTCCATTCTCTTTTTTTATCCTTTTTTTGTCTTTTTATTTTATTTTTTTAAATGTTACAAACATGCATTTTAAAGAAAAGTCAGGGAAAAGCACTCTTCACTACTCGGATTTGATGTAATAATTTATTTCATCTTTACTTTCTAAACAATTGTTTAAGCACCATTGCATGAATTTATAATTAGTTTGTTGTATAATTTATTAAGAGCAAAATAAGATTTTCAATTAAATAAATGCAAACTATTTTAAAATAAAAATATCAAGAATAATGAAATACCATTTGATTGTCTGTATAAATTTAAAATCTAAAGATAATATATATGTGTGTGTATGTTCATTAAATATTTTTAATGAAATCAACTAAATATTTGTAGTAGTAGTTGTTGTAATAATAATAACAATTGTTCAATTAGATATCACTATCCATATCAAAGCTAGTGATACATTAAAAGACAAAAAAAAACACAGACAATATAATACATTGTATTTTATTATTTAGTATTTTAAATTCGTGTTTTTATGTTTTTAGTGTGTTTTTTTAATGTAAATGAAGGAGTCTGTGTTTACTTTTAGTAAAGTAACAATATTAATTGATTATTTATTTATTTATTTCAACCATATTGAAGTTATGGACAAGATAAATGACCCAAAAAAACTCACGTCTATGAAATCTATGTTTTTTTTGTCCCGAATGTATATTTTACAGACTATTTAGTGTTACTATCATTTATTTATTAAGTTATTCTTAAATTTTAAATTTATGTTGAAATCCATATGTTATTTACTTGTGTTTGAAAGTTCTATTTTAAAATAATTTGTATATACTTAATTAAAAATATTATTTTGCTCTTAATGAATTAAACAATAAATTAACGGAAATGCGTTGTGGGCTATTGTTTAAAAAATAAGGATAAAATGTATTATTATTAAAATAGTTAGGATGAAATGAGTTATGACATCAAATTCTAAGGGTAAAAAAGACTTTTTTCCCTAAAAGTCATATACAATTTTTATTTTATAAATCCCAGTATCTCGATAAATAATTAGACCTTTGTGCAATACTTAGCACTAAATAAAGCTATCGAAAGAAAAGGGACAATTTCGTTATTATCAGGTTGGATTTTTGCAAATAACATCATGTTGTAAATTGAACTCACTCATAGTTGGGATGTTCAAAACAATTATAAAAGAATTTTGTTAAATTGATACTCAATAAATTAATAATCTCGATTAAATAATAGTTTTACTAATTTTGACTTGGAGTCAACATGGTAAATTAATAATTTGATAAATTTATTAAATATTAATTTTTTGTTTTAAAATGAATCGAACTAATACATAAATTAATAATTAACTTATTCGAAGCTTAATACATATTTTAAGTCTATGGTTTTCTTTATTATAGTAGTATAATGTTTACAAATTTCATCGATTATTATACCTTTCTTTATACCTTTCAAATAAGAAGTCATTGTTATATTTTATGTGTCATGTTAAGAGAAATAAAAGAAATATTGACTTAATGTATTACCTCCAAAAAGCCTTCTATAATCAATTATTATATAATTATGATCCAACTATGAAATCTAACAAAAAAAATTATTAAGTGCCTAATTCACTCATTCAACATGAAAATCAGAACTATATTATATAGCCTGATAAAATCACCACATTATTTAATTATACTACAACACTTCATAAAAGTTTCTATACGAATATAATATTTTCTTTATAAATTAATAAATTATTAATTTATCGAGATTTTAGTGTATAACCAAATAAGCAACTCAACATCCACTCAGACAATTTTAATTATGCAGGAGAAAAAAAAAAAGTCAAGTAAACACATTGAACATTGAATAAACAAGAAATAGGACATCAAATATTCGTTATAAGTTGATACAATGAATCAAGAATTTCAACAACATGACAAATGTGTGTTCTTTTATGAAAATACAATGATGCTAAACTCAATCAGATAATTGGTTAACATCATGAAAGTCAAGAATGCCAAATAAACAGATAGTGGTAAATGAGTAAATATAAACAATGAACAGATAAATAAGGATAAATGAGAGGCAATCTAATAGAATGATTGACCCCATGAGACTGATTTCACCCCAAAACAATAAATAAAAACTTTAACAGCTGAAGAAGATTCTGAATAATATCATGCTCTCTTTTCCTTTTCCATGGACGTGGGAGGACTCTATTGTCATAGCTTTAACTGCTTCCGTTGGTCACACTGATTTCCGAATTAATGCTGCTTTCCAGTTTTGGAGGACCAGAATGCCGCCTTGGCCTGGCAGGAGAAGGTGGATAAGCTAGCCGTTTCTTAGCAGAGGCCAAGGTTGCTTTCTCAGGAGTACCATTTTTATCTACCCCTAATGGGCTCTGCAACCTGGATTTGGCTTTTGCAGACTCGGTGGGTACCATATAACGCGGAGCTGACGGAGAGGTTGGTAGACTCTCATCATCTCTCACTGATGAGCCTGCAATGCTGTGCCTTCGGTATGACTGCACACTCACCATGCTTCTGGAATCATCATCCAGGCCTGAAACACTACCCCTTGGACTAGCTGGCTTTGTCTTTTTTGCAACTGTTGAAGATGCAGGCTTGGTAGGAGTTGATGGGGACTGATGTTTTGGGGTTTTGCTAATTTTTTGATTGGTTGTTGGGGAAAGCTTATCAGAATTGAGTTGATAGCGAGCAAAAGATTTGCTGATTTCTCCTGCAACAATGCTGCGGTTTGCACTTTTTACAGATAACTGATCATTGTTAGGTTCTTTCTCAGTCGCGCTACGGCTCTCCCATGGCCGGGCTGCCATCCAACGTTCCAGCCAGCTCCAACCCCACGTGGGATTCCTCGGATCCATGAACATTGGGTTTGAAGACTTCGAAGAATTCTTCCAGGTTTGCTGTACAGCAGCATGAAAGAAGGGTTAAAATAAGACCTCATCAAATTATCAGGCAATGCACAGACCAGATCTCAATCATAGACATGGAAATTATATAATAAATAGGTACAAGGTTTCAATGACTTCAACCTAGTTACTTATCAATGACTCATGCAACCACATCAGCTAAATTTAAATAGCTCACTTGGCTGCAAATACAAATTCAAAAGTTATCCAGCCTTGTTTAGATCATCATTTGGTAGACGGGATTTCCCATACCCAAGCCTAAACTCTCTCTTTTTGAGTCACACCCAGACACAGAAAGATAAACAGAAAATTGAAAATAAAAAATAATCTCTTGCAAGCTAACAGTGAAACTAGAAAGAGTACTGTGCCACCTGATGCGTAAATGAGTAAGCCATTGCCCTTTCTCTTCTCATAGTTGCTTCATATTTGCTTAGCAGATTCGCTTCAACTTGCTCCTTTGACTGTATGCTGTCATCCCATTCCTCCCCCATCTGTGACAACATTTAAAATAATTGAACTCAGCAGAAAAGGACAGGGACAATAAGCCACTTCAACAGCTAATGGCATTTACAGATGAAAAATTAACTGCCTCTCTGAGAAGCCAAACACTGTCCGGGAAACATAAACTTTATTCCAAACATCTACAAGATCTAATTATCACTTCACCACAGTTGGGAGTGGAAATTTGAGCCGAATACAAATAATTCAATTTTGCAAAACACAGTTTCAGGGATATGCGCTCAAACTAGTCATGGCTGTCGGATTTGATTTTTCTATAAGCAATAAGACTTTCATATTTAAGGTAATATAGACACAACCTACGATAACAAATTCCCTCCAAGTGAGCAGGAAAACTATACAGAGATATGCTAACAAAGGGATATAACAAAAACCTGCATTGCAAGCTCTTTAGCATGTTTTTGCAGGAGTTGTCTCTGGAGAGCTTGATTCTCTTCTGACATCCTGACCCTCCTAGAACGAATTTGGGACTGCAGACGGGAGAGTGTTTGCATGCATCTAAGGGTGTTAGCAGCTTGTCTTTTCACCACTGGTCCTTCCATAAGCAATTTTAGCCTGACAAGACCTCTCAAAGCTCTCAATGCCCTTCTTGCCTAAAAACAAGAAATGCAAAAACAAGCCCAGCTCATAAATTCCAGAAGAAACTCAGGATATAATATGATGATAACAAGATCTGTTTCAAAGAGTTAAAGGAAAAAAATATTAAAAAAAAAAGAGGAAAGAGAGGAACTTCCAGACTGACAATACAACCAAGTGATGAACCACAATGATAACCCAAGACAGAAGCATAGGGCAATTAATTCTCTCCTTTATGAATGAAAAATCCTTAGGAATATGTGGTTATTTTGTTCGAGAAACAGCTGGATATATAATTCCAACTGATATGCCACACACATAAAATTGTGAATGCGAGAGGGTCCACTAAATTGCATAACACTTGCTATCACTGACATATATTAACAAATAGCTCAATTTCTTGAGCTGCATTGCTATTCATTACAAGTTAACTCTTCTTTCATCCTAAATTTTCTCCATTAACACACAATCACATGTGTAACAGGATGTGAATACACAACTGGATAAGATACTTAGCCACTTACCATATGGACCAAGATGATATTCCAATCAGTTCAAAAAATAAAAATAAGGCCATGAAAAAACAAGACAAAACTTTTTCCACTTGATCCTCCAATGAACCAAAAAGCTCGACATAATTATATGAAATGCTATAGGACAACACATACCAAGTAACCACGGAAAGCTGTTTGAATCCTAATTGCTGCTGCTTCCTCTTTTGACTTTCCAGCAAAGCGAGTATTTGTCACAATTCGAACCTCAGTTACAGACTGATCAGCAGAAACAGCAGCCATTGCAGGCACTGCAGTAATAACTTCCTCATTTGCTACATGGTTGCTCAGCTCATTCTCCGCTACAGTTATTTCTACCTCCTCTGGCTGAAGAGGAGGAGCGGGAGGAGGCAGCGTTGTTTTGACAGTTTCTAAAGGAGCAGAATTGGAACCTTCTTTTTGCTTCCCAAACCATTTCTTCTTCGATTTCTAGAACCACAGCCACCAAAATCACTAAAACCATAAAACCATCAACAGTAACAGTTACTCCACAAAAAAAAAAAAAGGAAATTCCTTAAACCTTGTCTTTCTTCTCCTTGGATTCTGGGCTGAAAGCATTCTTTACACTAGCAAACCAGTTTCCTTTTTTCCCCATCACCTTATCATTCCTCAATTACTAACCCCTTTTCATAAATTAAAAAAAAAGATCAAAATTTGTAACTCAAGATCCACATTTAAACATTAAAAACAAAAAAGAAAAAAACCTGTCCCATGCAATGCCACTACATTAATTCACAATGAATGTTAATGTTATTTCATTCACAATCACAAGTTCAAAATGGCATTATCCCAACAGTAGTTACATGAAATTCATACAAAAATCAAATTAAACTAAAAAAGTAACGACAAAAGGATATGAACGAAGCTTACCAGTGGAAAAGAACAAAAGTGGTGACCGCCAGATCTCAAACAAGCTAAGAAAGTTGAATGGGAAAAGACAAAACAGGAAGATGGGGTTGCGTGTTTTTCTTTCTAGTTACAGAACATAACAAAAAGATTGAACCTTTGAAATGTTGTTGCTGTTGTTGAAGATGAGTTGCTGTGTGTGTGTGTGTGTGTGTGTGTGTGTGTGAAGAGAGAGATAGAAGGAAAATGAGGGAAAAAAAATCAGATCTTGAGAAGGAATAATAACAAGAGTGGGATGAAGCAGAACCAGCTGGTTTCTTTAGCTAGTGTGACCCCACTTCTTGGGTTGAGTAAAAATGGGTCCCAGTTTATTTATTTTATTTTTAATTTTGATCGCCGCTCTGCCTTTGCCGTTTTATTGGTGAAGAAAAATCAATTTGATTCGATACTTTACTCTTTTTTATCTCTCTCCTCTTCGTTCGGCAACTAACCCTGTGATTTAGCAAAAAGTGTCAATCCTGTCTGTGTCATCAACTTTTTCATTATTTTTCTATTTAAACCCTCAACTTTATTATATTTTATGTTTCTAACCTTAATCATGAATCAACACCAGTTTACGCCACTTGTAACTGCAGGTTTGGTGCGGCACTACTAAACTACTCTTCTATCAGCTACAAAAGGAACTTATAAGGAAGAGATTCGATTCCTACTCATGACAATTTGTGAATAAATTTTACTTTTATATGCATAAATTTTCTTCCATTTTTGAATTGCACTCATTGTTATTGGGTTGATAGGTTGATTTGAGGTCTCCAAACTTTTAATTATAATGTTAATAAAGGTCCAGCTATAATGAAGTATTTTTACTCTAGAGCATTTTTAATAAGCACACAATCATAATAATATTTATTTATTTATGAATTTATTAATTTATTAATTTATTACTTTCATTGTACGATTATGAGACAATGCTCTATGACAGAGCAACTCTACCATATTTATTGTCTACTAATTATTGTAATCTAATGTTGTATATATGTGTGTTTATTGATTTCGTGAGCAGAGTTTCTTTTAGAAAAATAAAATTACTATTTTACATTTATATGGAGAAGTTTAAATTTAGGACTTTGAGAATTATTTTTATTTTTTAAGACACTACAATTTGCACCCCCACCTCAACCCTAAATTATTGAAATTATTAAACCGTATTCTCTTAAAATTAAACATACAATAACATTTTGCTTTCGCCGAGAGAGGTAAGTTAACTAACTAGATTATCCTTTGAAGATAATTTCTAAGAATTGAGTTTTATTAAAGGATTAAATTTTCTGAAATGTCCATTTCATTGTACATTCGAATAAGACCCAATAATTTCTCATAAATTTCAATTAAAAATATTCAATTTATTGTTTCCGTTCTTTTTTTTTTTAATTTTATGGTTTTATTAAAGCATGCTGTGCTTGTTTAACATTAACCTAATAGTGTGACACGTTGGTCACATAGTTGTAAGCAGGTAGCATTACAATTTACACATATAATGGGTAATTCAAATGAGTTGTCTGGAATAGTTTGACTCAAAATTTGAACACTATCCATCTGTCCCTCTCTACAAAAATAATTACCATTTTAATATGAACAAATAATTAAATAATAAATATAATTTATGAGTGATTCATATACTAAAATTTACTTGGATAATGAAAAAATCGAGGCCCAAAATTTTTCTTAAGATTGTAATAGTAAATCTAAAAAACTTCAATAAGAAAACAAATAAGTCAGTAGCCAAATTAGGGTTATAAGAGAAAAAAGGGGTCTTTGAATTTTCATAAGAAAATAACATCATTTCAAACTTTCAATCGTTTTAGATAAATACAAAAAATACTTTAGGGTTTTAATGATACCGTTGTTAATTACACAATTAATAGCTATACACATAATATGGTTTATAACACTTATATATTAATTAGACAATGCTACGTGATGACATTAGGTGAAATTACTCCTAATTAATTGCTTATTAATGAAAGAACCAATATGCTTTGTTTCTGTCAACAAGGGAAGGTGACGTATGCTTACAAGACAAATTCATTTGTAAGCTTTATTGTGCATGATCTGGCAATCAAATATTTTTTTTATCAAATACTAAAACTAGCCGTTGCAATTTTTATTTTATGAAATGTGCACGTAATTCAACTCTTACTCAACTACCCAAATAATAATATAACATGTTAATTAATTAATCCTGCCCTATCCAATTATTGGGCAAACCTTCTTCTATTCTTGTTAATTTTCCTATTGCTATAAGATTCTAAGGAGATTAATGTAGAAAATTTAACTTGGGCAACCTTATAATTTTGTCTTAAGATATTTATGTAACTAATTGATCAAAGTAATCATAGAAGTGGGGTAGGGGAGAGCTTAACAAACGAAAATTGATTGATAAAATGCATAATTAAAGCGACCCAAATGAGAGGAGGTAGCCTTCATGTCTTAATTTTGTAACTAATGCCATTATTGGGAGAGGTTAGGAAATTTGACCAGCATTATATATTTGTTTTTTTTTTTTATAAGAAAATTGATTTTTGTAGGGCCAGGTCTGTGAACCACCCAACACCTTGTCACGTTTTTCATGATTCCGTGCGCGCTCCATGGAAGTAGCCAATACATAGACAGTATTGTTGAGAAATGAGAATCTTTATAGTAATTGATTCTCAATTTCATTTCTAATTGATGTCACAATTTATTGGAAATTGTCATATTAGATTGGTTACTAATGTCTAATATGATGTAACGGTTGTAGCTACACTATTATATCATAATGCTTAAAGTGTGACTCAAATTATAATTTTTAGCATAAATTATAATTTTTAGCATCAATTATATATAATAGTTTATTTGAAACTATCAAATAAACTTAGTTATCAATAGGTAGGGTTATTTGCACTCTAAAATTTATTTTGAACACTCTATTACTCTATACACTTGTATACTAAATTTGAAAAATTAATTTTTGCTATGTACACTTTTTAAAATGCCAAAAAAATCCCTACTTAAATCATTTAAATTAATTTACTCAAAACACAATAAAAATATTCAGCACACTCAAATAAATTTTTTTAATAAATATAGCATAACTTGCAACAAATGGAATTTAGAGTGCATTTGGAATTGCTTTTGGAAGACTTAAAAGTGATTTTAAAAAGGGAAAATATCCACCATCCACCTGTTTTTTACACCTTTTTTAAAAATACACAATTCCTTCATTTTTTTGCTAGAATTCACCTAAAGTTATATTTTATTTCACTTTTCCACTTCCGTTTGAAATCCGTTAAGAAAACTAACGGAAATTTAAAAAAATGACCATTTTATCCCCAAAACGAAAATTACAATTTCACCTTAAAAATTACCAAAAATGATTAGATTAAATCTAATTATTTTCCCCATCGGTCAATAAAGAAATTAATTCCACAACCATCAAATGCAGGTTTTTTTAAAATATTTCTGTAATTAGAATGCTAAATTATAACAGTAGTATTAAAAATAGCTCAATCTCGCAAACCATCAATTGAATTTAAGATAAGTAGAATTTTATTATTCATTGAGTTATAATCTCTAGTAGTTAAGATTTTTTTGTACTTCATTAACGTACCAATAATTATATTCATAATTAAATCTTATTATTTTTGGCATTTTTAGGGTGAAATTGTAATTTTCGTTTTGGGGGTAAAATGGTTATTTTTTTAAGTTTCCGTTAGTTTTCTTAACGGATTTCAAACGGAAGTGGAAAAGTGAAACAAAATGTAATTTTAGGTGGATTCCAGCCAAAAAATGAAGGAATTGTGTATTTTTAAAAAATGTGTAAAAAACAAGTGGACGGTGGATATTTTTCCTTTTTAAAAATCCAAAAGTTAATTTTATTGTTTGGTAAAAAAAACTGAAAATCACTTTTGTCAAAATTAGCTTGTCCTATATCTAATTTTGAAAAGAATGGAATGAGTCACTTTTAGATTCTGATTTTGAGAATTAATTTTATCCTTTAATACAATTCTATAAATACCCTTAAAATTATTACCTAAATCCAAAATTATCCTTATTCAAATTAGAAACAAAATCAATATTTTAATAATTTTTAATTAAAATTCATCAATATAAATTTATTAATATCAATTTGTTGGTCAAATTATTATTAAATTTGTTTCACTATATTATAAATTTAATTATCAATTGTTTTAAGATAAAAAATAAAATAAAATCAATATATTATAAACAATATTTTTTAGTAAAAATTATTATAATACACAATTAAAAATATTATATGTATATGTTTCTATATGTATATTTTAGTTATTTGTTTTCTCTCGTCAGTTTAATAGTAAAATTTACTAAACGTTCATAACTGCTTTGAAAACTCACAACACTTTTGAAAACAAAATTTATCAAACACTTAACTGATTCTCTTCATAACTGATTATTTTTACAGCACAGATAACAATAATTATTTTAAAAGGTACAATATTCCCAAACTAGCCCTTAGTCAAGTTTTAAATAAATTCTTTAAAAATAATTTTCTTTATTAGTTTTCATTAATTAAAGAATTTATTCCATATCAATTTTTGCACCTATAAATTCTTTAAGATCAAGAAGTATGGACTTTCACTAACCCAATAGTAATTAAAAACTAAATTACAATCTGACAAAAAGAAGAAGAAGAAGAAGAAGAACATGCTGACGGGGTTACTAGGTTTAGAGTGCTTCTATTTATTTTATTTTAAATCAAAGACAAAAAAAATGAGCACCTTTGCAATAATTTCAGTTTATTTTATTTATGGAAAAATGTAACTCTTATGAATATTTTTTCTTCAAAATTTTTTAAAATATTGGTTTGCTGCATGTTTAATGAATTATTTTTTAAGATGTTAGATATAAAAGATTATATGTTAAATAATGAGTGTATATTATAAGTGTTTAAAGTAATTAAGTTGTATTGGCTCACAAATAAATTATCCATAATAGTAATTTAAATGATAGGTAATTTTGTAATAATTATTTTATTAAAATAAGATTGTTTAGAACAATCTTTAGAGTACAAATAGCCTCACCCTATCAACATATAACATGATTTTTAAAAAAAGAATTTATTATACTATTTTTATTCATAATTTTAAGATGTTATTATTATTATTTAAAAATATTAAGTGTTCAAATCGTAAATAATGTTGGACACTCACCCAATAATTTTTTATTCTATGAAAATATGAAATTCATTCTAGGAAAACATCAAAACTAAGTCGTAGTAAGGTAAATCGATCAAAATCTACTTCTCTTTCTCTTTCCCAGTCTCCTTATTCTTTCTTCTTCTCAACAAATAAAATCTCTCCGGTTAAAACAAAGGATCTTGAGCTCAAAGTTTGCTCACAAGAGTGGAAAAGAAATTTTATTATTAATCTTGCTGCTATGCTTATTAAATTAAAAAAAAAACAAATATCGATCAATTCAAAACTATCAAATATGTACAAATTATTGTGTCGATCCCTATTATTAATACAATTTTATTAAAATATGAATAAGGTTGGTGACTAAATAAATTTTACACCATTAATTTTCAACCTTCATGTGACACTATGCATTATGTCATTGACTTTGAGGTAAAGATACCATAAGATTGCATCGTTTGTCAAACATCAAATAGTAGCTTGCGAATAGATGGGTTTTGAAATTGCCACATAATAATACAACAACATTTTTGAATTATTCCCAAGTTTTATCTAAGTTGGTAGTAATATGATACCATCACACGTAAATGATGGAGGATGTGAAAGGCAATATAATCGTATTAATTACTACGTCAATTAGGAATAAAGTTTTTAATTTAAAGTTCTAAAATAATGTTACTCATAATTTTGATTTATTTTCAATTATCCGTCATTTTTGGTAAATAATTGAAACCTATTTTCAATTGTCCGTCAAATTCGATAAATGTAACTTCAATTACTCTTATCTTCAATTCACAATCATCATGAATAAACATTATGGCTTATAATTCTTATAAAAATTTTTTATACTACTTTTTAATGCATGTTCCTACTTGTCAAATATGATACAACTGAGAATGGTTAGTCGAATTTCCTAAAAAGGAAAAAAAATTTCAAAAGGTGATTGTGAATTATTGAGTCATAACCAAGCATCAATTAGGAAACATTTTATAGAGGAGACTGTCTCATCGAGTCAAAAAACGTGTTTTATGAAATAAAATTACGTTAAGAAATATGTGCTTTGAAAAATAATTATGTGGGCTAGCACCGGTTGTGGGCCGACCCCTGAACAGATCCATTTTCAAAAGTGTCAACTAAGAGTGAAGCTTTTAACACCCTTTAAAATCTTTATAAAAAAATTTTATTTTCTAAAATACTCCCTGTTTAATTTATATGATGCAAATTTATATGATAAAATTAACCATCTTCTAAAAAAATTTCACTCTAAAAGCATTTTTTTTCTAAGTTTTTTATTTATAAAACATATAAAATTCTAAAATCTTCAAAATAAGGAATGAATTAATTTGCCTTCGATCATTTGGGTAATTTCAATTACAAGGGGTTTTGTGAGGAATTTTGAGGGATGTCCAAAAGGCCAACTCATGAACTTATCATATTTATTCGTTATTATAGCCCTAGCGATGATAGAGATAACTAAGGGGCCGAGCGACATATGTCATGGCACAAGCACATGCATTTTGGTAGGGCATGCGGCACCGCATGACATGCCCGTGGATTGGGCTGGGTTGAGAATTTTAGGCACATGGGCCTTAAAAACATAGCACAATTAGAGATGAGATTAAGCACGTCACGTGAAAAGCCTGCAATAAGTATGTTTCACTTTTTTAGTGAAAAGTAAACTTAAAATATTATTATTTTAAAAATAACTTGATATTGAATATTTTAATATATTTTATTAATGTAAGTTTTCTAAATTTATTTATTTCTTAGTTTCAAAAAAGTATTCTAATTATTTTCTATTTGCAATTTATTAAATGAATACATGATTTCATGATTTTAATAAATAAAATTATAAATATCATGATTTTATAAAATGTATGTATTAATATTATTATAGACTATGATCTATGACTTTATTTAAGTCCAAGTTAACAATTAAATTAACCCTTAAGAAAAATTTATTAGAGAAATTATCTACCATCCACCCGTTTTTTCACCTTTTTAAAAATACACAAATCTTTTTTTTTTGCAGCGCTCCACCTAAAGTTAACATTTTTTTCATTGGTCCACTCTCGTTATAATACCGTTAGAACTTTGCTGACATCATAAGGGTAAAATTGTCATTTAACAACGACACAGTGGTGGAAAGGTACAAAACAATATAACTTTAAGTGGAGTTCAGCAAAAAAAAAAATATTAAGTATTATGTATTTTTGAAAAAATACAAAAAAAGGTGGTTGATAGATAATTTATCTTTTACATTTGAGGGTAAAAAAATATTTACACAATATTCAATTAGTTTTTTTAATGGTCTCCAAACGGAAGTGGAAATGTGAAAAGAAATGTAAATTCAGGTGGATTCCAGAGAAAAAAAAGAATTGTGTATTTTTGAAAAATATAGAAAAACGGGTGGACGGTGGATAATTTTCCAATTTATTTTACTATTGTTGTTGTTAAGTATTAAAAATGAATTCTAACGATGTATGCTAATTTAGTTGTTAGTATTCTATTCTTTCACTATTATTAGTTTATTATTATCAAATATGGATTTGAACTTTGAATTTTTGATTCTATTGAATTTGACCAAAGGCACATAGACCTAAAATAAGTACATAGGCTTGAAAATATGTCAACAACTTGACATGCCCTCTTGAAAAGGTATTAAAAAAAAGAAAAAAAATCTCATTGTGCTTTTTTCTTAGACACAACATGACACGGTCCATAGAACAGTGATAAGTGCATATCTTCTTAATATTTTAATATAGATTGCTTCGTCTTTTTCTTTTTTTTCTTAAATATTCTAGTTATTTTAGTTAATTTTTAATTTAATTTAAATTTTGTATCTTTAGTTTAAATTACTATTCATTTTACTTAGTTGATAATAATTCCTCTTTCTGAATATTTTAAATTATTTTTAATTTTATTTTTAATAAATGTGAAAAATTCAAAAAAGATAAAGTTGGAACTTGAGTGAAATTTAGTTAATAATTGAAGATTGTTTTTGGAAGCCGAAAGGGAGCCAAGCCAAATTAATAAGTTAAGCCATCATGTGAAAGCAATTTTTTTTTTTTTGGATATGACGTGAAAGCAAATTTGAAAAGGGAAAATATCCACCGTCCACCTGTTTTTTTCAACTTTTTCAAAAATACACATATCTTAATTTTTTTGGGTGAATTCCACCTAAAGTAACATTTTCTTACACTCATCCACTTCCGTGTTCACGCTGTTAAAATCTCGTTGATGTCATAGGGATAAATTTATCATTTGACCCTTCTTCCTACCTCTTGAAATGCTTTGTTTCAGCACAATTAAATTCTTTGTTTCATAATTAACAAAAAAAAAGGTGGGATCCCACCAGGTTTGAGAATAAGGCGGGATCCCTGGATGTAGTGGCCGGTGAATCACTGATCAAAAAGCGGATTTTGGAGAGATTCTTCATCGATGTAGTGGCCGGTGAATCATTGATCAAAGAGCGAGCAGCCGCCAGGTTTAATGATTTGGTGGGATCCCTGGATGTAGTGGCTGGTGAACCGCTTCTTCTTAATCCACAAAGATTCAGACAAAACCTAGCTTGGCTGGAACTGAATAAGATTTGGCGAACGAATACAAAGGTCAAAGGCTTTTTTATTGAGAAAGTCAAAGGAGGTTATTCAGTAGCCATCGCAGGTTTCATTACTTTTCTTCCATTCCGTCGTTTCAAAAAAAGAAAAAAAAAAAGATATCAAATGATCGATTCACCATTGAGAGCATTAACCCCAAAAGGAGGAATATTGTGGTGTTCTAACAGCGGCAGATCAAACAAGAACTTGATGAGCGAAATCTGCTGACAAAAAAAAAAGAGCACTTTTTTCAATTCCGAAGCCTAGCGTCTCCTGAAAAAACTCTATCACCTTAATCTCTTCTTTTGTGGAGTTTCTTGCACTTTATCTGACAGCAAGCCCCACAGTCATTGTTATCCACCGCTTTCACTCCACCATAAACATTTCAGTAGCAATCTCCATCGAAACTTCAACAGGCAACACCATTTTCCCAGATTCCCTAGTCCAACAATATCTCCTTTTCCTTTCTTCACTATGCACCCAACCTCTCACCAATCTCCTTCGGTTTCTTTGCCGCCAATAGCTTGATCTCAATCGATGATCGTGCTACCAGCAGCTCGAGCCTGAAGATCAACTATCCATCACCGACCTCCTGCGGCAAGCCACGACTTCTTTAGTTATTAGATTGAGTTTGGGATAAGGTTTCGGCCAGCCATATATATTTTTTGGCATTTATTTAGGGCAAAATTATAATTTTATATTTGGGGTAAAATAATCATTTGATTAATTTTCCGTTAGTTCTCTTAATTGCGTGCAGACGGAGGTGGATGGATGCAAGAAAACCTTTCTTTAGGTGGAATTCAGCCAAAAAAATTAAGATATGTGTATTTTTGAAAAAGTTGAAAAAAACGAGTGGACGGTGGATATTTTCCCATTTGAAAAAGGAAATTACCATATTTGATTAAGCATACGTGTGAATGACCTAAGCTAAAGTCAGTGGGTAGGAGGCTTGCAATTTGAATTCAATTAGCACAACACTACAAGGGGTTGGAAGCGGGAGCAGGAAAAAACAAATCCGAAGCAAAGAGCGAGAGCTGTGCAGCGGCAGCAGAACAATAACAATCTTTTTTGGAGAAAAGAGAGAGAATTAAGTGGAGATTTAAGAAGAGCAGTCAATGCTAAATGGTTTCATTGCCGTAGTTTTTCTTTGAACTCTAAATGCTATTAACTTTTATTTTTGCTTTCTTTTTTTGTCATCTTAGAGTAAATTTTCTATTTGGTTAAAAGTAAATTCAAAACTCTAAATATGTCATATGATTAATATTCAATTTCTATCATTCAATTTACTTAATTGAATTGTTTATATTCTTTTATAATTAATATTCATAATTTTATTCTTATCTTATTTAAGTGGCAAATTAGATGGGACTTGAATAAATTCTATTACTAGATTAAAATATTTGATCCATAATTGTCTTGATGTTTTAATCATTAGTAGCAAATTGGAATTGGTGATTGCAATTGGAGAATATAAATTGGGTTAAATAATCCGAGCTTATGTGTTTATTGTATAGATCAATCTAATATCTTTCTCTACTTAATGCTTCCATTACCTTAAATTTAGATATCTTGTTTTAAATTATTTAATGGTTAGAGATTATGTGAAGACTTGTTTTGCCTAATAATAACATATTAAGGAAAGGTAGAGATTAACAGAGCTTATTGTTTTCTATGGTTGATAGTTTCAATGCAAATCGATGATAGAAATGATCTATTGATCATGTGCATGTTTGGTGGTGGCGGATGATCATTTGACGAAAGTTGTCATCATTATTATTTCTTTCCCTTTATTTTGAGTTTTTATTAAATTATTATCTTGTGGTTTTAGTTTCTTTATTTCATGCCATTTGCTTAAAAATTCATAAGACCTATTTTATTTATAGTTGGTATTTTTTTTAGTTAGATCAATTTATATTTTTACTTTTTTATTATTAATATCATTATTATTTTAATTTAAGTCTTTGTTTTAGGGTTGATAATCAATACTACTAGCGTAGTCTTCGTGGGATCGATCTTTACTCGTTCTACAGTAATTATTTATATTATTAGTACGGTTTTAAATTTGTTGCTGGGGACTAGCATCTAGTTTGTTCATTATCACTCTGTTTAATTTTAGTTATTGTTTTTACTTCTTTTTACTCATTATTTATTTTAATCAGTTTATTTTTTGTTTTGTATTTAGACTTTCATGAGTATAGAGGACATTCGATTGAGACTCGAACAGCTTAGGGCAAACTCATCACATCCAAAACTCAATTTTGACATCCATATTCCACTCTTGAACATAGAGCCAAGTTGCCCAGAACAACAATTGGACACTCAAAGAGTTGGTGGCTTCGAGCTTGGAACAATAACCACTATGCATTCAAAATTTGAATCCTTAAGTAAACTCCGAACTCAAATATAAGATGATTAATCTTTTGCCTACTTTTCAGGTCTTTGCAAGAGAGGATCTAAATAGAACCTAAAAGAGTTCTCTATAGTGTGTTCCACAAAGAAACCAACCAGAGTTTCTGAAGAGCAATTTAAGCTAATGGCCTTTCCGTTCTTTTTTGGAAATTCGGCTAAGAAATAGCTTTATTTTTTTTTCAATACTGTTGCCACATGAAGTAAAATGTGTTGGCTATTTTTGGAGAAATACTTTTCGGCATCAAAGGCCAGTAGCATTTGAAAAGAAATTTGTTGAATCCGAAAATACAATGGAAAGTCACTTTATGACTATTAGGAATGATTCAGCAAGCTATGTACTAGTTGTCTCTACTATTAAATAAGTGATCAATACTTTCATGAGGGTACAATACATATAGAAAAGAGTATGATTGATGTCGCTAGTGGAGGAGCACTCGTGGATAAGACATCAAAAGCACTATGGAATCTCATTGCCAATATGGCTGCTAATTCTCAATAGTTTAACATAAAAAATGATCCATTACTATCATTTAAGTGAGTCAATGAGGTAAGTACTTCTTCCCTAGAACAACAGGTTTCATCTTTGTTCTTTCATGCAATATTTGGCCCTAGGGCAACAGGTGAGACCATGTGGCATATATATTATGGTCAGGTATATGATTAATAAGTGCCATATTCTTCAAGATGGTTTACACAAGAAAGCCAACACAATTGACAGGTTCATAGGCTAACCAAGATAAAGGTATAATCCCCACTCTAAGTTTTACAATTAAGGATGAAAGGATCACCATAATCTTAGGTATGGAAACTACTAACAAGCATTCCTAACGTGACACCATCTTGACCATTAGACAACCCTAACAGTAAATGTAATAGTCTTACCAAGTTTGGCCACCCCCACATCTTCAGAATCAAGGTACGTCTTTGAAAGTTCTTATAAAAGCTCTTGTTACTAACTCTATATAGTTCCAATAGACTACCCAGACACAACTCCAACACGTAGAGAATCATATTGGGCAACTAGCTAGATTTATGAGGAAGATAGAAAATAGAACTTCAGTTGAATTGCCCTCTTAACTCGAAATTAATCATAAGAAGAATGCTAGTGCTATGTCTCTTAGGAGTGGAAAGTAGTTGCAACCATCATTTAGCTAAGCCATCAAGGGTGCTAATAATATCATCATGCCTTGTGGTTAATCCCTTCCCTAAGGCTCTTTTTTTAACAAGGGAAGACACTTTCCACTCTGTGTTGCCAACCTCTCCATCTGGTAAAGTAAGTACCCTTTCATCTCTAGTTAAAACCTTTATTATTCTTTCACCGTTTCCTAGCAGGTTTAAACAATTCAAAAAAGATGAGCAAGAAAAGGAAATCCTTGAGACTTTTCATAAAGTAGAGGTAAATATTCCTCTAATTGATGCTATTAAATAGATGTCACATTATGCAAATTTTTTAAAAGAATTATGCACTAACAAACAGAAGTTGAGCAGTAATGAAAAATTAAGTGTAAGGGATAATGCTTTTGCTATACTTAAAAAAAAAAAAACTCCCTCCCAAGTGTTAGGATCCAAGCACTTTCACTATCTTAGACAATATCGACAATACTAAGTTTGAAAGATAGAACCTAGATTTAGGTGTTTTAACTAATGTTATGCCCTATTCGATTTATAACTCCTTGAATCTAGGTCTAATGAAAGAAGTTGGTATAATTATTCAATATATTGATAGATCTAATGCTTACCCAAAGGGGATTTGGGAAGATATTCTTGTGCAGGTCAATGAATTAATTTTTTCGACTGATTTTTATATCCTTGGAATAGAGGATGAGTCATTGCCCAATCCTACGCTTATTCTGTTAGGGCGACTATTCTTCGAGATAGCCCGAACCAAGATTTATGCTCACGATCGAACCTTCACGATGAAATTCGATGGTAAAATAGTCCAATTCATTATCTTTGAGGCGATGAGGCATCCGAATGATTTACACTCAGTTTTTGCTTTAGATAGTATTAGGACTTTGGTGTAGGAATTCTTGGAGTTATCTGGTAATGATAGTTTTGAAGTAGCCATATGCAAAAATCTTAGGAAAAAAGATTTTAAGGAATAGGTAACTTTGATAGAGTTAGATGATGTGGTAACGGAGCCTGTGGTGATCTTAGATGGGGCAGCCCCATTACGCACAAACATGTATAATGTTTTTTTACCTTGAATTACCTTTATTAAACGAGAAATTTTACTTTCTTTTATGCAGGCACCTACCTTAGAACTCAAGCCCCTCCTAGAACATATTAGGTGTCATTATTGCAAAAATTCTTACTCTAGTTTAATAAGAAAAGCTAATTATAGTGTTTCAAGATAAAAAAGACAGTGATTGGTTGGACTATTGCTTACATTAAAAGGATTAGTCCTTTCACATGTATGGAGATGTATAGCACCGCCTCAATCCATGAATGATGGAAATAGTAAAAAAATAAAAAATACTAAAGCTCCTGGATGTAAGGATTATCTATCCAATTTCTGACAGCAAGTGAGTGAGTCTTGTGCAGGTAGTTCCTTAAAAGTCATCACAACGTGGTCAAGAATAAAGAAAACGAACTTGTGTCGACTAGAGTTCAAATCGAGTGAAGAGTTTGCATTGACTATTGCAAATTGAATGCGGCCATTCGTAAGGTTCATTTTTCTTTATCTTTCATTGTCAGATGTTCGAAAAGTTAACTAGTCATTTTCACTGTTATTTTCTTGATGGTTATATTTATATCGTTATCACTCCAAAAGATCAAGAGAAAATGACTTTCACTTGCCCTTTTGGCATATTTGGTTACCGATAAAATGCTATTTAGCCTCTGTAATACTCCTACCACATTCCAAAAGTATATGATAAATATATTTTCTGATTAGTGGAGAACATTATTAATGTATTTATAGATGATCTTAGGGTTTATGGTGACTCTTTGAATATATGTTTAGATAATCATACGCTTCTGCTTAAGCGATACATTACCCCAACCTTATACTTAATTAGGAAAAATGTCATCTTATAATTAATCAAGATATTGTGCTAGAACATGTTGTTCCTGAAAGGAGGATTGAAATTGATAAATATAATATAGTTCTTATTCGCTCCTTACTACCTCTCACTAGTGTGAGGGAGGTTTGATCATTTCTTGGTCATATAAGTTTCTATCGCAAGTTTATCAAGGATTTCTCCAAGATAATGTGGCCCCTCTGCAGCTTGATGTGATTTTTGACTATAATGAAAAGTGCCAAACAGCCTTTAAACAGGTGAAAGATGTTTTGACATCTGCCCCTATGATTCAACCACTAAATTAGGATCTACCATTTGAGATAATGTACAATGCCAGTGACTATACCATTGGATGTGTGGTGGGCCACTGTGTGGGGAATCTTCCTTAAGTTATCTATTATGCCTCTCATATGCTAGATGATGCATAACTTAACTATTCAATGACCAAGAAGAATTTTTAACAGTTACCTTTTCGCTCTTATTTGATTAGATTTAAAGTAATCGTTTACTCTGTCCATGCAGCTCTTAGATACTTACTAACCTAAAAGTGTACTAAGTCATACCTTATTTGATAGATATTCCTTTTATAAGAATTTGACCTAGAGATTCTAGATAAGAGAGGTTATGAGAATTTGGTGACAGATCATTTGAGTTATCTTATCCTTGGTGAAGATGCACTTTCAATGCATGAGAACTTTTTGGATAGCTACATGTAGGTATAATTACTCTTTGGTATATAAATATTTTAAATTACTTAGTTATCAAGACAATAATAGAGGAATTGACCCATGCACAAAAGGCGAATGTCAATGATAATGCAAAGTACTATGTATGGGTCCTATGGGATGAAAGCCACACTTGTGGAAGCATTACTCTGATTAATTGATTAGAAGGTGCGTAACCGAAACTAGATTTGCTTCTATTCCTTTTGTCACACTTTAACTTTTGGAGGACATTTTAGACCAAAGTAACAACCCTTAAAGTACTTGTAAGATAATTTTACTGGCCATCCTTGTTTAAGGATGCATATCGCTTTTGCAAATCTTATGATTGTTGTTAGAGAATAAGTAATTTGAGACCTAGAAACCAAATGCCATAATCTCTCATTTTGTAGTTAAGATTTTTTGTATTTAAGGCATCAATTTCATAAGGCGATTTCCTTCATCTTTTGGTAATCTTTATATTGTTCTTACTATTTTCAAAACGGGTGGAATTAAAAGCTAGCCGAACTAGTGATTTTGAGGTTGTTGTAGATTTTATAAAGTGTAACATTTTTACAAAGTTTGGAATGCCAAAGGTCATTTAGCAGCAATAGAGGCACTCACTTTTATAACAAGTCAATAAAAACCCAACATCATTTATAAGGTCTCTACATCTTACCATCCACAAACTAATGGACAAGCTGAGATATCTAACAGGAAAGTGAAATCAATCCTTGAAAAGACAGTTAATTCGAATAGAAAGGACTAGAGCCTACGTCTAGATGAGGCACTTTGGAATTACATAATTGCATAAAAGGTGCCCATTGGCGTGTCCTCTTCTATGTTGGTATATGGTAAGCCTTGTCATCTTCCGATGAAACTTGAACATAAAGCATGGTGGGTTGTGAAACAATGTAACATGGAGTAGGATGCCATTAGCCAAACTAAGGAGATCCAATTGCAAGAATTATGAGAAATTCGGAATGATACCTATGAGAATTCGAGAATCTACAAGGAAAAGACGAAGGATTTTCATGATAAGTAGATTTTAAGGAAGAACTTTGAAGTTGGATAAAAAGTTTTGCTATTCTATACTCGCCTTAAGTTTTTTTCCAAGTATGTTATGTTCTTGATGGGTGGGGCCCTTTATTGTTACTAATGTTTTTCCTCATGGTGTAGTTGAGATTAGGAACTTAAAAACAAATTAAAAATTCAAGGTGAATGGTCAAATAAAAAATACATACAAAATACACACACACACGCGCGCACACACTAACAGTATAAGAATCAAAAGTGAGATGAGATTGACTATTGAATTAAAGTAAGAATTTTGACAATATTTGAATTTTTTTAAAGTTATATAACTTATACAATCTTTGATGCCAGTTTTATGCTTATTTAAAGTCTTTTTTTTCCTTTTTATGCTATTAAAAAAAGTTAATATTTGTGGATATCATCACTGAAACCCTTACAAGATTATAACTTGTTCATTAGGGCATGCATAGGGGTTTAAAGGCTTATTACATATACTAAATGCAATTGTGATTTCCTACGAAGGTGGACTAGTTTAAGTTTGCTTTTTGTTTTATTTATTTATTTATATTTTTGGTTTAGGTTTGCTCAAGGGCAAGCAAAGGCTAAGTGTGTGGAAATTTAATAAGTGCATATTTTCTCTATATTTGACGATTGATTTCTCCATCTTTCTTGTTTTGTTGTTAAATATTCTAGTTAGTTTAGTTAATTTTTAATTTAATATTTTTATTTTGATTTAATTTAAATCTTTCATTTTTTTAAAATTGTAATTCATTTTACTTAGTCGATAATAATTCCTCTTTCAGAATATTTAATTATTTTAATATAGGTGAAAATTTTAAAAAGAGAAAGTTGGAATTTAAGTGGAATTTAGTTAATAATTGAAGTTTTTTTTGGAAATAAAAAAGAAGCCAAGCCAAATTAACAAGTTAAGCCATCATGTGAAAGCAAATTGGAAAAAGGAAATTGCTATATTTATTTAAGCATACACGTGAATGGCCTAAGCTAAAGTTGGTAGGTGCGTGGCTTGCAATTTGAATCCAATTAGCGCAAGGCTACAAGGGCTGGGCAGTAGATAAAGGCCATCAATTGAAAACAGCAGGATGTCACGGCCCGCTCAAAATTGCCACTAATGGAGGCTAATTCCGCGTGCACGGGTACGCTTAGCAAAAGTCCGTTTAAAAGAGGAGTGTGCTTAGAAGTAGGATGCGCTTAGCACTAAATTCGGAATGCACTTAAAAGTGAGATGCGCTTAGAAATGAGCCTCTAACACAACTAGCCAGCCGTGGTGTGCTTAGTGATCATCCACGCCCGACCCAAATTCTAGATATTTTCATAATTATAAATATCCTAGGGTTTTCTAGAGTCTTGCATTTGGGTCCTAGAGATATTTATGGAAGTTGTTAGGAAGTTTCCTCTCCTAGCACCCAAAACCTATAAATAGGGGTGAGCCCCCTCATTTGCACACACACCATACCCCACACACACCCACCAGCACATACACATTCTCGCACACGCTCTCAAGCGTTCTTGTAAAAGCTCTCTTGTAAATTATCTTTAGTGTGAAATAAATTATATTTTGGCCATATTACTCTCTTCTGTCTAACATTTTCCACAAGCACTCTTGCTTCGGTAGTTTGAAAAGAATCGAAAGGTTTACTTAGCGACTCGTGTGCTAGAAGTCGTTTAAATGCCATACGGGTTTGCTGCACAAAACTCCCATCACGTGATAGGGAGCCCAGAAAAAAGAAAGAAAATTTGATTCAGCAAAGAGCGAGAGTTGTACGGTAGCAATAAAAAAATAGCAACCTTTTTGGTCATGTTTCATCACTGCAATTTTTCCTTGAAACTTCGAATGTATCAATTTTTATTTTTACTTTCTTTTTTGTCATGTGGCTAGATTTTCTATTTGGTTGAGAGAGAATTCAAAACCCTAGACATATCATATGATTAATATTCAATTTCTATCATTCAATTTATTTAAATGAAATTGTTTATATTCTTTTATAATTAATATTTATGATTTTATCCTTTTCTTATTTGAGTGGCCAATTGGATAGGGTTTGAATAAATTCTATTGCTAAATTAAAATACTTGATCCGTAATTGTCTTGGTATTTTAATTAGTAGTAATAAATTGGAATCAATGATTGCAAATGAAGAACATAACCTAGGTTAAGTAATTTGAACTTTTGTGTTTACTACTTAATGCATCTACTACCATAAATTTAGAGATCTTATTTTAAATTATTTCATGTTTAAAGATTAGGTAAAAAAATTGTTTTACCTAACAATATATTAAAGAAAGATAGAGATTAATAGAGCTTATTGTTGTATGCGGTTGATAGTTTCAATAGAAATTGATATATTGATTATGTGCTTATTGGTGAATGATCTTTTGACTAAAGCTATCATTAACATTATTTCTTTTTCCTTTAATTTCAGTTTCTATTAAATTATTATCTTTGAAGTTTTAATTTCTTTATTTCATGCCATTTAGTTAAAAATTCATAAAACACTTTTTATTTATGGTTGGCATTTTCTTTAGTTAAGTTAATTTATATTTTTAGTATCATCATCATCATCATCATCATCATTATCATTATTTTATTCTAAGTCTTTGTTTTAGAGTTGATAATAAATACAATTGGCGTAGTCTTCATGTGATCAATCCTTACTTGCTCTATACTAGTTGTTTTTATTATAAATAAGGTTTTAAATTTGGTGTACCGTAATGACATTACCACACAGCAAGCATGGGCATAGGATGTGTGTCGGGCAGGCTTAGGAAAAAAAAAAAAGGCATGGCATGGCACAACACGGTACAAAGCACATGGTGGACACGACATGACACAATACAAGCATGAGTATGCATGGACTTTTCGTTTCCAGTTGGCCATCTCTAAGTGGTAAGTACAAGTTCGATTCCATGAACTTGGTTGAATGGTTTTTAAGCAATTTTATTTGATTGGTCATTCCAGTTCAAAATTTGAGAGAGGGTGGATAAATGAGTGATTTAGATTTTATTCACCCCTCTGCATTTTTAAATAAAAAAATAGTAATAACAGATTTTTTAGCCTCCATAGATCTTGTGGCTATATTGCAAGTGTTTGTATTTTAGATTCTCAATAGATTTCAGATAGTAATATACGTATATACATACAATTGTACGTGCATACATTCATACATATATATATATGATTGCGAATTTGACATTTATTGTTACCAATACAATATAATCAAGGGAATGATAGCTAATATTTTTCGTACTTACCCCTTAGGCTTTTAATCACATATTATATTCTTTATATAAAAATTTTAAGGTTCAAAGTTCATTGTTGAAGGATAAATGCGACCTTTTAGCTTTTGACAAGCACGATATATTAGACTAATAACAAGGTTATATTAGTGCAAAAACCCAAAACTTATGCTTTTTAACATAAGCATGTAGTGCGTAATTTAAAAGAATTAGGTCCCTAATTTATTGTTAATTACCCATTTAATTTTATTACTAACATTATTTTTCATAATATGAGCATGTTTTGAAAGCAATTACATGTTATTGATTTACACCTTCTACAATTTCTTTTTTTGGGCGGGGGGAAGGGGGGGGGGGTGGTTTGCGAATAATATTTTGCATTCACTAGATTTGGTATAGTTTAATAATATACAATGGAGGAGTAAGAATCAACTCATCCAAAAATGCCAAAAAAGGATCATTGTCATCATTTATGCTTTAGACATACGCGACAAGCAGGAGACATCCCCCATATTAAAGAATTACAAGAACCCGAAAAAGAATTTATAAAGTTATGACTTAAGAAAACTAGAGAATCGATAAAAAAGGGAAAAGGAATTGACATCTCTCATTCATAAGGCTATATATTTGATAATATTTATTTTCTCTATTTTATCCATCTATTTATATCTTCGAGCAATATTACTGTCCAAAGCAGCTAATTGAGAATGCCGAGTTGGTAATTGAAGACTCCATAGCATGATTTTGGAGCACTCTTCTGGTGGAATGCCCTTTAATTTGGTCTCATCTTCTAGAACAACTTGTTTCACGAATTTGATCGAATTCTATTAAAAAAAATAAAAAAATAACCTCATTAATCAAAGATATAATTAGGAGTAAGAGCATTCAAGCATGCAATTTCTTTTTTCATTTATATATTAAAATAGAATTTAGGGTAATAACATACTGATTCCTAATTTTTTACAATTTATCAAATGAGGACATAAGTCGTTCATGTGGGTGATAAAATAGGACTTTAATTGATTAATTCTCTAACATGTCAAAATACCATTTCCTGTTAAGATTCGCTTAAGCATGTGGTAAAATTTACGTAGGTGCTGTGGTTATTTAAATAAGGCCAAGGACCTAGTTGATATGGGTGTTAAAAAATGCACCTTGAAATTCAAAATTATATATTAATCTTAGTGTTAGTAGCTAACATGGTTAAAATAATACAAGGTTAAGTTTAGTGTTAAAATGAATCACTATCTCACTTTACCTAATTGATTTGTTATTGAAATTTAAAAAGGTTGGAGGTTAACCAAACTCCACTTAACCTAAATTTTTAATTCAAGCACATATCTAAGACTAATCATAGTCTGGTGATTTGGTGTAATAGGGACCCCGCTTGATTATACGGTTATCTTCATACATAAACTACCTTCTAGATCACGAAAACTGAAAGCAATCAAAAAGGTAAAAGGAAATATATATATATATATATATATATATATATATATATATATATATATATTTTCATGGAGAGACCATCTATGAGTTAAATTTTAATTTATAGTCTACAAGTGTTTTTACGACTACCAACTATCAAATAGTGATTGTCTTTTTATACCATAAATAATGAAATAATTGTATAGCACTAATGAGAGCCGTATAATTAAATTAGTCTGCTTCAACAATTCTCAAACAATAAATACCTTGTTAGTTTGATGATTGCCTTATGTATTCGAAAAACATTCATATCCAAACATCCGCAACAGAAAAGGAGTCTTTACCTGAGAGGTTTGTTGAACAGATGATGGGCGACCCCATCTCTCAGGATCCCAAAGAATCGAACTATTGAATGCAAAACTTGAAACATGAATCGGAGGCTTGGCGTCTGTTTCATTGTTCAATTTTTTGAGATGCCATCCAATAACTTGTGACGAATCACATACCGGTCCTTCAATTATCACCTTTTGCTTGTTTGCAGACAGCAATGCCATTGGCCATGCTCCATACACCCTGCAACATAATTACAAGCTTATGCTTACACCCTTTTAATTGCATTATTAGTTGCTAAGATCAAAGCATAATCACATGATGTAATGCTTACAATGATGTGAATATTTAAAAAGTTACCAAACCTTTGAAATTTTCACCCATTTACCAGCAGAATTGAAGTAAAACAACAGTAATTTATGTCACAAGAAAGTTCAGTGAAGTTTAAAAAAAAAATGAACGTACTCAATATCTCGAAGCTCATCGAAGAAGGCAAGATCATAAACATTGGAGACGCCAGCAAAATGAACAATGCCACTCAGCCTGTGATGCTCAATGTGCTTAAGCGCGACGTTTCTCTGATGATCCAACTCTGCCTCATGATCTGTAAAATTCTCTTTGAAAACCAAATGCCTATACATAATGCCTGTTTTTCTTAATAGCTCCGATACTTCATCTGAATCTGACTTTCTTTCGACAACAATCCATAATAATGGCGGCGAAACAAGCTTTATAGTATTTGCTAAACGCCTCAAAAGCACAACCTGTGACTTATCTCTTGTGCTTGTTGGTGTCACAATGATTACAAGTCTTCTTGGAACCAAATTGGTTTCTTCTTTTTCTTCTGCTTCTGCTTCGGCTTCTGTTTCCATTAGTTTTACACCTTCTGACTCTTTAGACCTTGATGGAGATGGCACAGGGTTTTCGACTACTAAACTTCTATTGACATTGTTGGCATGTTTTGTTGTTACTTGTTTTTGGGGTAACATTTCAACTTGCTCTGGAGAATTTTTTGGTGAAATTTGACTAGAGAAAATTGGTGAACTACTCTTACCGGTTGGAGCAAAACCAGTGAAGAATCCCATAACGAAACACAAAGCAAAATGAACTATAGCTTTTTTCCATAACTGAACTTTCTTCTTTGATCTTTCCATAGAGAGGATCTTGGTCACGCTAAGATGTTTCCCACTAAGATGTTTTGACACTTTGATATATAAGGCAGCAAGAATTTTATAAAAGGCCTTGAAAAGCTTATAGGATTTATTTATTTTTTTTATTGTAAGGTGAGGGAGATAGCTATAAATTGGTCTATGATTGGAACTACCAAACTCACATCTCAGCATGTGTTTGTTTTGTTGTTTTTGTATGGAGTAATTTGAGTGGTGAGGCAATTGCTTCATTTGGTTGTCACTTGAAGTAAAAGGAAACATAGAAAGCAATTTTTGTATGGTACTGTATTATGCAAAGCTTGAGTTGCTCTTTGTACCAAATGGTTGGTGGGATAGAAACTCATCAACTAAAGGGTTGAATAACATAAATATTTTTTATTAGTTAGGATTATTATTATTATTATTGAAAGAGTGGTTAGTAGTCAAAGTAAATAATTAGCAATGCCAACATAGTAATAAATCATTGGGCTATATTAACAAACTGAAATAAACCTAAAATTTAAAAATTAAGAATCATGAATCCACAAGTAGAATACAAGTATACAACTAACCTATTTGCAATGAGATTTATTCTTAACAAGAAATAAAAAGGAAACTTAATCATGATCTAAAAGTAAAAAAAAAAAAATACTTGTTTTCGATATAATGTGAACAAAAACAAAACAAAAAAATAGTAGTCCTGGCTCCTAATTATCATAAAGATTAATTCTAAGAGAGGGCGCGTTTCAAAATCTTTTAACAAATAACAAAACAAAAAAACATGGTTTCTTAACAAATATTAAAAAACCAAAAAGAAATCCTAGTCAAAATTTGACTGCCTTGCTGCACAGAATCCTAATTTGTAACTTTAACATCACTGACGCAATATATGTAAAGGTCTTGCTATCTTAGAGGTTTTGTAAAGTACAGCCCCTAATAAAATGCAATGATTGGTCCTCTTAAGTTCATTTTTAGCCACTTATTTTACCTGAACTGTATCTTAAGAAACTGTAAGGTAACAACACCCTAGATATAAAACTAATTAATATGAAATTATTTTTAATAGAATTATATATAGGAGACAGAGAGAATGAAAATAGAAAATTAAAATCTTAATTATTAAGGTCCAGCTACTTTATAATTGCTCCAAAGTAGAGCACAAATTATAATCATACGATCAAAATTGTAATATAATTTTTACTATTACATAAGTGACTATAATCGTGCTCTACCTTGTAGCAATTACAAGATAGCCATATGCTATTAACTATCAATAAAATTTACCTCTGTTGAGAATTTCTGCTGCCATGAGGATATTCAAATGATTCAATTTGCTTTAGTGCTTGTCAGGATACAAAATTTCACAAGCTTTAATAGCGAGCCGTCATGCCGCAATCATTGAAGGCTACCATAAACTTGAGTAAGATAAAAATACTTTGAATAATTAGCGGACATAAATTATACAAAACACATTTATGATTCGTAATTTTACCATGAACTTTTCCTGATGGAATTCTTCAAGTCCGATATGTACGTGTCCGGGATAGATGGAGGCAAGCATGTGCAAGAAGTGCTACGTTTGCCTCTGTCCTTTTTCTACAGCCTGATTAAAATAGCTAAAAGTTAATAATCAAAAGCATTAACTATAAAAGAAATCATGGATTAAAAATTTTTCATACCGGATTTCTCGAGAGGAGTCGATCAAGCATAATCACACAATAAGGAACAATTACATCTGTAAAATCAAATTTAGAACCCTACATAAAAATTTTGAATAATTAAAATTTATAATGTGTATTTGTATAGTAATTGGGCTGTTTTTAAAATTTATTCTTGGGAACAATCTTTAACTAAGCTTAGGTAGCATTTATTTTTTTGTCTAAAATCTGAATGAGTATGAATTTTGTTGAAGTCTGAATAAGTTTGAATACATATATCTAAATAACATATTTGTTATTCTTTTTTCAATATCTAAATATAAGTGTTAGGTTGTTTTTTTTTTTAAAAGAAAACAGCTGAGATATAATGTTTTGACATATATAACCCTATAAATATTAACAATACTTATATTTATAGGTTAAACACATTACAAGTTATAAATAAATTATTTGATTAGTAAAAAAAAACTTGATAATGTTTACCTTAACAAGGCATGAAAAGTAAAATATATATCTAACACATGCATTTTTTTGCATTAATAAATTATGCTTATAATATTATTTTTAGCGTATTATATTGACTTTTTTCTTTATTAATTACATAAGTCAATCAAGAATTGTTTAATCATTTGAATTAAAATTAATGTATTAAACAAATTCAAAATCTATTGTAAAATAGTAAATATAAAAACAAAGATATGGACCTATTATAAAAATATAAAATGTACTCACCAAAAATTTTATTATGTTTAAAATTCTTATTCAAAAAAAAAATTAATAGTTGAATACAAGTATATAACAAAAAAACTTGAAAAATAAAAAATAGTAAAAGGATAATTTATATCATAAGAAATAAATTTAATTAATAGGAGAATATTAAAATTTTATTCAGATGTTTTGTCATTCAGATAAGAGACATAATATTTAATTTGTTCCATTCAGATATAAAGATCTTATAATCATATATAAGTGATAGGAAATAAACAAAATAAAAACTACAAATGTCTGAAAATGATTAAGATTCAAACTTCAAACAAAAAACAAACAACCCCTTAGTGAGCCTTGAATCCTTTAATTCAATGAAGATAACAAAAGGATAAACATAAAAATTCAAACTTTCATGGAAAAAATAAAAGTGAGGTTATTTGTACTCTAAAGTTTATTTTGAATACTTTTAATTTAAAAAAATATTTTATTACAAAAATATCTATTATTTGAATTTCTGTTAAGGACTTTCTGTTATAAACTAACATAATATAATTACTCTGAACTCTCATTTAGCACATTCACTATTCAATATATAACTTTCTTGCCATAAACAATAAAAATTTTATTTCCTACCTCTCAAATTAACACAACTCAAAAATGTTATTATTTTCAAGTATAAGAGTGTTTAATTATAATATAATTTAGTGAGTTTGGGATCGAACCACAGTGAATTTAAAATATGGTATTTAATTTATTAAACAAAAAAAATTTAATGCCGGAAAAAGAAATTAATAGGAATTAATCTAAAAATATGCTAACGTTACGCGATCCACTTTTGGATTTCAAATTATGGTTATAACACTCTCTCAAATTTTATATTTTGCATTTCTTTTTCCAGTTACTTATTATGCCATTTAATTTTAACTAACCATTTGTGTGGATAAATATATGATCAAATACCTAATGTGCTACAATTATATTAGAGTGTCAACATTATGTAAAAATATCATATAAATCTGAAAAGATCTATATTTAGAAATTAACATGACATAAAAGAAACCGGTAAGGAAGAAAAATACAAACAAATAAAATAAACTTTAAGACTCACTTGAGAGAATAATTAATTTAATAATTTGAATCCTTGAACTTCACATTTCACTTCAACTTAGAAAATTTAGTCACTTTTACTGGAAAACAAAAATACTCATTTTATTTAGCAAACTTCTGAAATATATTACAAAAAAATTGATTATACAAGAAGACAAGAAAATAACAAAAAAAGAAAGAAAGAATTCCTCAACTTTCTTCCCGTTCTCTCCCCCCTTACTTGCACTTTGTTGCCTATTATAGGTGAGGAATGCATCCTGCTTTTTTATTTTATTTTTATAATATATATACACAGAGAAGTGTGATAGTCAAGTGGCAAAATAGCCACCTGACCATCATGAGCATGTTTGCTCACTTTTTTTTAAAATTTTTATTTATTTATTACATCTCCTCAATAATGTTTTTCAAATAGCCCCAGTAATTCTTATTTGTTTCATACTTCCAGTCCAACTCCTCTTTATTCTTGAAATATATTTATAATATAAAAATAAAATTAAATTAACATATTACAAATTACAAATTAATTTAACATAAAAATATATTTGGGGAGTATTAAGATAATTTAAGAATAATGAGTGCATTAATCGACACAGTAAGTAAAAAACTGATAATTTTATCCTTATTAAATGAACATTTTTTAGTGTCAATCACAAATAATATGTAGTTAAATACTAGGAGCAAATCAATACTTAAAATTTCAACATATTTTTGTTTTTTGATTTTCAATAAATTAAATTAAATTAAAAATATCTTTTGTAGTCTTCTCCTTCCCCTTCCTCCTTTTTTGTAGTCTTTTTATTTTCTTCATCTACTTCTTCTTCTTTTGTCTTTTTTTTTGGGGGCCAAATGGCCATTTTGTTTTTCAATTTTTATGTTAAAAAATTGAGGTGTAATATTTAACATATTCTTTAATGAACAAAACTAATAACTAAAACTTATGTTAAAGAATTTGTTTACAATATAATTTGATTCCATTGTTATATATACTAAATTGTTATTAATTTTTTTGGTGTGTTAAATAGTGTAATTGGTGTTTTGAGTAAACCAATTTAAGTAGTTTATGATCTTTTTTGATAT
Organism: Citrus mangshanensis; assembly: GCA_030449895.1. Classification (NCBI taxonomy): domain Eukaryota; kingdom Viridiplantae; phylum Streptophyta; class Magnoliopsida; order Sapindales; family Rutaceae; genus Citrus; species Citrus mangshanensis. The sequence goes on from JASUUJ010000155.1 coordinate 178,527, forward strand.
TTTAAAGAGTGTAGAAAGTAAAACTTAATTTTTAAATAATGATGCTATGTTTACTAAGTTTATATACTTAGTTGGAATACTAATTGATGTGTCACCAATAATTTAATATCATGTGTATGATATTACATGATTTTATTATTAATTATTAACTCATTATTTTTATAATCTACTCAATGGATGACACATAAAATGTGACATCATTAAATATCCCATTTGAGTATCCAAAATGAGTAAGCATAGCATTACTATTTTTTAAATTTAATTTATAAGTGTATAGAGTAATAGAATAATAGAGTATGCAGAGAAATTTTTTGAGTGCAAATATCCCTACCTATAAAATAGATATAAAATAGAGGTGGCACCCTCTTTAAAGTCCTCATAAAACCCTACCATATATTTAACCTTAATTAAAAATTACATAGAGAGGAGATATTAAACAACTTTACAAACACACTTTTTAATTGAATTATATATATATATATATATATATATATTAGTGTGCCTGAAATAGTAATTAACATTAAGAGCATTTTAATAATAAACATTATTATTAAAAGCGATGATACAGCCACAAACTCTTATATAAACTTATTTTGTAAAAATTAATTTGGTATTAACTCATTGGTTGAATAAAATATAAAATAATAAAAAAAATCATGCGGACCAAAAGGTATCTAATCCAACTAATTAAATCATGCGACATTAGTTGGTACAAAAAAAAAAAAAAATGTACAAGATTTTGTAGCTATATTGAGCTACTATTAGAATTTTGAGATTGAACAAACAGCCAAGTTCTTTAACACTTCAACTAGGAGGTTTCATTTTGTTTCGCTTCTCTTATTGACTTCCTATTTTGCTCCCAAATGAAAACTACCCGGTAGTCTTTCTGAAGTTTGGCATTGACATGGGATACAGAGGACGTATATTATTTTTTCTGTTAACAATATTATTTTTAAGGGAAGTTACATTGCTTTTCTAGCAAGCTTTGTGTTTTCTGAAAAAAAAAAAAAAGGGCCATAGGAAACTAGTGTTTTTTGTTATCTATTTATATATAGTTCATCATTGCTAATTTGTATAAAACTAGTTTTTTAATTCATTAAAAATTTTTATTTATAGAACAAAATGGTTATACAGTTTTTATGAATTTTCCTAGTAAATTTTTTATTTTTGTCTATATTTTAGTTTCCACAATTGTAATTTGATTTAGCGGTATTTTAATAATTAAAAATTATTTTTAAATGACATTTTTTTCAACCCAAATAATCTAAAATCTACAATTGAACCAAACTCAATCTAACCTTGATTTTGCCCGCCTTTAGCTTGAAAGACGAGCTACTATCAATGGAGTATAAAGACGAGGGCTTTGCTATTCTACCAAGGACTTAAATAAGTCTTCCATACACTAAAAAGGCAACCAAAACCAAAGAAGACAGGGAAACAATCTTGAATAGAGCACACAGTACCATAATTCTCAATCTTGGTGATTGAGTCCTTTGTGAAGTTGGTAAGTAGAAAACAGCTATTGGTCTCTAGAAAAATCTTAAAGACTTATATATCAAAAAGTCTTTGGCAAAGAGACTGTGTACAAAGAAGAAACTCTATACTTTAAAGATACAAAATGGTGGTTCAATCACAGAGCACATTGATGCCTTCAACCAAATCATCCTTGATTAGGGATGGCAAATTAACCCGGACTCGGATCAGACCCGGATAAACCCGGATAATTCGGTCCGGATTTAACCCGCACCGGAAGATAATACAATGCGGATCCGGAAAGGATATTTTGAACCCGGATACATTCCGGTCCGAATCCGGTTTTATCTTAACCCGGATGTCCGAAACCCAGACCCGGATAATTTAAATATAAAAGAAAAAAAAACCCTAATGCCTTAAGTCTTAACCTACTGCAGCCGCTTCTTTCTTCTCCAATTTCTCTTTCTTTCTTCTCCATCTTCTCTTTCTTTCTTCTCCATCTTCTCTTTTCATTAAAACAAACCCACTGCAGCTGCTTTCTTTCTTCTCCAATTTCTCTTTCATTCACTCAAATGACTTGGAAAAATCTTTATATTGAAAGGAAGACAAAGAGGAATGCACCCATTAAGGCTGATACTCATTTTTTGTCACTCTTGCTGGTTTTTGACAGCTGCTTTCCGCCACTCTTGCTGATTTTTTGTCACCAGAAACTGCCGAATCTCCACAGCAACTTTCTGATGATGCTCTCCTCGAAGCCGACAACAACACCAATGCCACCAAAAATCTGAAAACTCAGCAATCCTCCCTCAACATTCATATAGCTATGGTTTCGGGATTTTGGTGATTTGAGATTTGGAGATTTGAGGAAGTAACATCGAGAGAAAAACAAATTGTAATAGATATACGGGTTTGGAACCCACAATCTGAAAACCCAACTTTTTCCAGGTTCAACCCGGTCCAGACCCGGAATTAAAATATCCGAGTTATATCCGGGTCCGGTATAACAAAATTGTCATCCGGATCCGGAACCAGAAAGACCCGGACTCGGACCCAGATTTTGCCATCCCTATCCTTGATCTTGAAGACATCAATATGAAGATCGATGATGAATATAAGGCAGTTCTCCTCTTAAGCTCTTTACTAGAATCCTATTAGCGCTTTGTTGGTACCTTGTTTTATAGAAGACAAACGCTAAAAATGAAAGATGTCAAAGAAACATTGAGTTCAAAAGAGATCACAAAAAAATATATATATATCATGGAGAAGGTTTGACAGCTAGGGAAATATATGAGAAAAAAGAAGGGCAAGAAGTAAAAAAAAAATCCACATCTAAGCCAAAAGACTTGAAGTACTTCCAATGGCACAAGAAATGTCACTCAAAGAACGATTGCAAGAAAAATAGGAATAAAGGCAAATAAAAGGTGCTAATGTTGTTTTTGCATTAGAAGAACAAGAAGATGATGATTATGACTTAGTTGGAGTTTTGAGAGCCTCTGATGAAAAACTAAAGGTAAGTGATTTTTTACTTTAGTTGTTCATTTCTGGAATTGTAAATATAGAACCAAAAGGATCCAAAAATGGTCCACATCTTCATTTATAGTAAGTTCACATTCTAACAAAAATATCCGCATTAATGTCGTAACTAACTTTTACAGCTAGGTCACACTGTCGTCGACCAAGAAAAATTGTATTTTAAGTTGACCCAGGTTTATCCAAGGAAATTCATAATCACCAAATGCAGAACCAAATTGCAGAGAACAGAGTCCGCAAAAGCTCGCTCTGGTGGTAGGTCCTGCAATTTGATGGATAAATATCATCTGGTGCTAAAAGAATGTCATCAAATCAAAGAAACCAATAAATGGAAGTAATTTGCTTCATTAACAAAGCACACATTTTCAAAAAAAAAAAAAACAAAGCACACATTTTCAGCATTTCCTTGCATTATGTAAGTGGGACAAAAAATGCAAGAATAGAGGTCCAATATTTTGAATTCATCAAACCATATTGGAGTTAGAACGCATGTTCCCCAATTTTAATTTTAATTTTTCAGCAGCAAATGCAAGCGGATTATAAGAAATAATGCACAGAAGAAAATTTACCTTAAATTCCTTGTTGTCCTTGTTCACTTGAATACGTAGACAAACTGCGATCAAGATTCCAAATCAGTCTCACAAATTGTAATATCTCTATACAATAACATGAAATTTGTCCTCACAAACTGTTACATCATAGTCTACTTACCAGCAAGGACGGCCGTCCCAACACAAGAAAGTACTCCCGAAAGAAAAGAGTTGAATGGGAAGGATCCAACAATAGCCATGTAAACTACCTGTTATCCTCAGATTGGATATAAGCCCAAAAATGCATCAGAATAAGCACAAACACTAGCAGCCAAGACACAAAGAAGATAAAATTTCAGCAATTTCATCACAATACACAGAGGGATTCTATGCAGGAATTTCTTGAATCAATTTCCATGATAAACAGCTTAAAACCCAAATAAGCAACTCCAAAAAAAAAAAAAAGAAACAAAAGAACAAATAACTGTATTTCAAATGCATTTCAACTATGGCAAAATACACAGCAGGAAGAAATTTATGATTATTAAAACCATAATAGTTTACTAAACCAGTGCTAACTGCTGCAGAAAAAGCAAGTTCGGGATAAAACAATCAAAGCAACAACCCACTTGTCCCTTCTCGAGGTTCCCTCTAGACAGAATTTTACATAAATGCCATAATCCATGAAGGAAACACTTGGTGAAAACCTTTTATCACGAAATTTACAGCATGACTAATGATATATTGGCTTGGGAATACTAGATTTAGGATCTTGCATTATCAAACAAACACTGCTGGTCTAAGAGAAGCTTTCCTCTGTAGTTATTATCATAACTTTCATATGCCACTCAATTATTAGAGGCTAAGAATATGCTTGTGATTTCTTCTAATTCTTATTCCTTGTTTATAACTCAAAGCACAAGTTATCCTAGTGTTCATTAGATACAACATACAATACACAAGGGAATTGTATTCTTATTCGTTTAGTAATGAAATACAGATTGTGATACTTAGTTGATGAGGCAGAGAAAAAACAGACTACAGAGAAAATAAATGTCAAACACTTCCCACCCACATAGGTTGACACATGACCAACGACCCAATTATTTTAAAAAACGTGCACTAAAAAGTTCCAGCATTATCTGCAAGGGGGTTGCATTCATTCATCCAGGAAAAAAAATTAAAAAGAAAATAAAAAGAATAGAACCTTGTCCCAATTGCTAAAAGGAAAATATTAGACATTAGATTGTGCAAGGATGATTGGAACTAGGCAACTGGACAATCAAGTTATCGAATCATGAATAATGCACTACGATATATGCATCAAATGTTAACATCAACCCAAAAAAAACAAAAAAAAAATACTACTTTAAAATTTAACAGGAGAAAAATTATATTGGCTCAGATACATATAATGACCTATAAGGTGGTTAAACCCAGACCCTGCCATCTAATATTCATCATTTTACCAAATACAACTTCTAATACTAGAGAGTTCAGATTTGGGAAGTAAATCAGGGAAATCACACAAAACTAGAAAAGCCCAAACAGCAATCCTACAGAGACAATATTGTACACAATCTTTCATAATTTTAGACCCTGTTCATTAAAATTTAGCAAAATGATTTTTGAAAAACCCTTTTCTAAGCTAAAGACGCGAAATTGAATTTTGCACTATCCAAGGATCGTATATCAAAAACAGGAAAAAGAACATTTTGGCCTGCCGTCCGAAAGAGTTTAAAGAACTACAGGGAAGTTTTTGCATTCCACAAATCACGCTTTTAGGAAGGCAAAAAATTTACCCTAGCTTGTACCAGAATTTTAAAGCATAATTAAATTACTACAAACAAATAATAACAAAAAAAAGGATCAAAATGATCCAAGGTAAACAAACTGACGATTTCTGAATCACCCCACTTACCTGAATTAAGGCAGTAAAAACCGCGAAACCCACATACAGATCGATGATCTACACACGCATTAAACAAAAAACAGAATTTTTTGAAAAAAAATCAGTGAATGTAATGAATTTAATTAGATGATAAAAAAGGCAGAGCGAAGGGTTTGTGAGGACCTACCTTAAGAGTTGTGGGAGTGGCAGCATAAGCAGACCGAAGGGAATGGAAAAGGGCTTGAGCGTCTTTGCCGGTCGATCTCGCCATTTCCTCTCTGTAATCTCTCTCTCTCTCTCTCTCTCTCTCTCTCTGTCTCTCTGAAACATGTGCCCTCGAAGGCATACGAAGGCATAAGTTTGGATAAAATCCAAACTTTAGCTATTAGGGTTTCATTTTTAGCTATTAGGGTTTCAATATTCTAAAAAATTACCATAAACTTTCATTTTTTTTTTCTAGATTTAATAAATCTCTGTTTAATAAATTTGAAATTCGAGAAAGAATCAGACATTAACATAGATTAAAAAGAAAAATAGGGAAATTGAACAAATTTTAATGAAAACATCATTTTATGATGCCGTAATTAAAGTTATGGTATCAATACTGTAATTAAATATAAATTATGTAAATAAAATAAAAGACTTGTAAATTTAACATAAAATTTGTAAATCAACATTAACTATAAAATAAAATATAAATTTTAGAAATTAAACATAACAATTGTAAATTGAAGGTAAAATGAGTAAATTAATATAAAATTAATAAATTGATGTATTATTAGTAAATAAAACATAAACTAGCAAATATAACATAAAACTTGTAAATCACTATGAAGTACAAAATAAAACATAAATTTTAGAATTAAACAGATGATTTGTAAATGGAAGATAAAACAAGTAAATTAATATAAAGCTAATAAATTGATGCATTACTAGTAAACAAAATAAAAACTTACAAATATAACTTAAAACTAGTAAATCAACATTAATTGTAAAATAAAACATAAGTTTTGGAAATAAAACAAAAGACTTGTAAAGTAAAGGTAAAACAAGTAAATTATTATAAAACTGGTAAATTGATATATTATTGGTGAATAAAATAAAAACTTATAAATATAACATAAAACTAGTAAATCGACATAAAATGTAAAAATAAAACATAAATTTTGGAAATGATATATAAGACTTGTAAATGGAAGGTAAAACAAGTAAATTAATATAAAACTAGTAAATTAGTGTATTAATGATAAACAAAATAAAAACTTGCAAATATAACATAAAACTAGTAAATAAAAATGAAAACTTAAAAACTTATGGATAAATAGGTAAATTAATATAAGAACTACTGAAAAAAAAGCTCACAATTGTAAAATAAAAACTCATTATAATGTCTATCGCCTTATATATGTATTTATTTTTTTAATTAAATTGAATAATGCTAGTTTTACATTTATGTAATATATGTAATGTTTTATGAAGGATGAAATATATTTTTCAAAATCAGATTTTGAAAATAATATTATTTTAATATCTTTTATAGTTATTGTAAGATGAGGTTATTTTGCATCTTTCTACACTTCCTCAACAACAACTCTAAATGGTCTCTAAGTAAAAAGTTTAAATTACATGAAGCATGTATAAGACTCAAAATTAGATTTAATCTATTGATATATCATATATGTGTCTAGTAATATAAGATTTTTTTTTTTAATTTTGTTTTTACTTGATCCATATCAAGATAAATATTACTTACATAATAAATAGATATTATTATAGAAATGGGGAAAAAGTGGACAAATGTCTTAAAATAAATATATAATTTATGGTTAAATCAATTCAATAAAACTTATTTCACTTTTTTTAGTATATTTTTTTGTTTAATTAATGAGTAATTTTTTTGTTTAATTAAAAAAATATTTTTTGTAAACAAATAAAATATTTTTCAATAAAATCTATAGAAACAATGTTAATTTTTTAAATAATTAATAATCTTGTATAAATTTACTAGTTTTACTTTATATTTACAAAATTTATATGTAATTTACAATATTTATATCTATCACGATATCGAAGCCGTAATTTTTAGCAGAAACAAACTGGCCTGTAATTCAGCGATGCAGTCCCATCGAAGAACCGATCAAAAGATATATGGAACCATTTTACAACTTGAAAATAAAGAAATTTCTACGAGATTTACGAAAAATAGAACGTACATTTGTTTTGCTGATGAAACATGTACGTGCGTGCATTATAGTTACAATGACTATAATTTCAGCGTTTCGGAAACACTCAGTATTAAGGACGAGCCATTATAGAGCGAACTCACTCACTCACTTACTCATTTGCCATCTAAATTCACAAAAATAAAATAAAAATTGAACTTATTTCTAGGAGAACAAATTTAATTTGCAGTTCCTTAAGGTGCGTGTGGACTATGTTGCGAAAGGTTGGAGATATACTAATGTTATGTGAAAGAATAATGATTGAGCAATCATCTTATATTGGAAAGAATTCAATATACAGGTTATATGCCTATGCTATGAAATGATTGAAAATGCTTACAACTAAGATATGTACAACGTACACCTGAGATTTTGAGCTTCTGGGGCAGTTGCTTCAATTCTGATGGATTCAGCTTCTTCTATTAAAGACAGGATGATGGCAATTTCCCATCATATGTCATCAATGGACTTCAGATTGCAGTTGCAGTGCATACTTCTATCAACAAATTCGTAAGGTTGCAAAATTTTTTCCAAGAAAATTAGTCCCCTGCAACAATCAAAGCCAAATTCAGAAACAGATGAAAGAAATTGTGTACTCATGTCTACTTGTTCTCTTATATAACTTATAAACCGACAGATAGATAATAAAAGTGTCTTGTCACGGCTTTTTCTAAGTAGCCACTCTGTATTTGTATTGTAGACATTTGTACATTAAATAATACAAACCACTTAAAAATGTAATATGCACCTTCTATGGATTTAAAGAAACAAATTACAGAAACAATAATGTTAAAGATAAAACCATCAATCGAAGGCAACTACCATTTTTATTACAAATTTCACATTGTGTAGTAAAAAGTTTTCCTATATTAGTACATTCTATTATTTTATTTTGTTATCTCAAGAAAACATCAAAGCTAAAATAGTCCATTCATGATCAATATATAGGGAAATGAGAACAGCAACATTCTAGTAGCCAGATCAAACCACAATTTCAATTTGGAAGACGAAAACTTTAGAACCTGCAATGACTGTAGTCAAGCCTAAAATGAACTGGGTTTGTAAAATTTCACAAACCTAAGTTCATGATCCCAATTTCGTGAGGTTTTATCATGATCGCTTTCGGTAAAGGAAGTAATTCAGGATTCTTTTGAAATGTGCAGTTCATGCCTTTGTTATGAGAGATTTGGCTAGAAAGGAACCACCGTATATTTCATAGCAAAAGATAATAAGCTGTTAGCGCTTCGTGAGATAAAGTCTGCTTTTTTTGGCATCTTATTGGGCCTCAATACTAAGGACTTAGATGCTTCTTTTTTCTTCATCAATCTCAATTCAGGTTGATGCCGACTTGAATTTTTGGTTAGCAAGATTTGTGCATTTGTCGATAATTTTATTTACTTTTCTGGAGATACATAGACTGGGTTTGGCATTTGTTGTTTTATGGACTTTTGATATCTCAGAGAGTTTTTGCTTGGATATATGTGTGAATTTCTGGTCTACCTAGTATCTGTTATCTTATTAAATAATTTCAGTTTCAATTTCTTGTCAAATAAAACCAAAAGAACAAAGAAGAAAGAGAGAGCAAGTTGTTATCCTAATCTTATAAGCCATAAGACTAGGAAGTACCTATCACCAAAGAAGCCAGAACAGGATTGCTATAAAAGTTTGACTAACCCCATGGTTGTGACAAAGACACACTTGGAATTGATGCCTTGAGTCCTTGTTTACCATGTATAGCAGATTTGAGCGCATTGTATTGCTCGGTCACAGAATTATAAAAGGCTTGTGTATAAGCCTCCTTAGCCTGCCAGAGTAACAAGTAGCACATTAGGAATAATCAAAATGGAGGATGTATTCAAAATGGATAATTCTTTGAAAAATGCATGAATAAGAAAACCAGAGGGTAATAAATGGGATTAATTTCGTCATTTCAATGTCATTTTCTTTAGGTAAACTTTTTCCACCTCTTTGCAGCTCAACCTGCAACCTTGTGCCAATCGAGATAGTATCCAACTTGATGATTTCAAGAACAATAATTACCAAACAGGAAATAGAATAATAATCGCTCAAAGGGTATCAGCAACTGCAAAAGTGAACGGCCATTCATGAGAGAGACAACAATTGGATCCAGATGTTTACAAACTTAGTGATTTAATAATCAATTTCTTTTTCCATGAAAAAAAAAAGGAATGAAAATATTTAACTATCAGAAAACTCAGATGTCCAGACTCCAAAATTTATGCCCTAAAAGACTTGAACTTCCTCCCAGTATAATCTCCATAAACTCTTCTATTTCTCTCCAACCAGGTAACACACATAATATGTACCACAGAACAGCTCCATAAAAATCTAGCTATCTGACCTACCAAAAGCACAGTTGTTTTCTTCGAGCACTTATAACCTTTTTCAATGTATAGACCAATAAGCAATAATACAAAAATCATAAAGCAGCAAGATAGTGAGAAATTAACCATTTTATAATATATGCCAGTATATGTGAATATGCATTCATTACAAATTTTGTTGAAAGTTGTACAGTTTTTGGTTACCCATAGGGTTTTTGTTAATCTTGCAGACAGCTGGTCCACATCAACAATGGACATTTCTTGCCTTATTTTTATTTGTTTTTTAGTTTTTGTTAAAAAAGACCAGCTTGATTTTCCCCCATTCGTCTTGACCCTGTCAAACATTGAGGCTTGAGAAACTGCCGGGCTATGGCCTATCTATGCTTATGGGTGTGGTGTATGCATTTCTCCAGGTTAAAAGGAAAATCAGATAAGAAATTCAAAAGATATTTGATATATTAGATAATTGATATATTATACCAAAACAAATATATAGATCAAATCCATACAATGAAAAGAGAGATGCATGAACAAAATGTTATAACCTAACCAACCTCTTCAGGATTTTTGCTAGCAGTAACGATATCTGCAAAGCTGATTTCTGGCGCAACTGACAATCCAGCCCCATGGAAGGAGATCGCTCTTTTATCTCCAATTTCTTTTTCTACCTGGAGATATGCGATTGAGTCAAATGAGCAAAAACAACATTTGAAAAGGATTATAGGGCACTGTCGTACCTGTGGTGGAGGGGGCATGATGTCATGACATAAGAGTGCCAAGGGATAAATACATCCTGGAATACCAGAATGCTCCGCAAGCCTTCTCATATTGTCTATTGAAGAAGTGTCAAAGGGTGCCTAACCCCCTTATATCAGTATGAAGAATACAATGTCATCAAAGGAAAAATAAGTTGCTATCCAGTGCACAAGTTTTTTCTGTTTTGATTTTTTTCCCCCCCCAAAAGAAGAAAAAGAAAGAAGAGAAATGCAGACAAAGAAACTAGTACCTCATTTGATACTAAATAGTATCTACTTTGGTGCTTATGTAAACAAACAGCCAAAAACAAGAGAAAGCAATGCAGTTGTATTCGCTAAAGACAACTGTACTGCAAGCGATATATATCTAAGACAAGACTCAATTTTATTCAATCAGAAGCATCCACAGAGAATCTTTTGTTCCACTCAAATGTCAAAACCAGTACCTTTTTGTAATTGCTTGTATAGAAAAGAGAGTTCCTTTTAGAAATTTGGACATCATTTCAATATCAGCAATTAGGGCTTGATTTAATACAAAAAGCAAAGCATAAATACTGCATTTATTGTCAACATGGAATTTTTTTCCACATACAGATTATAAATTGAAAATAAATGATGTCTCATGTAGTCTTCTTTTTGAAATTTAACAGCAACTTTTGTACAATTAAAACTAATGCTCTACTATAACTATTTATTGCATTCTTAGCACAAGTGTTAGAAACTGTATCACAATTTACAGGTATAAATATAGAAGGTTCATTTAATTTACTTCAAGGATGAGACTACATTTACCACTTCTCATATATTACATTGTTATCTGTATCCCCCGAGAAACCATGTCAAGAACTTTGCAACAAGTAACCAATTAATATCCATTTTTCCCAAAAGCCATATTGGAGGAAAAAGGACACTGTTCTAGTTTCCAATTTCTTAATAGGCAACTTACATCAATATCTTTTGAAGCCTAAGTATTAGTTGTATGTTCTACAGAAAATTTAGCACTCACTTGCATAGTTCATGTTCAAGATTACAATAAGAATAATGATAAAATAAAAGCTTTCGCCCATTTCTAATATATAATCAAAAGTGACTTGCTAGCCAGGATAAATGGTAATAGCATCAGCTTTAATTTTTTTTTTTGGGTTTCAAGAAAAACGAATATAGAAACTTACCGGATACCATTCTCCTGTAACAGGATCTGGACGGTCCCTGCCACCACACCACTTGGTGCGATCCAAATTATTTGTGATCCACCCCTAGAGTCATGTATATTGAGTTAGAAGGTCTCGTGTAAACGATAAAAGACCACGATTCAGAATTTAGCATGTTCAGAGAAATAAACACAAGCATATGACCTAATTTAAACAAAGAAGATTGACTCTGAAACTCACACATAATGTCAAGAAAACATTGGAACCAAGGCATTCAACCCAATTCTAAGTTATCTGTATATTTATGGCAGATCATTGGACAGCAACCTCCAAGGCACAGGACAAAAATAAGCTGGATGGGGCATTAGGAAAACACTTAAATTTTACAGCAAGAGAATAATCAAACATAAAAGATAAAAGGAATTCTATGCAGTTTTTTTGTGAATTTTTGGACTTCTAGAGAAACCCAGGGGATAACAAAAACATGTAAGGTCATAATTATCCACCTAGAAAACCCTTAGTCATAAACTAATCGTTGGCCACTTATTACAAGTCTTACAAACCAGAACTTCATATGTTTTCAGAGAAAAATAAGAGCAAACAGTTAATTGTTTAAAAAATCTAATTCATGAAAGAGGAAAACATTTTAAGATGATAATACCTACATAAGAAAATCAACCACCACAATGATCAGGGAGACATTAAAAAAAAAACGTACCTTAAAAGCAAAGCCATTTCCTTCAAACTACGTGTATTTGATTTCCTTTTCATCTCAATTAGCTCAGGGACATCAAGCATGTGCTTTTTCAAGTACACACATATTAGATTCCTAGAAGAAATAAAATTAGAAATTTGCACTAAAAAGTAAATCAGTATAACAGCACAACCATTTTTTAATTTGTCCATAATGTCCAAAAGTACCTTCCCATGCTGAAGGGCTTGCAGAGAGGATCGGTTATAACTCTGTCCCCTGCTATGTAGGTCTGCCCAGAAAAATGTTGAGTTCAGTAATCCAAGCATTTTAGATGATAAATGAAGGCAATCAACAACAAACTCAGAATAGAGAATGTTGTGTTCACCAGGTTCTCAGCAACATGTGGGTTTGTCGATTCAAGCAATAAAGCAATGATAGCAGGGTCTGCTTCAGTTTGGTGGTTAGAGATCAATACAATATTATGGCCCTGCAATCATCATACACAAGTATTACTTACATTGTCAAAAAGCTACTACAAATTGACCAAAAATTACTGGAACATCTATATTAAAAAAAGGTCAAACAATGTATAGGACAAGAAGAACATCTACTAGTGAACATGTATCATTAAGTCCTGTATTGTAGAAACACTAGAGAGTTTTCTTGTCATCCCAAACGAAAATCAACATCCAAACTTAGACGTTAGATCTATACATTTGCTCCTGGTGCTCACCCTCTATTTCCGATGAATGGTTACACTATGTGTCTGGCTATATCATTCTAAACTTCCTTGTACCATTCCCAACTTTTTATTTTAGGTATTGAACTTTAATTACATTAAGATGCTGATCCAAAGAATTCAAAATTTATCGTCCTAAAGACCTGTCGATAGACCATTGACCTAAGGATTTAAATAAAACTAATCTATTTTCTAAGCATCTACCACACTAGGAACTTTATTTTTAGTGTAAGTTTAAAAGGTAAAAACAAAATATAGATAACAGAAGCTTCAAGAACCCAGAAGTTTAATCAGAGTTCGCAATCAACTTTGCACCCGATCTTATAACGTACATGAACTAAGATATTGACATATAGAAGAGCGCATAAACAATGAGCAGCCTACAGCATGAAGAAAGGTAATTTAAAAGTCTTAAACTGTAAAATCCAAATGTATATCTAATTTTTCTTATAAATCCTTTAGACAAATAAAAGATCTTAACAAAATCATTTCTATATGGTGGCCATACTATATCTTGCTTTCTCAAGACTGATTTCATTCCCACCTCTATATCCCTGCTTCATGTGCATGATGTTGCCATTGCAACCATCATTTAAGTAATGAAAAAGGACAAAGCATATGCCACAACAGTCATAATAAGGAAGCAAGCATTTCTAACACACAGCTATATCAAAAAGCTTGACCTTATAGTAAATAATCAATACTAAAATGGTATTTTTTGCAAAAGGAACGAATATGGAATGGAGATCCCAATAGAGGCCTACAGACCTTTGATAAGCTTAGGTGTAGGACCTAGGGTTTATTTTAGTTTTTTTTTTCCGGCCATATTTTTATTCTAATGTTATGCTGAGTGTGGATATTAGGGATTTCCTTGTTCAACCTAATATGATTGAGCCTATAAATGGCCTTTGTACTAGGAGTTTGTCAGACAATTGAATAATGAAAATAACGTTGTTTATACTATTTTCTTTATAAATCTGATTTCTCCTCTTTCTCTCTATCTTCTCTCCATAGCCCACTTAATACTTTCCACTTCTCTTCTCTTCACTCTATGTTTTCCTACTTCCTGTCCTATCTCACTATGTCTTTGTGCACAATAATTCATAAATATGGAAGAAATAGATTACAAAAATAAATTCAGAATGATGAGTCAGCAAAGAAAATAACTCAAATAACAGAACATAAAAATGGATGCTGAAATTAGGCACCTGGTTAAGTTTCTCTTCCATTTCAAAGAAAAGGGATACATTGCCAACGTATGAACTTCTGCAAAAAGATGATCACAATTAGACAGTGACTGAATGGAACACAGATAATACGTGAGATTTATACTTCTAAAATAGGCAGATGCAACTTGGCTTGAGAATAAAATGTGTTCTGTATCAAACTAGGAAAATGAACTTATTGTCAAATAGACCTCTAATGAAACAAGAAAAAACAATTGAAAAAGTATGCTGTTTTGTCTGTATGAAATTTAGAAACACACACTTCACATGCTTTTTCTGCCTACTAGTGCTTCAACAGATGTACTTCTCTTCATACACAAAAGGATCAAAAGAGTATACTTTTAGCAACAGTACATAAAACATATTTACAAACTCTAAACTTCATTTTAAGGGATTCTAACATTTTCAGGCTCATTTCTGTCTTCAGAATTCCTCCCAACTCCTATCACATTCCCCACATCCTTCAAAGCCTGCATCATTACAACTTTTTTAATACCAACATTCTTGAAATTCCCCAACAATGCCGAAAAATCCCCTCTAGTTTACCATTCTAGATAGTCTCATCATCTATGTTCAAGGATCTCTCCTTATCTTTTCATTGAAATGTCCCTCCATTAAAAGAAACAGCATAAGAGAAATTCCTCAGATTAAGTGGGCATTACGGTCACTGATTTTGAGGCTCTTACTCATCCAGTGCATCACACTCTTCCATTTATAGATTTTTTTTTTTTCAATTATATGTTATGTAATAACTTTTTACACATGGTATTTACTTTACTGCAGTTATCATTTGAAGGTTACAAATTCAATAGCACATTTATAGAAAAATTTCAATGCAGAGAACAAGCTTAAATGTCCATACGTACAGTTATGTACTTATTTTCTTTTTTTATTAGGAAACAGACAATATTAATTGAGGAAAAAAGAATATGATACCAAATTTGAATCAGAAGTTCACAAACCAAGAACTTTCCTGCTGTGAAGGAATCCAAAAACTATACAATTTATTCTCTATTTTGAGTATAACCCATAAAAAAGAGACAAAATAAGAAAACAAAATTAAAATTTGACCAAAAGAAACATCAGCAGGAAAAACCAAATAAACAGTTGCCAATATCATATTTTTTTTCCCAACATTATCTATTTAATTAACCATAAATGTAGACTTGAATCACAAAGGATCCTGGACATATTGAAAGCATAACTCACCAAAGCCTTATTGCAGAATAACAACTCATCTATTGTATCACAAATTCTATAACATTCTTATGTGAGTTTGAAGACGAATTAGAACATCTAGTGTTGACTATCCTCTGCGATAGCATGAAGTGCAAAATTAAAACAACAAAATTCCATTCCAAAGGCGCATCTCAAAATTCTCAGGAAACTTTGCAAATTACATGGACATAAGCTACTGAAACATATGTGTACAAGGATAGCATAGAAGTCATTGGCTAACCTGAAATCAACCAAAGGTCGTATATAATTTCGACCAAACATGTAATAGTCAAAAGGCTCTCTCATTGACTTGTGATAAGACGAGAACGTAAAAGGTTCCTACAAGAGCATTGTTATATTCATAAAAGAAGTTCAAATAAACTGACAGTTGAATACAAAATGGTGGCAGAAAGAACGTGCATTTATGCTAAAACTAAGAATGTTGATACAGCATATGTGTATAAATTACCTCAATGTCCAACAATACTCGATCAAATGCAACAGCCATATTTGACAATACAATCTCATCAGCCCTATAATTTCCACTTTGAAAGACCTGAAACATGTCATATGCAAGATTATTTTGATGATACATCACAACATGCCAGAAAAGTATAATTACATCTTGTAAGGAGAAGCAAAACCTAGATAAATGAAGTTGTTCTCCGTTGTCATAAAAGTAATCTACAAAGAATCCTATAGTAAATTTTAAGGCCTCTTTTAAGTTTTCAGAAGTTCAAGGTAATTACAGAGCCATTATAAGTTCTCCAAAAGGACTGCAGGCTTTAAGCAATAACAATATATTACGAATGAATATTCCATTGAATTTTCATGGTAATAGTTTTCTTCACCACCAAGAATTGACGTTTGCAGCAGAATAAATTTCTAAGCATATAGTATATAGCCTTATTTAAAATTTAACACCGATGTTCAAATCCTAACCAATTTAATATGCAAACACAAATTAAAATTCATTAACAACTTCTAGCAAAACCATTATAGACTATTTAGACACAGAAAGCTTCAACTAGCTTTAGCTATTGTTAAAAGCATAATGGAAAGCTCAGAGTTTTTACCATTGTAAAAATGCTTCCGTTAAAACCAAAAACAAACAACTCCAACAGATTAACTTTCTAGGCAAATGAACGGCAAATAGAGACATTAACATGGAAAACCCTAGAATAGAATTAACACGGTAACTCCACACTTAAAATTCGAATGATAAATCAAACGAAGAAGTCATGACGATGGCTTCTTGAACTTTTAAGGAATGTATATATGTAAGGCTAAGCAAACTTATTTGATGGCTTAAATTTTCCACCATGTTCTAATAAAAAGTAATATCTTATTTTGTAATAAGAGATAGCATTATTTTGTTAGTCTAAGTCTTATACTTATAGATTTTGAATCATGACAAGTTAATTTCATGGTATTTTCGACATTCCTCGTCTGCCATGAATGGTCAACAGAATTTATAAAAAAACCATTGAAGTCACAGGATATTGGAGGAATATTAATTTTGAAGTTTATATCACTTATCAGGCATAAGTTAGTATCAACTGTTACAGTTATGTTCATCCCCAGCTGTATTTAATAAGTAACTTGGACCCATAAACTCATACAGAAAGCTAATGGTAATAACTCAGAACCACAATGCATAACCGAACAAATAACAGAATGATCTGAAAATTTTCATGGAGAAGAAAATGAGGCATATTGACAATACAATTCAAAAAATAATCCAACTCATTTATAATATATTTGAATAAGTACGTTAAGCTAGGTTCAAGTGTATATATTTACTGCATTTTTATAATTGTGATACAACTCTTCCATCCCAGTGGCAAGATTTGATGGCAGCCTTCCTGCTTCAACTTCCCTGCCAATTCAAGACAGAAGATCTGCAGAGAAATATTCAAATATAAGACCATCAAAATATTAAGCAGCAGAAACAAAAAATCTGCAATAAAGAGGAAATAAGAGTATTACTTACTGTAGTTTTGTTTATCTTTTGGATATGTGTACGCCATATACCTCTATCTAGCTATGTATGTATGCGCTCACGTGTGCATGTATTAAGTGATCCCATGTCCAATCTGCTCTATTTAAAGCATTACTTTCATAAATTTAAATTTTTTAACCCTGATACTTTAAATCTTTACACTAAAAGAGCTATAGGTATGAGAAAAATGGCCTCAAATCCTTGTCCAAAACATGTTTTAGGGAAATAATAGCCTAGAAAACCTACCATAATCTTAACCTCTACCTTCTTGCTGGAAAGTAAGGGCGCTTGTTTCCAACCTCAGAGAGAAAGTGAGAGAGAAAGAGAAAGTCGTGTTAGTATAAAGACCTTGTTACTGAACATGTCGCACCTTATAATTAGTGCCACGTGATGGAAAGCATAATGCATTAAGATTATCAAGTTACAGAAGGTTTCACATTATTACAAAACAACCTTCCATAAAAAGAAGATACATTCTCTGTTCAGTAAAATATCACATTGATGTTTGCCAAAACGCAGAATGATTTCAAGAAAACCTTACAACATTGTTTCAAACTCCTTGACATGTTTTCCACATCGTGCCTTTGACTGCAATTTGAAACCACTCCGAAGCGAGGACACAAATAGGCCCAAAATTTAAATAGTAGATTATAACAGGGTCTAGAGTCTAAAAGTAGGCCTCAGTGAATTATATCATACCCCATGATGCATGGTGCTACAACTATTGACAAAAGCCAGATTGCATCATATCATCCATAAAACTATTCTACATTTTACACTATATCTTCAATTGAGACTAATGGATAAAACTATGAATTATAGATCTTATTTTCTTTGACGAATCGGACTACAAGCGTTAAGTAAAAGTGATACTTTTATGCAACTAGTTGATCAGCATAGTTCTAAAAATTTATTTCTAATTTTCTACATTTACTCAAATTCATCATGTCAAATTATAATGATTCTATCGATCCTCACTGCCTTGCCAAAACTTCATTTAATTTGTCAAATCTCAACTTCAATTAGCTACAACAGATTCTGACACTAGCAGGCTAACTCTGCCATCCTATAACGAACAAGATTTTGAAAGTCAAGGGCAGCAACAGTACACAATACGGCCAATAAAAGCACTCATAATATAGGTTCCATCATCTTCCAGTACACACGGAGCTCTCTCATAATAACTAAATTTAATTCTCTTGTTATAATAACGGAGACAGCCCAAGTCAGAGCAAAAGATTGACCGGCAGTAAGACCACTCCTAAGTGGTAAAAAGCAAAGATGTGCAAGCTTTTGCTCATGGCTTATAAATTAAATACCCCATCTGCTTGAGACAACCTTTTTAACGAAGAAAAAATTGAAATGGATTCCATTTTATATGGCAATGGAGGGGAAAAAAGAAAATAAAGACTTGTACTTGTTCCACTCACTATTCTCCAAAAGATAGGTTGTACAATCAAAAATTGAAACTTTCTTATCGATTGAGTGAAACTGGCCAGTAAAATCAAGAATCGACCAATTAGAATTTTTATAAAATATCTCAGTCACACAGGCTGCCGTGTATTTCTATATTTTTTAATTAGTCAATGAATATAACATAACATAAAATATTAATAATAATAATAATAAGAAGAAGAAGAAGACGAACAATAAAAGAATCAGATTCAACAGTTCATATGTTACGACTTACGTGACATTTCTAAGCAAACAAATAAAGGAAGCAAAAAACAGTAAGTGCTAAAGAGCCAAACCAAACCTTGCTCAGAACGAACGTCGAGAAACGTACGGGAGTGATTAACCTCTATACTGAGCATCTTCTTGTTCTGCTCCTCACTCGCCGACGACGACGACACGGCGGACTCCCTGTCCTGAACCATCTTAGCCATTGCTCGAACCTTGAAGGAGCTGAAGGACGCGCAGGGACACGCGGCGGAAGTCCTCCGCGCACCGGATCGAAACGACAACGCAGTCGAATGCCGACGCGCTGCTGTTGCTGAAAAAGAATAAGAAGAAAGAGAGAGCTTCGGATGATTAGACGACGAAGACGGAACCAAAACCCTAGGCGCTGTCGTGGCGAAGAATGTGAGAGACAGAGAAGACATCAGTAGTCAAACAAAAAAAAAAAAGGAAATGAAATGAAAAAAATGAACAAGAGAGTGAGTGAGTGAGTGAGAGAGAGAGAGGAAACGAGCAAAAGCTAGCAAAGGAGGAGAGGAGAGGGCGTTTGTTTTGTTGGTTTTTGGGGAGTTTGGGCTTAATGGGGGTTCGCTTGTAGTACGCGGCTGTATCTCGTGCAGCCACTTTTTATTATTTTTTTAATTGATTTTATAACCGGCCACCGGTTGCCCCTTGTTTTCATGGGTTGTAGTGGAAAATATTAATGGTAAATATCATATAGCTACCCTGTTTTTAAGTAAATGACAACATAATCAATTTAAATTATGTAACTACCGAATACCCCCTCAACTTTACATTAAAATTCATTTAAAAAATAAGATTTCTATTTTTTCCCCTCAAAATATGTGACTTCTTACTAATGAGAATATTATTTAAATATAATTAAATAAATAATATAATTATAAATTATTAAATATTTTTGTATTACATTATAAATTTAATGATATTTTGCATAAAAATACCAATATTATTTTATTCATTTTTTGATAAAGCAATGCAATCTGAATATCTAGACCCATAATTAATAAGATTTATTTTCAAATATTTGGGAAAAAAATCAATCTTACAATACATATAGCAAATTAATTCATATAAACTTATGTGAAATTAATTAATTTTTTATGCTACATCATTGTGATGATTACATTTATTCACTATTTTTAAGTTACAACATTTTATTAAATAATTATAATAGACACTTCTATATGTTAAATGTAATATTAATTTTTTATCTATTGCTTTTAGTAATATCGTAATTAATGATTTATAATATTAAACTTTTTTTATATTGTTAGTAACCATCATTGGTACTTTGTTAGCAAATATTAAATTGATGAAGATGAACTCAACTATGATATTTAATTATTTATTATTAGTATTAGACATTTATTATTAGAATGTGTATAGTCTATAATCTACATATATGACATTATTTTAATTTTAATAATGTAGCTATTAATATCATTTTAAAGGTGGGGCATGTGAGCGCCCAAATATAATTGTTAGCAAGAACCTTCCACATGATTTAACTAGGGACATGCGCCAAATTTTTATAAATGATTATATATACATGTTTTTAGATAATTATACCCCATGATTGTAATGACCTAAATTCATAATGTAATTACAATGTAACATAGATAATAATAATTTCTTATTCTTTAGTATAGTAACAATCAATTTCCTCCTCATCTATGTGAGCAGAGTTCCAACCCTTAATCAGGTGGCACCTACAAGAAAAACTATAATTTGAATACAACTAAATAATGTTGTGTTTATTATATTTACCATTATATATTTTAAGCATGACACAATTACAATTTTCTTAGTAATAAATCAAGTGTCACTGAAATATAACAATAAAAAATAAGTAGCATTTAGAATACAAATTATAAAAATAAGTATAATTATATCAAATTAATTTACTAACATAAGTAAATTAAAATGAAATGAACAATTTTTCATTTAGGCGGGCAAAACTCCCGCTAAATGGAATATTTAACAGTACTTTATTTTTAACCTATAAAATTGAAAATTTTTAATTTTTTATTAAAAGTATATATACTTCATATTTTACTTAATGAGAAACCCTAGCCGCTCTAACCAAAATTCTTCATTTTCCTCTCTCTCTTTCTCTGCTCTCAACTCTCGCTGCCATTTTTTTTTCTTTAATCAGTGCTTAACGTTCTATAATCTCCACTCTACACTGATTTTTCATGTCTTCACTCTTCAACTTCTATTTCAATATCCACAATCTGTGGACATTTAAAAATTCATGTCTTCACTCTTCAACTTCTATTTCAATATCCACAATCTGTGGACATTTAAAAAAAAAAATATGTGACCTCTGGTGTCACATTGTATGAAAAGTTTGATATGGATCTGGGTAACCTTTAGGAGAAAGTTTTCAATTTTGGCCTTGATGAGGTAATATTTTAAAGTTATTTTCTTAGTGATTTAATTCTTTGGGATCATATGTTTAATAATCTGGATTTTTTTTTTCCTAATTTTTGAATGGTGGTTACTGGTTGTGGTTTAAAGCTGCTGAAGGCATCGATGCAATGCAATAATCTTTTGGCAAGTGTTCTCCTTGGTAACGCTGGAGCTTAAGATTTTAGAATTGTAAGTTTTCTCTTTTTTCAGGCTTTGTCATTTTAACATTTAATTTGAACTGCTTTGGATACTGTATATTTATATTATGCTCTATATTGTTATGCCATGTTTATAAAATCTAATATGTGAATAAAAAAATAGTGTTGTTTTTAGTGTTATGTTTGTGATCAAAGTTGATGCTAATGGGTGGTGACTTACATGGTGATAGATAAATTGGAAGTGATGCCAAATTAATTTGGTGTCTCCGCTTTTCAATTTCTATCTCAATCTCCACTCTCCAGTACTTGATCTGGTGGCACTTTTCTTTTTTCCTCAAATTTTATGTAATCTCATGTCATTGTTAATGGATTGAGATATGATTTTGATTATTTGGATTAGCTGTGATGACCTTGTTTTTTGGCTCTTTAATATTTCTTAAATTGTTATGCATGAACATTTTGTTTGCTTCGTAATATGAATGTTGTCCCTGATCAGTCACTTGTTGCGACCTCTCCAATTTTTCATTCTTTTTCCATTTTTTTTTCTTGAGTTTCTATTTTTAATTTTTCATTCGGAGGATTTTGATATGCTCGTTACAGTTTTCTTTAATCATAGGAGTAAATAAAAATATGATATGAAACAATAATTCATAACATGAATGGAAATGGTAGAAAATTAGAGATTGAACTCTTGTTATTTTAATTTGTTATCTTTGTGGTATTACAATATCTTAAGAATTGTGAAGTAATCTACTCCTATTTTATTTTATTTTTTTAACTAATCTGTATGTCTAAAGGTTCAATTATATTTCAGTGATACTACTAATGGGAACTTCTACTAGTGTTTCAACATGTGTAAAGAAGATTCAATTTAATTGAGTATTTTTGCCAATGTAATTGATTAGCATTTTTGTTTTAGCTGTAGGAGACATTTTAATGATCTTAAACTTGCATAGTTTTTAATGTTTCAGTTGAAATTATAGTTATTTGATTGTTGGATTTAATTTTATTTGCTTTATTGTTTATTGGATTTTGTTGCTTGTCTTAATTCCTTCGATTATAGTTGTAACATGTAATATGATTGAGTTGCTTTTTTAAAATAAAGAAACATTTACCTGTTATTTGATTTTTTTATTATTTCCCCATAGTCTATTTGTTTAAATGTCAATTTTACTTATGATATGATAATCTACATGCCATATTGTTTAATTTTACTAGTTAAAATGAATTTATATGTAAATGGAATTTAGAAAATAAGATAGGCTTGCCTTGTATGAGATATATGTATTATGCTAAATAATCTTATTGGATAAGCTAATTTGTTTTTTTTTTCAGTGGTTTGAGATAAATGTTTATATTATATGTGCGATTAATTTTCTTAATTACCAATTAATCATTAATTGAATCAGGTAAACTAAGGTGTAAAGGGCAATATTATATCTCTTCTTTTGGATCCAGGTACTTTGAATCTATTTTTTTTTTTCATTGAAGGCATTGGTTATATTGTAAAATTCAATTTCTTGATGAGCTAATTCAATTTCTTGGGGATCAAAGTACTTTGGCTTCATATTTGTTTTTTGTTTTTCCTTAAGGAATAAAAAGGTACTTAGTTTGAAGCTCTTTGTAAATTCGTTTTCAAGAGAAGATTTTTTTTAGTTAATTAAAATTGAATTTTAGTAATACACTTTACAGTTTCAATTATTAAAGACAGGATTGGTGGTTTTGCGTATTGAAAATACTACAAAAGGGGATTGGAACATAGTTTGAGAGTTTTGACCTTGACATTGGTTGACT
Source organism: Citrus mangshanensis (assembly GCA_030449895.1). Lineage (NCBI taxonomy): Eukaryota > Viridiplantae > Streptophyta > Magnoliopsida > Sapindales > Rutaceae > Citrus > Citrus mangshanensis. The sequence goes on from JASUUJ010000155.1 coordinate 202,365, forward strand.
TTCCCCCTCCCCCTCCCCCCGAAAGGAGTCATTTTGTATGAGATTAATTGCTAAGATGAGTCATTTGTATGTTTTCATATTAGATGTTGTATCATGGTATATATTGTTCATGTAAGAATGAATCAATAGTCCAAAAAATTTTGATCTTGTTAATTCTGGATGTATTTATCTCTCTTTATTCCAAAGATTACTTTGTCATTAAATGAAAGTAGACATAAAGGCCGCATTGAACAATTATGCAAGTCGAGAGTAATTTTTATATTTTGAATATTTTTGTTAATAAATTCCTTAAAAAATTATGTTAAATTAAATATGTTTTTGTGTTTATTTTAGATTAAAGTCTTAATTTTTCTATTGAAAACAAAATATATTCGATGCTGCCTAAAAATTTGGATCACGCATTTGAAATTCTGATTATTGTTGTCTATTTTGTGGTTGCATTGTGTTTTCTAATGCCATTTTTTTTCTCTTTGTTTGTGTACACCCTTGAAATCCAAAATAAGCAGTAGCTGAAGTCTAGTTTGTGCAAGCTGTAAATTGATTTAATTTTTTGAAGTTATTTGGTCACAAGCTTGTAAAAAAATTTTAATTGTTTTATTGTATCTATTTAAATGAATGGAAATTTTAGTTTAGTTAAATTTTTAGTGCATCGTATAAAATAATAGAGCATTTATTATTTTATTTGCAAAGGAATGGCAACTAATCAAGAGTACCAACCAATGTTTTTTGTTTTTTAGAAAGGGTAATTTTTGGATACCTCCCCTGAGGTTTGGCCTTGCTACACTTAGATAGAATATATGCATATATTGACATATAGCACCTCTAGACGTGTATAAGCATTTGGTAAACGGGGATAATTTTATAATTGCAAAAGTTTTAAATTTTAAATCTTAAAAAATTAATTGAAACAAACCAATGACTCTCACGCACATCCTCCTCTCTCCTCCACTTGAACCACAATGATTTTATCGATGTCACGCCTACGATGGACTCCATCATCGCGGCCATCGAATCTGCCGATTTGAAGAGCACCAATAGCGAGAACACGAACAATGCAAATACTAATAACAAGAGCGAAGGAATGGTGGTTGAGGGCGGCACCGACGAAGTTGTGAACTGGCGAAATGCAAGTATAAAGCGGAGATATTGTTGCATCCGCTATACAAGCAGCTCCTCTCAGCACAAGTGGCTTGCTTGAGGATCATCTCACCGGTGGATCAGCTACCGAGGATTGACGCTCAGCTTGCTTAATCGCAGCAAGTTGTCTCTAAGTACTCCGCTTTAGGTGCCGGTCAAGGCTTGGTTACTGATGACAAAGAGCTCGATCAGTTCGTGGTGTGTATTATGTATTCTAATTTCATAAAGTTATTATTGATTTTAAATTTAATTTCTTTTCCATTTTGTTTGCTTGCTTGATTGCTTTCTTATCTTATTAGAATCTTGAATTTTAAACTCATAGAGGAATTTATTGCGGTTACTATTGACTAATTCGAGGCATTATACATAAAAAAAAATGCTTATACACGTCAGAGAGCATTTCCTTTTATTGCAAGTTGATTTGTTCTATTCTCAATTAATGAAGGATATTATTATAATCTCACAGAGAAACCAAATAGCTCCTTAATGCTTATACACGTCCAGGGATGTTATATGCATACATTCTATCTAAGTGTAGCAAGGCTAAATCTCAGGGGAGGTATCCAAAAATTACCCTTTTTAGAAATGAATTAGTCATGCCAAATTCATACCATTAAAGGTTGTTAGATTGTTATATTCTCGTAGTACCAAATTAATTGTTAAAAACTTTTAAAAATGATTTTAGTCAAGTCACGAAAAATTGAAGAATTAATTTTGTTATTGAAAATTTGACTTCAAATAATTTATTTTTAAGATAAAAAAGTATACTTTTGGTGTAACATATCGAAAGATCAAAAGTAAGTATAAACAAAATTAAGTTCAAGAAAAAGAAATCTAATCAAGTTAAAGAGACAGAAAAGCATAGCAATTGGTTGCATTCTTATATGGTATTATTGTTTAAGTTATAGCAAATTAATGAAATTATTTTAAAAGTAAAGAAAAAGATGAAAATAAATTTACAAAGTTATTTTAAACGTAAATCATTTAAATTAATTAAAATGGAGACAAGTGATCCAAAAGAATTAGAATTTTCTTTTTTTTAGTTAAAATTATCATGATATACTTGAATTTAGACATTTTTTATTTGAAATAGAATTTTATTTTTAAATTATAAATTTTTCAGATCAAAATGAGAAATGATAAATGAACAAATGTTTGTGTAAAGGTCAAAAGCTCAAGTATGGATAATCAAATTAATGATTAAAATGATCTCTCAAAATAATGAATAACAATTATTTTAGTCTTTTTTCTCTTTGAAATACAAACAAGGCATTTTTGCCAACCTCAAAACTTTGATATAACATATTAATTTTCATGGTTCATGGAATAATCGTATAATAAATATATAATTTATTTGATCATAACCATTAATGTTTGACTATAACAATTGCATGCAAAGCTGTTAAAAATAAAATTTGGATGAAGTCAAATAAATTAATTATTTGAAAAGAAATAGAATGGCAAAAATTTTAAATGAATTGATAAAAAAATTATTTTTCCAGAAGCTTGTAAAAAATTCTTATAAACAAATGGATGAAATTTTTTATTTGGTTATTTTTTTTAGTGCACTGGATAAATTAATAGGGCGTGATAATTTCATTTACAATTGAAATCATTCTCACTTGTTATTTATTTACCGCTGAAGTTATGAAAAATTAAAGCAATTAGTTTGAAAAGTAAAGAGAAAGATGAAAATAAATGCATAAATTTATTTTAAATATAACTAAATAGTATAAATTAAAATGTTTAAATGAGAGTAAATTGTATAAAGATTAAAAGATTAAGTATAAATACAATCAAGTTGAAAAGAACTCATGAAGTAACAAAGAGAAAAAAAAAAGGACTTAGGTTAAAGACCCAAAATGTTGAAAATGATAAAGGGTTGCAATAAAAAAATTTAAGTATTATATAGTAAATTGATATTTGTTAAAATAATAAGGGGTTAAATATAATTGGCCTTATTGATATTGTTGTTATGTTAAAAAAATATTGTTATTATTAGTTGAAAAAAGAACCTGGAACATGCACCTATAGTGTTGCAATATAATGAAAATAATAGGAATATAAAACCATTATAAATGTAAAAGAGTAGAAACAACTTAACCTAAAAGTGAAAATAATTATAACAGAAAACAAGAATTTATGAAGTAAACTTGAATCATTACTTAAAATATTGGAATACACTTAAAACAATAGGAATATGTAACAAAAAATTTTTGGAAATAAAGTGGGAATTAATTAACAAAAAGTAGGAATATAAAAAATGAACTTGAAATATCTACTCAAAATATTAGAATTCAAGACAAAGAGTGGGAATATAGAACTAAAAAATGGTGGGAAAATGAGTGGAAGAGCAAAACCCAAAATTTGGAATAACTTGATAAAAATTTGATAAATTCCAATGAAAAGTAGAGATCTGAAAAATGAATTTGAAACATTTACACAAATGTTGGAATTCAATAAAAAGAGTAGGAATATAATACCGTAGAAAAAAGAGTTGAATAAGTTAACCCAATAGTTGGAACAACTTATAAAGAATGTGATGAATTCCAATGAGAAGTAGGGATCTTAAAAATGAACTTGAATTATTTGGAATTTAGTAAATAAAGGTAGGAATATATAACCAAAAAGTGGTGGTAATAATAGTTGAAGAGTTTAATCCAAAAGTTGTAAGTATCTACCAATAATATGATAAATTCTAACAGTGAATAAGGATCTTAAAAATAAACTTGAAACATTCACATAAAATATTGAAATTTAATTAAAAAAGTAGGAATAAAAAACCAAAAAGTGGTGGAAAAAAGAGTTGAAAAGCTTAATCTAAAATTTAAAAAAACTTATCAACAATCTGATAAAGTCGAACAGTAAGTAGGAATTTAAAAAATAATCTTAAAACATCCATGCAAAATATTGAAATTCAATTAAAAGAGTAGGAATATAGAACCAATAAATGGTAGGAAAAAGAGTGGAAACGCTCAGCTTAGAAGTTGAAATGACTGGACAAAAATTTGATGAATTCTAATAAAAAGTAGAGAACCAAAAAATAAAGTTGAGATATTCACTCAAATATTAGAATTCAATAAAAAGAGTCGGAATATAAAACCAAAAAGTGGTGGGAACAACAATTGAAGAGCTTAACCCAAAAATTGTAAGTACATACCGATAATTTGATAAATTTCAACAATAAATAGGATCTAAAAAATGAACTTGAAATATGAACATAAAATGTTAGAATTCAATGAAAAGAGTAGGAACATAAAACTAAAAAGTGGTGGAAAAAAGAGTTGAAGAACTTAACCTAAAATTCGGAAAGAGTTACCAAGAATTTGATAAATCCAACAATAAGTGGGATAAAAAAATAAACTAGAAACATTTATGAAGAATATTGGAACTAAATAAAAAGAGTAGAAATATATAACCAAAAAATGGTGGAACCAAGAGTTGAATAGCATAAACTAAAAGTTTGAAGGACTTAACAAGAATATGATAAAGTTTAACAATAAGTTGACATCTAAAAAATGAACCTGAAATATCCAAGCAAAATGTTAGAATTCAATGAAAAGAGTTGGAATACAGAACCAAAAAGTGATGGGAACAAGAGTGGAAGAAGTTAACCATAAATTGAAATAACTTACCAAGAATTTGATAAATTTAAATGCGAAGTAGGGATCTAAAAAGTAAATTTAATATATTTACTCAAAATATTGGAATTCAATAATAAGAGCATGAATATTGAACAAAAAAGTGGTAGAAGAATAAGTTGGAACAACTTAGTAATAACTAGATAAAGTCTAACAGGATATAGAGATATAAAAAATAAAATTGAAATATCAACCTAGAAATTTGGAATTTAATGAAAAGAGTGAAAATATAGAACTAATAACTGGTGGAAAAATGAGTTGAAACAACTTACCAAGAATTTGATAAATTCTAACGGAAGGTAGGGATCTACAAATTGAACTCAAAATATCCAAACAAAATGTTGGAATTCAATAAAAAGAGTAGGAATGTAGAACTAAAAAGTGGTGGGAACAAGAGTTGAAGAAATTAACCCAAAAATTGAAATAATTTACCAAGAATTTAATAAATTCAAATGAGAAATAATGATCTAAAAACTAGACTTGATATATTTACCTAAAATATTGGAATTCAATAAAAATAGTAGAAATATAGAACTAAAAAGTGGTGGAAAAATAAATCGGAATAATTTACCAAAAACTAGATAAAGTGTAACAGATTGTAGAGATATAAAAATAAACTTGAAATATCCACTTAAAAAGCTGGAAGTTATTGAAATGAGTAGAAATATAGAACCAAAAACTAGTGAGAAAATGAGTTGGAACAACGTACCAAAATTTTGATAAATCATCAAGAAAAATAGGGATTTGAAAAGTAAACTTGAAACAAGTATTATAAATATTGGAATGTAACAAAATAAATAGGAATATAACTATTTTGTGACATTTATAGTTTTTTATATTTTTTTGTACTATTTGTAAATTTAAAATTATCACAAGTTTTTTGCTCATTTAATTACAATTTTATCTTCTTTTTTTTTAATAAATTTTTTCACATTAAAAATAAATAAAAATGTAATTTTTATTATATTAACCGGTTAAAAACCGGTTGTACCGGTTGCATGCCACGCTGTATGAGATACAGCGTTGCATGCTAGGGTGACGCAATGATGGATAAACGAATGAATTTTGCACGCACGTGATTTGCATCGACGAATTGTTGGGGTGATTGGGCTACTGATGCTGACGTGTTGAGTGCCGTGTGGCGAGCTGAGAAACGATACGGTGGTTATTGGGACACGTGTCTTTCTTCATTGGGGTGGTGGGCCCTGCTCACGTCCTTGTCACGTCATTTTCACCTGTTTTCTTTTCTTTGTTTAATAAATAAGGGGTCATTTTCACTTAACTCCCCTCAACTATCTTCAACACAAATAGAGATGGATTTTATGTCCAAATTAACACCGACCTCCCCCGAACCAAACGTTTAGTTTTGTTTGATTGTTATTACCAAAGGCAATTTCGTAGCTTAATAAAGTTAAATCAAATTTTCTGAAAATTGCCTTGAATATGGTTAAATGCATGTGTTTTTGAATGGCCTTCGGTTTCAAGTAAATTATGAAAAATATTTGAATTTTTTTAGGAAATATAAGTTCTTTCAAATAACTTTAAACTTGATGCAAATTCTAAAAATTTACTTCAATATTTGATTAACACAAGTACTTTTAAATGAGTTTAAGTCTAAAAATAGAAATTAGAAAATTACTTGAAAAGACTAAGGGATTCTTAGATATCTTTAAACTTGAAGTAAATAATTTGCTTCAATATTTGATTAATGAAGGTGTTGTCAAATCATTCTTTTCTTCATTTTTTTTTATCATCATGTGAATTTACTAAAGATATCACGTAATTAAAAATTAATTTAATGCCAATATGACATATAAAATAATAATCACTCACACAAATATTATATTTATTCATTACAAGTATTAAATTTTGTTCTTCCTTTTATCTCTTTCATAATTGGTCACTAAATAATGTTAATGTATTTTCTCACAATTTTTGTCACACTTAACATTCATATTTACTTGGATCATGGGATATTAGCTTTAATTTGGACATAAAGTCCATCTATATATAGATTGGAGATAGTTGAAGGGAGGTCAGTGAAAATTAGCCCTCAATCAGTAGCCATCCGTTTGCATGAGGCTACCAATTAAAAGAAAAGAATCTATCACACCTTTGTTTTTATTTTCTTTTCTTTGATTGTATATATATAAACAATCAATTCTTTTAGTTCTCTTTCGCTAGTGTTTTTATTTATTTATTCATATTTATTTGAGCACATCGAATATATCATCCACCTCCTTTTTTTTTTTTAAGAAAAGAAAAAATTAGGTATGGTGCGAACGCTTGTACAAAATTAGTAATAAAACAGTTAAATGTATGATATTATTTATGATGGTCTAAACTAAGAAAATGTTTGGAATTGAGATTGGATAACTGTAATTTTTAAGATACAGCAGTAAAGTGTTTGGTAAACACTAACTGTTATAACTTGAAAATTATATTGATATGATTTTTCACTTATATAATAGAGAATCTATTATATCTTTAATAATTTTATCAAAATTATTATTTAAAATTTATATTTATTATATATTATTCTTAACTTTTGTTTTATAATTATAATTTTTTTTTATAATAACTACAACTTAAAAGTTACAGCACCTCAATCCCAAACGCACTTCCTACATAGCTACATCAACCATTTATTGGTATGAATAAACTTTTATTTCTATTTTCAATTTAGGCATGGTGCAATCGCTTTTACACCAATCATTTCTTATCATGAATCAACTTTTGCTTTCAATTTTATTTTAATTTTTTTTAATGTCGCGATGGTATTGATTGATCTCTTATGGAATATTTAACGAAAATCAATTCATGTTTAAGACTGCTTTGAATTCCCAAAGAGTAACTTTATTTGTGAATCTATTCTCCAATCATGTTAAAATTTTGTCAAATTATTTTTATAAAAAAAATTGATTTAAGTTGTTTTTTCAAAACCTAGTTCACTAGTAATTATCAAACAAATAATTATCCAGCATAATGGTACATTCTCAAATAAGTGAAACAATTCTTTCATTTAAGAAGATTTAAACGAGCCTACTCTTTCGTATAAGAGACAACTTGTCTTTATTTTTTTTTTTTTGAAAGGAAAGAATTGCATTAAACAGCCAAGGAATTACATAACCAGAGAGGAGGAACAAAACTCCACTCTCCCGAACCTGACATAAAACTCCCCACCAGAGAAACAGTGTGGGCAGCATAATTCGTAGATCTATGAACAAAAGAGAACGCCACTTCTCCTAAGGACTGAGCCAATGCTCTACAATCAGCAATAATAGAGCCAAAACTATTTGAATAATCAAACTTATCATGTAAAACATTAAAGACTAGTAAGCTATCCATCTATAACACAACAGACTTAAAAGATAACTTGTCTTTATACGAAAACAAGGATCCACCTATGTTACAACAGTTGTATGGTACCACAGTTTTTGTCCTTATCCAATATAACCATTGGATTTAAGGCAACATATCGAACGCTTCAGATATGGCCACGTTCGCAATAGAGCTTACCGGATAAGTCAGTTAAGAAAAGGTAAGTTACTCACATTTGAAAACAAACGGTGACTCCTGTGTAAAAGGAAATTCGAAGAGTTTACGAAAGTTAAGGCGATAACAGAAAGACGACCACCGGCAAAGGCCAAACGGATGAAGGAATCGATTACCAGAGGCGATTCCTTCATCGGAGGTAGTAGAAATTGGGCGAGTCGAAGCTTCACACATTTTGTGAAGAGGGCAAGTGCCCCAAGTTGCATGTTTTACAGACACAAGTTTGATCTTGGATGATACCTGTACTCGCGGTTCCAGGTAATTACTCGGATTTATCAAATGACACGTGTTAATAGGGATTTGGGATAAATGGTAATTAGGTTAGATTGATCGGAAATGATAGGACTTGCAATATGAAGAAGTCGTTTGCACCTCCACCATCTGCACTTTTGGGAGCCCACAAATGTTTCTGAGGCAATTGCATGGTGGGGTTTTGGATTATTTGGTTATTACTAGTGTTGATAGGGATGATTTAATTGTTCAGTGACAGACATTTTGCTCAGTGCGAATTTGAAAGAATTGAAATGGAATATGCTTATTGAAGCATTGGGTGTGAATTCTTACCATGTGAGTGTCTTTGTTGTCTACAGATATTGTAATTAATCTTGACTACATTGTGTTGATGGTGTAGTTCCTGATTATTGCAGAAACAATGGCTGTGTGGGGGAAGTTGGTTAGTTGGTTTTGGATGATTTTGCTCAAAATATCAAGACATCTGAATTTGTTATTGAGATCCTCGTTTCTTTATTAATTTTAGTTTATAATTTCTTTCCCTGTAACACGAATATGCTAAATGTTAGACAAGCAATGAGGCAGTCATTGATTGGAGGATGCATTACCATGTTAATGCAATCATATCTGGTATTTTGCTTCTCATAATTTATGCTGATGGTACAATGTTGAATATTTTTAATGTTTCTTTTGAAGATGAGTTCTATGCATGCCTTATTTGACATGGTTTGATCAACCTTTAGTGCCAAATCTTTTTTATGGCGAGGGAACACTAATGCAATGAGGCTGCTTTGGCATCTTTAGTTTGTAGATAGATTTACTCTTCTTGACGAGGGGAAGTCTATGAAACATCTTTGTATTCAATTTTTTAAAATATATGTTTAGCTTTTAATATATGGTATTTGTTTGTTGAAAATGAATTAAACCAAATGATAAATCTCCATTAAATCAGCAAGTGAACCCATGTTGACCGAATCCCCCCCATGATCCCTGTAGACTGCTCCAACGACCATTCTTCCAACGTGCTGCATGTTGCATGTAACGTATGCATAAGTCTTGAGCCATGTGACCGTTCGACTTCCAAGCATCCATGCATAATTCAAATGTACCCAGCAAACTTTGTTGCTAGGCTTTGGAATCCTTGACGACCTCCGCGGCGTATCAATACCGCCTCCACGAAGAGGACCCTTGTCCTCAAGGGTCAGGTGAGGGAATTGCTTTGCCAGGAACTCTGAACCTTCCCATGTTGCGTCCTCTTGTGGAAGGCGTTTTCAATGGACAAGACTTTGTTCCACCAACTTGCCACCTCTTTTAAGCCAACGAACATCAATAATTTTGTCCGGTTCTAAAACGAGTACTCCGTCGTCATCGACATATGGAAGATCTGCACTAAATTGAGGCATCTCACCAACGTATTTTTTGAGCAAGGACACATGAAATACCGGATGCACTCGAGATCCCGTCAGTAGTTTAAGCTCATAAGCCACTTGTCCCACTCTTCGCAGAATTGGATATGGCCCAAAGTATTTGCTGGCCAACTTCTGATGAGCACGACGAAATACAGTAGTCTGCTTATACGGTGGAAGTCTTAGGAATACCATGTCACCCTCCTTAAACTCCATGTCGCGCCTTTTTGTATCCACAAATTGTTTCATGCGATTGGTTGCCATTTTCAAATTCTGTTTTAGTTGTCGCAGCAGCTCATCCCTAGACAACAAAGCTTGATCTACCTCGTGCACTGGAGAAGATTCCACATGATACATTGGTATTACCGGTGGATGTCGCCCATACAAAGCCAAAAAAGGAGTCATACCTGTTGACTCATGGTACGTTGTGTTGTACCAGTATTCTGCCCAAGGTAGGTAAGAGTTCCATTGCTTCGGCCATTGGTGAACAAAGCTTCGCAGGTATTGTTCAAGACATCTATTAATAACTTCCGTTTGACCGTCGGTTTGCGGATGGTACGCATAACTCATCTTGAGTTGTGTACCTGACATATGAAAAAACTCCTGCCAAAACTTGCTAATAAAAATAGGGTCTCGGTCACTGATTATTGATTTTGGCATGCCATGTAATTTTACCACTCCATCAATAAACTTCTCAGCCACTGTTTTTGCGTGTGAATTTGGCAGCCCTTCAATGAAGTCGAGCGTGATATCATCCCACACTTGGCAAGGAATTGGCAAGGACTGGAGGAGACCTGCAGGCTTAAGAGTTGATGCTTTCATTTTTTTGACAAATCTTGCATTTACCTACGTAGTCATGAATCGTTTGAAACATTGAAGGCCAATAGAATTGTTGTTTCAAACGTTTGTAAGTACATAGAACTCCTGAATGACCTCCCATCTTAGTGTCATGGGCTTCAAAAATTAAAGATTGACGGAGTCGAAGAGGGACTACAACTCGGCCCTTGAAGAAAATCAGCCCGTTACGCATGAAATAAGGGCCAGCGGGTTGAGTCAGAGCCTGATGTGTAATTTGCTGCATGTAATCATCATATTGGGTAGCCGTTTTTATTTCGTTCCAAATAGATACCTGCGCTACAAATAAACTTTTAAGAGCAGAACTGTCATGTCGTCGTGAAAGGGCGTCGGCGACAACATTCTCACGACCGGGCCTATATTGGATTTCATATTCAAACCCCATCAATTTGGCCAGCCATTGTTGCTGTTCGGGTGTCATAATTTTTTGTTCCAAAAGGTACTTAAGGCTGCGTTGATCGGTTTGGATGATAAACTTTCGTCCCAGCAGATAAGGTCGCCATACACGGATAGCTTCTATAATCGCCAACATCTCTTTTGCGTATGTGGACCAAGACTTTTTTGTGACTCCCAAGGCACGACTCATAAATGCGATGGGCTGCCCTTGTTGCTGGAGTATTACGTCGATGTCGTCACCGGATGCGTCTGTCACAATAACAAAAGTTTCATTAAAATTAGGCATGGCTAATGTGGGTGTACTTGTCATTGCCTTTTTTAAATTGATAAAAGCTTTGTCCGCTTCTGCATTCCATTCAAACTGTCATTTTTTTAGAAGATTCGTGAGTGGCCGAGCTAAAACTCTATATCCTTGGACGAACTTTCTGTAGTAACCTGTAAGGCCAAGGAATCCCCGTAGCTCTGAGATGTTCTTCGGTTGAGGCCAGGAGACCATGGTCGCAATTTTTGTATCATCTACTTTTACCCCATGACTGGTAATTATGTGGCCAAGGTACTCGAGTTCTTGTTGGCCAAAAGTGCACTTGCTTGCTTTAAGGAAAAATTGATGTTGTTTAAGAACCTTCATTGGCTGCTTAACATGAGTAAGGTGGCTACGCCAAGAGGGACTGTATATCAGTATATCGTCAAAGAAAACAAGGATAAATTTCCTGAGATAGGGACAAAAGATAGAGTTCATGATGGCCTGGAATGTCGATGGTGCATTGCATAAGCCAAACGACATTACTAAGTATTCGTAATGTCCGTTGTGTGTACGGAAAGCCGTTTTGTGGATATCGGCTGGGTTTACACTTACCTGCTGGTATCCGGCCCTTAGGTCCAGTTTAGTGAAGTACGCTACTCCATGTAACTCGTCCAGCATGTCATCGACTGTAGGGATTAGAAATCGGTCTTCAACAGTGGCGTTATTGAGAGACCGATAGTCGGTGCAAAATGGCCAACTTTCATTTTTTTTTTTACAAGTAGTACTAGTGATGAAAAAGGGCTGGTACTAGGCCAAATGAGTCTCGAATTCAGCATTTCATGGACTTGTTTTTCAATTTCGGCTTTCTGGAAATAGGCGTAGCGGTATGGCCGTACGTTGACTGGCTCAGATCCCTCTTTCAATGCGATGTTATGGTCGATTTCTCGTCTATGTGGCAGTTTTGTTGGCTCTTGAAATAAAGTGTTGTATTTCTTTAACAAGTCTTGCATATCTGGAGTTGTTGTATTGAGAGAGTCTTCTACATTCACATGGAAACAAATAGCAAAACCGGACTACCCTTGTCCCAGCTCTTTGGTAATTTCGGTCAAGGACGCTGTTTGGATTGATTGAGGCCTGATGCCTTATAACCGGAAACTTTTGTTCTCCCAAGTGAAATCCATGGTAAGTTGTTTCCAGTTGCAAACCACTGAGCCTAGCATCTCAAGCCACTGGACTCCAAGCACCATATCCAACCCTGTAATTAGAAGTGAATAAAGAGTCAAAGTGAATGGAACTTCTTGTAATAATACCTGAACCCGTTCGAATTTTCCCTTGCATGATAGCGTTTCTCCGTTTGCCACTCGCACCGAAAATCCTGCTGTGGGAATGATGGTAGCCGTAACATGTTGGCCATTCGGGAGCTGATGAAATTGTGAGTTGAACCGCTATCGATCATAACCATAATCTCATATGGTCCTACCTTTGCCGTGACCCGCATGGTTCTTGGGGCTGCCCATCCAGTGAGGGCATAGAAAGTGATTTTTGGATCGGTTGGCTCTTCAGTGTCAGGTTCTGTGCATAAGACTTCAGGAATTCCCTCATATGTAGTTTCATTATTCGTTGTCTCACTTTCAAGGAGCAATAGCTGAGGTTGGGTGCACTTATGACCTGCTATAAACCGATCGTTGCAATTGAAGCAAAGTCCCATTGCTCAACGCTACTGCATTTCGTCCCAAGTCAGCCGTTTGATGGGTCTCGTTGGTTGGGCACGGGTATTGTTTGTTAGTGCTGGTGGTGTACGATTGAGGTACTGTGGTCGTAGCAACTTCTTTTGTAGCGTCAATTGATCATCCTTCATACGTGCGAAGCTTATAGCTTCTTTTAAAGTTTTGGGCCGAAACATCTGAATTTCCTCTGAGATTTCCGGCTTCAATCCTCTTATAAAGGTCCCGACCAAGGCCTTTTGCGTCCAGCCTCGTACCGGTTCCCAAGCCTTTCAAATTCCCTCTGATAATCACGTAGTGACCTTGTCTACTTAACCCTGGACAACGCCTCATCATAATCTTCGCACTCAGTAGGGCCAAACCGTGCCCAAAGCTCCTCCACAAAAATTTCCCACGTTACTATTTTTTCCTCTTCTTGATAAGTTCGTCGCATCCACTGCCACCATTGGTTGGCCTCTCATTCGAGGTGAAAAGAAGCTAAGGAGACTTTCTGTTCGTTGGTTGCTTCCTGGTACTCGAAAAATTACATAATCGTATTATACCACTCCGTTGGTTTGTCGCCGGAATATCGTGGACACTCCAGTTTGGTAAGTCTTGATGCTAGTTGATGGCGACTCCCTTCACTATCTCCACGGCTAGGCTGTGAGGATCCAGCGTGATCAGAATTGTTGTGACTTGGAGTCCCTTTTGAAGTTGAAAGTGAATCTACCAGTTTGCTTATTGTTTATTCTAAGCAGTGCAATCTATCAGTAAGCCCTAGTTCCATCTTGCAAGCTTCCGATCTCAGCTTCCACACGCTCTATGCGTTCCTTGTTGGTTGACATAGTAACCTCGCTCTGATACCACTGATAGCGGTCCCAATCAAAGTGTAAGTGATTGAATATATTTCTACTTAGGGTGAGAAATAAGACCACAAGGTATTTGATTTTTGGATAATAGTCAATGCCTTTATCCAAGTCCATTGGAGCTTATTTATATTTAAAACAACTTAGCCAAACAATCTAACTATCACTCGAGATTGTAGGCAGGTCCTAAGCTAACAACTTGACTTATTCTTTTAGCTTAACTAAACAACTGAAAATGAATTAAACCAAATGATAAATCTCCATTAAATCAGCAAGTGATCCCATGTTGACCGAATCCCCCCATGATCCCTGAGACTGCTCCAATGACCATTCTTCCAACGTGCTGCATGTTGCATGTAACGTATGCATAAGTCTTGAGCAATGTGACCGTTCGACTTCCAAGCATCCATGCATAATTCAAATGTACCCAGCATACTTGTTGCTAGGCTTTGGAATCCTTAACGACCTCCGCGGCGTATCAGATTGTGGTTAAAAAGATCATTTGCTTCCAAAATTTCGACTACAAGCCTATGAATGTGGCTATAAATTATATAGCAACAAGCAACTAAATGTCGCCATTAATTTTAATTTTTATTATTAATAATTATTATTATCATTATTATGACTACTAATATTATCATTTTTATTACACTATTGCTGCCGCCATATGTAAAATTCATGCGAACAAATTCTACAATTTGGCTTGTTATAATAAGTTTTCATAAACTTAGTAATAAGCACACATCATAGCTAAGGGTCACACCAACATTTTTGTATTCATACAAATTCTATTACATAGCAAATATGTAAAACACCATATAACAATTAATTCATAGAAATTTACAACATCAGTTTAAATTTCATCTAGCCAAACACCCAAAAAATTAGCAAAAAAACACATTAGTGGCTGTTGCAATTCCATAAATATCAACTTAAAAAAAACCATCTCCAACGAAAGTTTCTTCAATTAGCAATTCCATCAAAAACTTGTTCAGGGCATATATACACTCCAACAAAAACATCTTCAAGGCACAAACTCCTACAAAAAGATTAACTGAATCAATATTCATTTGTTGCATTTGGAATATAATTATACACACACACACACCCCCAAGAAGAATATTTTATGCCTACATACCTTTTTTAAAACAATTTGATACACCTTCCTGATTATTTCGCATTTCTCTAAACTTCTTGCTTATTGCATGTCCAGCAAATATTAAAATGTATAATTTTCATAGACATGAAACTTAACATGGATACTATAAGTGCAATGCAACGGACTAGCTTTCTTTAAATTCTGGAGACAATCTTTACTTGACAATATTAGCCCAATCTTCTTTGAAAATTATACTTTTTGGGCCTAATAAGAGCAACCTGCTCTATCATGTACTTTTTTGGTTTCCTTTATCTTAGTTGTTAGCTTTGATTTGTATTGTCTCCAACAGTCACCGATCGTTCTTAATGCCAAGCATTCAAGATAAATAATGTATTTCTAAATAAAGATAATTACTATGTAATTCCATAAACATGCACCAATGGCCAATAGTTTGCCGTCAACTAAAAGCTAATTTTCAATGCACACAAGCACATGCTCTCATGTTATTGTTGTGCGCGGAATGTGGAATCAAGCGCACCAAATACTTACTGAAAAATAAAGGACACAAGAATTTACGTGGTTCGGTAATTAAACCTACATCCACGGAGGCAAGAAAGAATAATTGTTTATTTAACAATTAATAGAATACAATATTTGAGTAACGAATCTCACTTCCCAGAAACCCAAATATACCCAGTACTCTCACACTCTGCAGGAAAAATAAATTTCCCAGACACACTTCTCTCAAAAGCTTAGAAACTTATAAGCTTAACAATTTTGGGATGCATAAGAATGAAAGAAGTGCTATCTATTTATAGGGAAAATAATGGCACTATTGCACCAACCCCTTTACTATTCCACCTAACCTAAGCCAATAGTCAATGGTGTCCATTTGGAAAATTTGACAAATTTGCCAACTTTCCATTTTTTTCTTCAAATGTTTGGTAGCCATTTGAAATTTTGCATGCATTTTTGAATTTCAATGTCACGTGCATGACTTTTCAACAATTCTCCACCTCGGCGAAAATTTGTCCAAATCTGAGCTGACTACTAACAAACCATCATCCCCAAAGTGATCATTCAATAAGGATCCAGAATGGCTTTGTCGATTCGACTGCCTACGTACCCAAAATTTAGGATCAAGCCAACCGTAGTTCATAATTCCCAAAGAACATATCTTAATACAATCGAAGGATTTGAATTAGTTTCAAGCAATGTTGAAACTTAACTCCAGAAACTACCTTCGTCAACATATCTGATGGATTATCTTTAGTATCGATCTTTCTCAACAACACAACACCGCTCTCGATAATCTCTTTCACATAATGATATTTCACATCTATGTGCTTCGCCTGAGCATGATATGTTTGATTCTTCGCAAGGAATATCGCACTTTGATTATCACAGAAGACCGCAATGTTCTCCTGGATTACTCGCAAATCACCTAACAAGCCTTTCAACCAGATAGCTTCTTTTACAGCTTCAGTTGCTGCCATATACTCTGCTTCCGTAGTGGACAGAGCAATTGTCGATTGTAGAATCGACCTCCAGCTAACCGGACCTCCACCCAATGTGAATACGTAGCCCGTTGTTGATCTTCAGTTGTCAAGGTCTCCAGCGAGATCAAAATCACAATACCCAACACATTGTTGACCACAATCCTTCTTGAACAATAACCCAACACCAATTGTCCCATACAGATATTGGAGAATCCACTTTACCGCAAGCCATTGATTTTTACCTCGATTATGCATGTATCTACTAACCATGCTCACTGCTTGAGATATATCAGGCCTTGTGCATACCATAGCATACATAAGACTACCCACAGCACTAGCATATGGAACACGAGCCATGTAATCGCGCTCCTCTTGAGATCTAGGACATGAAGAAGAGCTTAATTTGAAATGAGGAGCTAGAGGTGTGCATACCGGTTTAGTTTTGTCATCCATACCGAATCTTTCTAGCACTTTCTTCAAATAAGACTTTTGAGTCAACCATACGCTCCCATTCTTCTTGTCTCTACGAATCTCCATCCCAAGTATTCTCTGTGCATCACCTAAGTCTTTCATCTCGAACTCAGAAGCCAACTGCTTCTTTAATCTTTCGATCTCATCTCTATTATTTGAAGCTATAAGCATATCATCAACATAGAGTAACAAATAGATGAAAGCTCCATCTGGTAGTCTTCTAAAGTAAACACAATGATCGTGTTCACTTCTGGTGAATTTCTGCCCTTGTATAAATTGATCAAATCTTTTGTACCACTGCCTTGGCGATTTCTTCAGTCCGTACAAAGATTTAATCAACCTACACACATGATTCTCCTTTCCAACAACTCTGAAACCACAAGGCTGAATCATATAGATTTCCTCCTCCAAATCTCCATGTAAGAACGCCGTCTTAACATCCAACTGAGCCAACTCTAACTCATATTCTGCAACTAAGGTAAGTAGGATACGAATGGAAGTATATTTTACAACTGGAGAGAAAACTTCATTGTAGTCAATACCTTCCTTTTGAGCAAAACCTTTTGCCACGAGTCTTGCCTTGTATCGAGGACTTGTTTGATTCGGAGATCCTTGCTTTTTGGTGTAGACCCATTTATTGCCAATAGCCATTTTCCCCTTTGGTAACTTTACAAGTTCCCAAGTCTGGTTTTGATGGAGAGATTTCATCTTTTCTTCCATGGCTAACTTCCACTGATCACTTTCATTGCTGCGTAATGTTTCACCGAAAGTGTTGGGGATGTCATCATCAATAACTGGAAGTGCATAGGCTACCACCATATCTTTAGTAAGCTATCCGGGTTTTTTTATCTCTCTTCTTGGCCTCCTTGTTGCTATAAAATCATCATTATCTACATCATCAATTGTTTCTTCATCTTGTGGGACATCAGAAAAAACAACCTCTTCTTCAACTCTAGGTGTCACCTCCATAGTTGAACTCTTCTTTGATGTAGAACTAACTGGTACATATGGAGTTGCATCAAACTCCACCCGCTGCAATACCTCTTTGGTCTTGTTCTCCACCTGCTGAGAACTTGAAGCTTTCATCATTGAAGCTTCATCAAATGTGACATCTCTGCTACACACAAACTTTTTGTCTTCGAGATCCCAAAGCTTGAAGCCCTTTACTCCACCTTTGAATCCCACAAAGATAGCTTTTCTAGCACGAGGATCCAGTTTACCATCTTTGACATGATAATAAGCTGGACACCCGAATACACGAAGGGAATCATAGTCTTTTGCATACTTTCCAGACCACATTTCCATAGGAGTTTTACCTCCAATTTACTAAGTGACTTGCGTAGCTCACAAAAACTTTTTATCTAAACCAGCATTAGATAACATACACCGTACCTTCTCCAGTAAAGTACGATTCATACGCTCAGCCATACCGTTCTGTTGCGGAGTATGTCTCACCGTGAAATGTCTTTTAATGCCCTCGTTCTGGCATACTTGCAAGAATGGATCATAAGTATATTCACCCCATTATCAGATCGTAGTACTTTGATCTTTCTACCAGTTTGAGTCTCCACCAATTTCTTCCATTTCACGAAAATCTCTAGAACCTCATCCTTTGCTCGCATGGTGTACACCCACACACGTCTAGAGAAATCATCAATAAATGTAACAAAATAATGGCTTCCACCAATTGATGCAGTCTTGGTTGGTCCCCATACATCACTATGAACATATTCAAGGATCTCACGAGTATCGTGATTAGCTGTACCAAACTTGACCCTTGTTTTCTTGCCTACTACACAATGCTCACAGAAATTTAATTTACAGGTTTTGGTACCTTTTAATAGTCCATGCCTCATCAGAGTTTGCAAAGACTTCTCTTCAGCATGTCCCAGTCGTACATGCTATAGCTTGGTTGTGTCACTGTGCGCCTCAACAACATTTGCTTCATCAGTTGTACCTCCCTTCAAATAGTACAGATTGTGACGCCGAACCCCTTGCAGAATCACCATAGCCCCATGTGTAAACTTCATTGTGTCATCTTCAATGGTAACCTTGTAGCCTTTAGCTTCCAAAGCACCCACAGAAATTAGATTTTTCTTTAAAGCTGGAACAAATCTAACCTCTTTGAGTTTTCTGACCATTCCATCAAACATTTTGAGCCGAATTGTTCCTATCCCCATTGTGCGACAAGGTTGATCATTCCCCATCACAAATGCACCAGATTCCAGATTACGAAAATCGGTAAACCATTCCTTAATAGGACACAAATGATAGGTTGCTCCAGTATCAAGTATCCACTCACTCGAACTAGCCACGTATGCTGCAGGAGTAATACTTAGTGAATAATCAGAGCCCTCATCTTTCCGTGCCATGTTTGCTGCTACTGTTTTCTTCCCATCTCTCTTTTGAGCCTTTGGACAATCTTTCCTCTAATGGCCCTTATCATGACAAAATGGACACTCATCTCAAGCTATATTTCTGCTTCTCGATTTGGATCGAGAATTCTTTCCACCACGCTTCTTCTGTTTCTCCATCGCCCAATCTATGCTCACCAAAGCTTCAGACGATGCTCGTTCAGAATTTTTATCATTATTCCGAATCTCTAAGCTAGTCAATGCTGTGCAAACATCTTTAAAGACTATCACACTCTTCCCATATATCAAAGTAGTCACAAAATGGCTATATTCCTCTGGTAGTGAGTGTAACAAAATCATAGCCTTGACTTCATCCTTAATATCTTCATCAAGATTCTTCAAATCAGCAAGTAACTTTTCAAATCTTGAAACATGATCGTGCATTGACACCCCAGGCTTCATTCGAAAGCCATATACTTGGCTCATTGCATGAAGGCGATTTTCAGGACTTTTCACCAGGTACTTCTCCTCCAATGTACGCCACAAAGTCACCGCACACTCATCATCTTTCACCAAGTATTTCACCTCCTTGGTCAAACAAGATCTGATCTGACCACAAGCTTTCTCGTTCATACGATCCCAAATTTCTTCATCATACAAGTGTCTTTTATTTTTCAGAACAACATCGAGATCGATTTGAATAAGGGCATCCATAACTTCGCGCCTCCACATGCCGAAGTTGATTTTCCCATCAAACTTTTCAACATCGATCTTCTGGCCTCCTATAACAGGTGCTGAATAGCGATTTGACAAATCTCGCCTCCCACCTGAAGTGTCTCCTGAAATAGTCTCGGTAGATCTCTCCCCAATTCTAGAAGTTTCACCTTCTACCATTTTCTCAACAAACTATTTCCACTTGAAAAACAGCCTCTATGATGTTAATTTCGCGTGAATAAATGCACCAGGAAAGTTCCCAGGAAACTGGACGGGAACCTGGTCCCAATTAAAAACCAGAATCCTTAGACTCTTATCGCCTTTTTTGACAGAACTTTCCTAGACATGCAAAAATACACACTACTTACAATAGACTGTCTCCCAAGTACAAATGGCCGTCTTCACCGTATTCGTGAATAGTACCGTATATGTGAACAGTACCGTATACGTGAACAGTACCGTATACGTGAATAGTACCATATACGCGAACAGTGCCGTATCCTCCCCAAGTACGAACCGTCGGCTCTGATACCACTTGTTGTGCGCAGAATGCAGAATCAAGCGCACCAAATAATTACTGAAAAATAAAGGACACAAGAATTTACGTGGGTCGGTAATTAAACCTACATCCACGGAGGCAAGAAAGAATAATTGTTTATTTAACAATTAATAGAATACAATATTTGAGTAACGAATCTCACTTCCCAGAAACCCAAATATACCCAGTACTCTCCCACTCTGTAGGAAAAATAAATTCCCCAGACACACTTCTCTCACTTCTCTCAAAAGCTTAGAAACTTATAAGCTTAATAATTTTGGGATGCATAAGAATGGAAGAAGTATCATTTATTTATAGGGAAAATAATGGCACTATTGCACCAACCCCTTTACTATTCCACCTAACCTAAGCCAATAGTCAATGGTGTCCATTTGGCAAATTTGACAAATTTGCCAACTTTCCATTTTTTTCTTCAAATGTTTGGTAGCCATTTGAAATTTTGCATGCATTTTTGAATTTCAATGTCACGTGCATGACTTTTCAACAGTTATAACTCTAATAAAAGTGCATATTTGTAAGAATTTGCACCTACTGGCTGGCCATAGTCGTTAAATTCAATGCTTAATGATGGAGAACAATCTTGAATCATTCCAAGTTTGGTTGGACCTCTTTTGTCTTTTGGTGCATCTATCATCAGATTGAGGTTTGTGTGCATTTTCCCTATTGCTAGTTGCTAATGATCGATTCTTCTCTTGAATAGTTGCATTTTCTCTAAATTTATCTCGGCTTGCCTAGAAGACTTTGTAACACATAGCAAAATTAATGTAGGAATAAACATACTAGAAAAAAGTATATGAACATAAAAAACTATAATTTAAAGTTGAACCAAAAAAAAAATTTCTTAGTTATACTAAACAAAATGTAATCACTCTCACTAGCCAATAATAAATCTTGGAACCCTCTTTGTGGTTTTTTCAATACTAAATACTAATTTGATTTTTCATTATCCTTAGAATAAATCCAAATTGGCTTTGTCCCTCATGAAGGTTAACCAAAGTGAATCCTTCGTCAACTTTAACACCATTAACTATATTAGTTCAGTCACATTTGAAAATAGGGAACTAAAAGTATTGTAATCAAGCACTAATATATCTCTCAAAACTCCATAGTAAGTAACTTTTCCAAAAGAGAAATCCATTTTGAATTTTAATTATACAAGGGGAAACAGTACCTCAAGTTTGCTCTATAATCAGATCCTAAAATGTCACAGCTGATTCAGGAGATTAATGGCATTAACAGAAGTAACTTATTTGTTTCATAAAGTCAACAATGCTAATAAGAGATTAAAATTGTGCATTTCAATTGAAAAAAAAATCATTATCCATCTCACTAGTAATATTTACTCATTTAAATTATTATTACCGAAATCAGTTTATCTTGAAAATAAAATATAATCTTCAAAATTATCTTTTCCATGGAAAATATTTAGCTTCAGGCATTTCAAAAGAAAATAATCTTTTGATTTCAATCACCCACCACAAAAAAAGTAACATTTATTTTATTCATGCATAATAGATGAACCCCACAAGCAATAAAGAATTGTACCGCTTACCAAACGATGAATGTACAATGGGACGATGTCGAGCGATTTTGAGTGAGAAGAAGTATAGGGTGAAGACCCAAATCTTCTAAAAACAAAATAGGTGGAAAGAGTAAATTATTAATTAAATGGAATTAGGGAAGTGAAAGTGAGCTTTATCAATGAAATTGAAAAGAAGAGTACCTGATACACTCATTTCCATGGGTGGGCAGTTGGCATTACGATGAAGATTGAGAGGCTTGCTTTGCTTTAGTGGCAGAGAAAGAGTAAAGTGGTACTGCAAAGCGAACTGAGGGTTTCACTAAGTGCCTGTTTGGTATGGTTTATTTAAGAGCCATAAGTGCTTATTTAATCGTATAAGCATTTTTTAAAATTTTTTATAGTGTTTGGTTATTTTTTTAGTAGAGTTTTTTTTAACTTAAATAAGCTAATTTATCTCTACTAGAAAAAACCCAAAGTTTGAGCTTTTGGGAGTAGAGGTTATAGAACTTTTCTAAAAATATGTAATATAAAAAATATCACACAGTTTAATGGTTCAAAAGTACTTTTTTTATTGACAACCAAACATCCAATGACTTTTTGTCCAAAAACTCTATTGGTATAAATTTATTTAATAAATACCAAACTAAGTCAATTTGTCTCTTTTTTCCTCCCTTTTTACTGAGCTTTAAGGCATGCCGAAAAATGAAAATTTTTATTTATTACACATTATTTTCTATTACTTTACTTTTAAAAAATATTGTAGTTAATGATACCCTCAAAAAATTTATTTGTTATAATACTTTTATGTATAAATTCCATGAGCACCTATTTATGTTTTAATTTTCACCAATTTCATATTAAATTGAGTTAACAAAGAATTTTACAAAAAAAAATATTTTCAACAACATGCAACATGTAAACGTTCTTATTTAAATAATAATTTTTGCAACAGGCAATTCATTGTTGCCTTAAATAACTAATTGCAACATGCAAATTATGAGCGTTGTTATTACATACTCCTATACCGCAACAAATGGTCGCTTGTTGTCGTAAGGTTTTAGACCACAGTCACTTTTTGTGTGTTGCTAAAACTTTATATTTACCAACATGCAGTTTATGACTGTTGTTAATAATAAATTTGACAACATCTGTGCACGTTGTTAAAATGATGTTGCCTTATCCCAATTTTCTTGTAGTGTGTGATTTCTTCTAATTCTTATTCTTTATTTATAACTCAAAGCACAAGTTACGCTAGTGTTCATTAGATACAACATACAATACACAAGGGAATTGTATTCTTATTCATTTAGTAATGAAATGCAGATTGTGATACTTAGTTGATGAGGCAGAGAAAAAACAGACTACAGAGAAAATAAATGTCAAACACTTCCCACCCACATAGGTTGACACATGACCAACTACCCAATTATTTTCAAAAACGTGCGCTAAAAAGTTCCAGCATTATCTGCAAGGGGGTTGCATTCATTCATCCAAAAATAAAAAATAAAAAAGAAAATAAAAAGAATAGAACCTTGTCCCAGTTGCTAAAAAGAAAGTATTAGACATTAGATTGTGCAAGGATGATTGACTAGGCACCTGCACAATCAAGCTATCAAATTATGAATAATGCACTACGATATATGCATCAAATGTTAACATCAACCAAAAAAAAAATACTACTTTAAAATTTAACAGAAGAAAAATTATATGGGCTCAGATACATATAATGACCTATAAGGTGGTTAAACCCAGACCCTGCTAATTTGGATTACCTATTGCAATTGCAAGTGCTTTTCTGAATGTTTCTTCAAATAATGTTACTCAGTCGTGAGAATGATGACGAGATAATTATAATGTATACCGTATGGCTAGATTTTATCCTTCCTTCATTCTTGATGTTATTTAACAGTTGGAGAATTTAATTAAAGCATCACAGCCAATACAAAGAGTCATTTCCATGCAATTTCGCAAGATAAAAAATTCTTACAAAATTGATTCATCTTTTAGATCGTATCTTCCTCAAAGTCCTGCTCCGATATGAAGATTAGGCTAGAAATTATAAAAGAAAACTACTGCAGTGACATTCAAGGAATTATCAACGAAATGAAGGAACTCCAAGGCAATTAAAGACGCAAATGAACATATCCACAAGAGAAGGGAAATTCAAGAATTTGATATTGATAATGACTGATAAAGATTTATACAACAAACTCCCTTGCCATTTATTTATGCTCTAATGCAAACTTCATCTTCATTGGTGCAATATTTTGAACAACTAGAGCTAGCATTCTCCTTAGGAGTAGATGTTCTATCAACTAGAAAATTCCAAACAAACCTGGAAACATCATCGACATATCCAAGATAAGGTTTGAACGAAGGTTCCCCAACGACAACACCAACATAATGACTTGGGCATACATTAGCAGGTGCTATATAGCTCTTCACCATCTCACAAGACAGACCCGGTTCGCAGCTCAATAAGCAACCCATAAGCTCTTCAACTAGAGAGGTATTCACATTAATGGCACCCACAACAGAGCTATGCATATCGTTGTTGTCACTTGTAAGAATGTAAAGGGAACGGGCAATGAGAGAAGCAGCTGCCACTACAGCAGAAGAGTTTATATTTGCTACACTAAATGATGCAAACAGTAGAATTATGAAATTCAATGAAAAAGAAAAATCATAAATAAAAGAAGAAAGGGATATAAGAACATCAACAAGCTCACCCATATCATCAAGGTAACTACGGTAGAATTTGTTGGTGAAGGCTGTATCAAAGTCCCCTAATACAATCCCAGACGTAAGGGAGTTCTCTTAAAAAGAGAGAACCAAATATAACTAATATGTTATAGTTTTTAAACACAATATAACTTTGATGCAAGCAACAACCAACTTTCATTTCTTAGCATTGTCATCTTGTTACCATTTACTTACTGAACTTCGGAGATAAGAAACAGTACATAAAAGAAGTTGGAGAATTGAAAATGGTTAACCCAATACATAAAAGAAGTGGGAGAAATGAAAATAGCTAACAAATAAAAGGCATCAAAAGATACCCAAAACAAATGATCCATGTCAAGTCCACTACTGAGTCAAGAGATCTTGCAATTGAAATGATAAATGCTTCCATGGAAAACATGAAATCCAAGGTCTACTATTATCAATGCAGAAGTCTCCTAGTACATCATTCAATCTAAAGCCCTACGATAAAATTAAATAAGCCACCTCATCTGAATTAGAGTATATTTTGAAATACAAGTAACGCAACCCAAGAGGGAGGTGAATTGGGTTTTTAAAAATTATGCAATACAATTCGTTCAACAAATCAATCAACGCCTTAATGAAATAGAAACCAATAAATTCAAACAAGCTTAAAAATAAAAGAGTAAGGGAAGAGAAAAACAAACACATGAATTTTTACGTGGTTCGGCAATCCCCGCCTACGTCCACGCCTCCAAGCCAATCAAGCTCGAGGATTTCACTATCCAAGCCTCCCTTACAAGGTGTCAATGAACCTTTACAATCAAGAAATTATCTCCCTAATCTCTTTACCCTAAGTGTTTCTCACACTTATACACTCACAATTTGATAAGTAATGAAAATTACAACAAAAACTCTCTTTAAGAGTGGATATGCAAAGAATAGCTCAACAATGATTCAATCAATGGTGATTTACGTTTTGGAAGCTCAATATATGTTGTATGATCTTATATTTGCTTGCATTAGTTCTTAGAATGAATTTTGAGTTGAGTTTTTATAGTTAAAGCTAGCCAAGCCGCTTAATTTATGATGATATTACCGTTATTTTTGAATTTTTCTACAGTAAAATTGTTCACTAAAATTATACTTTGGCCAAAAACGTTCTGTAATTATACTATAGCCCCAAACGTTGTAAAACTTTATAAATAAGTCAAATTTCAGAACTTTCTAAAAATAATTTTCTTTCCCAAATTTTCTAAAATTATGATATGGCCCCAAAGATATTATTAGTTTGCAAAAAGGTCCTTTTCAACATAATACTCATATTTTTTAAAGTTCTCAAAATCTTTCACTTTAGTCCACAATATTCATAAATTACAGTATGGCCCAAAATATTTCAAATGTTTGTAAAAACATCCAACTCAAAAATTTAATAATAATACTTATTAAAATCAAAAATTTCAAAACTTAGCATTTAAGTCCAAATTACTCAAATCCACAAAATACTTTACTTTAAAAATAAAACCTTTTAGTTTATGAAAAGTATTTAATTAAATTAATCTCTTGAGCTTCTCAAATGCTAAATCATGTATCAATTAAATCATACCGGCTTTACAAGAATTTATCGCACTAATTTGTTCGTTGAGCTCTAAACTATATTCTTGATGTCGCCGTTATCCGTTGAGTGTCTTCAATCTTGATTTCACTTGATTCACTTGCATAAATATTATCCTTAAAAAACTAGTGAAAATGTGA
Source organism: Citrus mangshanensis (assembly GCA_030449895.1). Classification (NCBI taxonomy): domain Eukaryota; kingdom Viridiplantae; phylum Streptophyta; class Magnoliopsida; order Sapindales; family Rutaceae; genus Citrus; species Citrus mangshanensis. Next base: position 229,075 of record JASUUJ010000155.1, read on the forward strand.
AATACAATATTTATTATTTTTATTTAAGACACAAGTTTGTTATCATCAAAATTACATTATGTGTAGCCCTTTAGGCTAAAATGTTTCCTCACAACATTCAGTAAGCCAAATAAAACATTACAAATTAACCGAATTCATGTACATGCTGTTGCTCTTTCTTAATCAATTGTTCATTTGTTTCCCAAAAAAGGTCAAAAAGCAATGTTAGGGTAAGCATCAAAGTCGAGAGTTCGTCAAATTTTCTCATCCAGATATACTTTTGTATATTTAATCAAACATAAACCTTCTAAAAAAATTAAAACATGATTCAAAAATTTTAAAAATGAAACATGGAAATTTTCCCAGACTAAAATTCAATCTTGGTGTTCTCTCTTCACTTCACCTTGGTCATTGCCATATTTTGATTATGTTTTTCACCTTTTGGCCTCTGTCATTTGCATTGGTGGTGTGAGTATTGGGATGCATTCGAGCGATGTATATGTTCTTTGGATCAAGCGGGGAGGTGGTGGATTCTTTTTGAGAAGCTTCGATATTTGGGAACTTTGATTTATTCGAGTTCATGGATTAACATAGAGTCGGATTTTGCCTCTGTTCATGCAATTTACCACTTACATTTGTTGCTTCCTACTAGTACTTTTAAAATGCAGATACAAATAGAATCTCAACATTTCTTATCCTTTAGTTCTAGACTATTTTCTTTCGAAATGTTGTGACCACTTACATTTGTTGCTTCCAATTATTCCTTTTAAATCCATATACAAATAGAATCTCAACATTTCTTATCCTTTAGTTCTAGACTATTTTCTTTCGAAATGCCGTGACTATGATTAGAAACTTAAAAACCCAATTGCGGTTCGCCTTCTACCACCACTTATTGTCCAATCAAATGCTCAAACTTAGAATAGTTCATGATTACATTAGCTCTCTCTGCAAGCAAAACCTATACAGAAGTTCTTGTAGCATTTGACTTCTTGCAAAACAATGCAAACTTCGGGATATGACCTAGCACTTATCTTTGATTTAATCTCTGCATGCTCTTCTGAGATCTCTAAAACTTGGAAGAAAAGTCAATAATCATATTTTATCGTCCAAGTGTCAGATGTTGTTCTACATAACCATATTCTTAATATGTACGGCAAATGCGGTTTATTGGAGGATGCTAGAATGGTTTTGATGAAATGCCGCAAAGGAATGTGGTCTCTTGATGATTCTTTGGACGCCTCGAATGGCCAAGAAAATGATGCGATTGAACTACATACACATGCTACGGGAGCTATGCCGATTTCCCTTTGGAAGCATAATAAGAGATAGCTACGCTTTATCGTGTTGGCTTAGGAAGACAACTTCATGCCCATGTCATAAAATCATAACATGGTTCTTATCTTATTTCACAGAATGCTCTAATTGCAATGTACACAAAGTTTGATTGAATTTTGGATCCATGGAATGTGTTTTCTAGTATCGCTAGAAATGATATAACTTCATGGGGTTCAATGATTGCTGCATTCTCCAAACTTAGTATGAGTTAGAAGCTTTGTTTTTAATGAAATGCTCCATCATGGTGCTTACCAAAATGAATTTATATATGGGTAGAGATATTTTTGCCGACGTTCCTTTTGTGATATGTGTGCCGATGCAATTTGTTAGATTCTGCAATAATCGTATTAAATGAGATAGAAAGTCCCGATTTAGCATCATGGAATGCAATTATCGCCGGGTTGCTCGTCTTTGGATGCGTGTATGAAGGATGATTTTATTGACCAAATAGCTTTTGATATCGTGGTATGGAAGTCTCTGTTAGCTTCTGTAAAACCCATGGGAATGTTGATGTCGGAAAACAAGTGCGGAGAATATTTTGAAAATCGATCCTACAAATTCTGCCGCTCTCGTATTGCTTTGCAACATATATGCTTCTTAGGAAAGTGGGAGGAAGTCGCAAGATTAAGGGCTCAATGAAAGGAAGGGTGTGAGGAAAGTTCCTGGTTAGAGGATTAAAATTCGTAAGATTAACGTGTTCTCTGCAGGAAGATGGTATGCATCCGAAAGGGACAAAATATATACAATCCGGAAGAGCTCAGTTGCAGATGGATGAGGGTTATGTTTCAATCCAGGATGTTGGCTTCAACTAAACAATTACGTGGTCGAACAAGCTTCCTCCTCACTATTCAACAAAATAGAATGTGGTTGGCCAACCAGGAAACAATTTCTGAGCTCTAGCAATTTGCTATTTTATTTTAATAATCAATTTATGAAATATTAATTCTGATTGATTATTTTTTCCCCTTTTGTTTAGCTTTTTTGGCGGGAATATTCTCAATTGCAATTGGTATATGTGTTCGACTACAATGTCGTGGCGATTGACCTTGACACGTAAGGCACAAATTTGCAATAACTTTACACAACTAGGGACGGTGAAACATATACGCTAACAAATTCATAGCAGCCCATGGCTTCATGTTTTAAGACATTAACTTAGTTACGACTCGTTGACATGTGTTACAAAGTTCATGAGGATGCTGACATGATAGCCGTTTTTATATTATTAGGCAAGCGCTCAAGAATGTAGATTGAGAGGCGATCTCATTACAGGCATGCACTCTTGAAGACCACACTTGAGGAAATCTTCTAAGGTCCCATAAACCCAACTATGAATCATCCATCCTCTTCGTGTAATGGCTTAGATCTTCTGTTCAATTATTGCTGTTGCACCTTGCTTGTCACAAGTTTGCCAAGGCCTACAGCTACTAAGGTAAAAGCATCTTTATGTGTTTGTGCATGTTTATTTGACTAGCTGTCTTCTAGTGATCTTTGTTGCCCTCTATCAATGTGCTAAGGTTTATTTATCACTGTATTTATCAGCAATAAATCAACATAAGTAACAGAAAATTCATATGATATGCAAGTTGTTTTCAACTGATTTTGGGGTAGGAAAATCCAAAATATGTCTTAAATATGAATTTATATTTTTGGGGGACATGGGGTACCTCACAAGTATATTGTGTGCGGTGCGGTGTATCTGAGGTTCGGGGGAGGCAAAAAAGGGGAGAAGGAGTGGTAACAATGGAGAGAGTTCAGAACTAAGAGAGGTGTCCTTACAAATGAGCTTCACGCCTGCAAAACAGTGAAATAGAGGTTAGAGGTGAAGCCGGGGTACCCCGGCGTTCACACTCCGACGCTCAAGTTAGCAAACTCAAGCTTTTATGGCAAAGAGAGCTGGCTAGCCCTCTGTAAATTAGGGTTTAAGGTTGAAGAAAACCTCTTTTTTGGAGTGTGAGTGTTTTTAGGTGAATGAGAGTATCCTCGAGAATGAAACCTAGGCGCCTTTATATATGGAGTACCTTAACTGCCACGTGGCGTACCCTTTTTGGCTAACGTCCTTTTATCGTTTTTATGATTTTTGGGCCGTTATGTGCATGTTCGCGGCGTATCTCATCCTTTGGAAACGTGGCGCGTGCTGGAGAGTGGTCCAGGGTACCTCTGCAGTAGCTGTCGGGTAGGCGGCTGGGGACCACTGTCCTTGGGACAGTGTCCTTCACTTTTGGCAGAGGTGGCAGGCGGTTGTCCCTCCTTTTGGCACGTCATTTTTTATTCCTAATTCTGACAAAATCGAATAATATCTTTTAGGAGGCGGAGACGTTTCTCATGGCGGATATTTTCGGAGGTACCTCGAGTTACGTAGGGTACCTCTAAATGTACGGGGTACCTCTATTTGTGTGGGGTACTTCTAATTGTGTAGGGTACCTCTATTTGTGTGGGGCACCTCTAATTATGCGGGATACCTCAAATCACGCTGGGCACCTCGGATTGTGCCGGAATCATTCCATTGGTTGACACGTGGCGTTCTATTGTCTTTCATATTTTTCCCTCAAACAGCATTCCCCTAGTTTCTTTTGGCGAGAAGTATTGGAGGCAAAAGAAACTCATTGTATGAGTGACACGTGGTGACGCGGCTGGACCGGGGGGTACCTTACTTAGTTTCTTCCCTTGACTAAACTTTGTGTACTTCGAACTAAAAAATCTTCTCTTTGTCTTTTCCTTTTCCCACTTTTTTTTTTTACGATGAGGACGAACAGTTGTCTTCATATGTCTCTCTCCTTTTTCTTGGGAAGCGGCAGCCGTCTGATATGCAGTTTGAATTTTGAAAATACCAATCTCACGCAAACATCCATGAACTCCTTTCTTGGGCAGCGTGTTTTGTTAGGTTGAATTAAAAACTCCTGACGTGTGTCAATCTTCTCTCATTTATTTTGAAAATTCCCAAACGATCTCCCAAAAAATTGATTATTTTCAGTAGCCTTTTTCTTTCATAATTCCGTCTCTTCTCCTAACTGCATCAACATTATCATAGGTAAAAAAAAATTTTTCTTTACTTTTTTTTTTTACTTCCGTTCGTCTTCCCCTAGGCTTTATTCTTTCTTCACTTCTTTTTTCTTTTATTTCCTTCTTCTTCTCGTTTTTCTTTCTTCTCTTTTCTTTCTCCATTTACTTTCTTTATTCTTTCTCCTTCTCTTTTTTCTTTCTTTCTTCTTTCTCTTCCTTTCTCGGTCGGCGTTCTTCTCGAGTGTTTTCCGAAGTGTTTTCTCGGCTGCTGCAGTGGCGGTTTTGGTTCCAAATCTGTTCGGTTCAAAATGTGATTTTTCGGCGGCTCACGGCGAGATCCAACCCGACGGTAGCGCGGTAATCCTCCCCCTTCCTTGTTTCCTCATTTTTCTCTTACTTTCTCTCTCCTCTTTCTCCTTCTCTCTCTTTTCTTTCTCTCCTTTTTGCGATCTCCAGCGTCAGATTTGGTGGTTTCAACCATGGCAGCTGGTTCTTCTTGGTGGCTGCAGCTTCTCGGTTTTTCTCTTCTTCTTTTTATTTTTTTTTTGCCGGCGTTCTTCTTGGAGATTTCTAGCGTTTTGGTGGCTGTAGCTGCGGCGGTCGGCGTCAGTTCGGTGGTTGCAGCTCTCCCCCCCGCGTTGGTTTTCTGCAGCTTCTCCATTTTTTTCATTTGCTTCTCTTTTTTTTTTGTTCTCGACAGCGTCTCCCTTGGTGGTTTCCGGTGTCCTTCTCGTGATCTCTTGCGTCAGTTCTCGGTGGTTGCAGCCATTACGGCCGATGCCGGTTGCTGCAGCTTCTTCGTTCTTCATTTTATTTATTTACTTATTTATAAATAATTACATATATTTAAGCTTTATTTTTTATTTTTATACTTGCATATTTTACCCACTGTTTTTGGTTGCCTGCAGCTTCGTCTCCCCGCGATTATCAATCCCGATCTGTTGAATTATAGGTATCCCTCCTTGTTTCTCCTCCTTTGGCGCATTCACAGTGGCGCTATTTTGTATACTCTAAGAAAAATTTATTTTTATTTTTGGTGTTTTTTTTTGTTGGTTGGTGTTTGGGGAACTTGTGCCTTGCTGGATGTGTTGTTGGGGAACTTGTGGCTTCTGTTGTTGGGGGAAAGTAGATGGGCAAGAAACATACGGTACCCGTGAGGAAGCGACGTGCAGTTGGGGCTAGTAGGGTTGACAGTCCTCCTGCCGGTTCTCCTTCCCACATCTCCATTAGCGAGGGGGATAGGTCCCCCTCTAGTACCTCTAGGAGTTGTAATTCTCATTCTGAGCCCCCTCCCCCTAGGAGTACCCCTCGTGTCAGCCCACGCTTTCCCAGTAAACGGCCAACCCCCCATCCTCGAAAGAAGGGTAGGTCAACCAAGCCTAAGGTTCCAGCTCGTTCCTCGGACCAGCCTCCCAAATCTCCCCTCGCCACACCTTAAAAATCTGATAACCTTTTTTTTCCTAGGCATTAGGAGGGCTACTTTGGAGGATTTAGAACAAATTAAAGCCAAATACAATATTCCTCCGTCTGTCCAGCTTAGGGTACCCCATGTGGATGAGCGACTCGAGTGTTCAAAGTCTGATGGAATTGCTCTCCATATTGACCTCTTCGATCTAGGACTCCGCCTGCCCCTTCAACCCTTCTTTATGAGAATGTTTAATTATTTGAGAGTAGCTCCTGGGCAGCTGTCCCTTCCAGTGTGGAGGACGCTTACGGGCTTACATGTGTTATGGTTGGAGGTCTTGAAGCGCGACATTTCTATTCGAGAGTTGAGAGGCCTTTACCAATTCAAAAAGCCTAAGGGTCCCGGTATTGCTTACTTCTCCCCTTGGGGTGATCATGGCCATATTGTTGAGGGGAACCCCGCCTTGAAGAAGGGTTACCGAAAGGGATGGTTTGTTGCTGAGGGTAGGTGGGGGACAGAGACTCTTGGTGAAAAGGGCAACCCCGTGGAGGTTCCACATTCCTTCAATGCAGACTGTAAGTATCTCCCTTACTTATGGTTCTTTATCAGAATCTTTCGCATGAATGTTTCGCTAACCTTGGGTTCTTTATGCTTTTGCAGGTGTGACATGGGCTAAAGGATCATGCCCAGTTTAGAAGGCGGGGAGAGAGGTGAAGAAGTTTGTAGATAGGCTTCGAGGTGCACAGAGGGGTAGTGATGTGCTGGAGGAGAGCCGATTATGGAGAGCGGGGCTGATTGACCGAAGTCCTCCACTTGCTCCCGGGGGTTACTCATGTATGATTCGGGTGTCGAGGGGCACCCTATTATTATCTACGAGACTAGGGTACCCCGTTATCACCACATCTTTATTTTGCTTCCCCGCTTTTCATTTCCCAATTTTGCTTTTGTAGTACTTAGTACTTGTCCGGCTAACATAACTTTTGTACATTGGGTGCAATTATAGAATCGGCGGGTGACGCTTTTGACGCCTTTTTCCAGGCGGTAGTGGGCGTTGCTTCCGAATCCAGGATTCGGGGGTACCCTTGAAAGGCTCCCGACCTCCTCGAGCTCCCAGCCAAATGGAGAAATCCCAGGGTACCTCCCACAGCGGGTCGAAAGGTACCCCTCGCTCGAAGAAGAGAAAATTCGGGCTAGTTTTCGCTTTTCCCAATGAGTTATGTGAGGGTGACCTAGACCCGACTTCCAACAAGGAGGTTTCGCACTTGACTCACTGTTTTTACTACTCTGCTGAAAATGTTACCTCCGAGGTTGCTGAGGAGACTGACAAGATGAGTTTGAGCCAACGCTATGGTCAAGCACTTAAGGCCACTCAAGAGGTAAGCTTTCCTGGGGTACCTCGGGTGTACCCTTCATTTTTTTTTTTACTCACTTAATCCTATTGCCATACACATATATTTAACATGAATTTTATGACCCGCAAGCATCTTTTCTCCTCAGGCATTGCCTTTCGGACCTCGACTCCCTTGTTGCCGCTCAGTCAAAGGTTGACAAGTTAAGGGGTGAGCTCCAAAGCAGTCAATCTCGCGAGGATCAACTTGCTCAAGAGGTCAAAACTTTGCAAGAGCGCATTACTGGCCTATCGGGCGAGAAAGCTCGGGTGGAGAAGGACCGCGATGAGTTGAGGGCCACCAACGAGGATCTGTTATCCCGACAAAAGACAATGGCGGAGGATGCGTTCTCACTTATCATGACGGAGGTGTGGAGCGTGGATCCGGAATTGGAGGTACCCCGCGTGCAGAAATTTGTCAACAAAGCCATGATTTTGAAGACGATTGCAGAGAGGAAGAAGTCTTCCGGCATGCGCCTCGTTCCCCTCGGTGTAGCCTTCTCACTGTGCTCTTATTTTTTTGGATTTATCCACATTTTGCTATTTGGACCTTGTTTCTTTCTTTTTGGTTTCTTGGGATGTTTTGTATTATTTGGACTTCTCTTTTGTTATGATATCATGCCGCCGAATCTTCTTGTACTTTGCATTCTTGTTATTCTACAAATGGATGCTTCACTAAACTGTTATCTTGTAAATTTCCAGGGTACCTCCTATATATATATTTTTTTAAATGGGGTACCCCTAGTACCTTAACAAATATTCAACATCAGGCGCCTGCTGGTTTACATAGATCGGCGAATTTAGTGCATGTCCTTCTCGGCAACCATGGCGGATTTCCCACAAATAGATAATCAAAATATCGTCGCAACATCTCGATCAAAAATTGAAAGTGCGCAATTGGTCCAACCAATCAATTTCTTATTCTTTCGAAGCTCTCTCCGAATTTTTGAATAGCTTACCCCCTACTTTGCTCAAGTACGAGGACAGAGTGTGGGTGTTCTCATACCTCGTGCGGCGGTTTTTTCTTCACCCTCGGGTCCTCTTTGACCCTCCCTCTCTTTGTCTAGGTAGCTTTGTCATGCTTCCGCAGAAAGGCTACTCCTGGCCTGTTCCCTCCGTTGCCTATTTTGGCTTTACATAGATCGTTACGATCTAGGCATATCAAGTACCCTGGTTGGTCCTGTAATAGGTTAGTCATAATTAACAAACGTATGACGAGAATTGTATATTACCAGATGCGAGGGTATATTAATGGCAATACATGAATATAATCCGCATTCTAAGATCGAAGTGGCGAAAAATAAAGTAAGAACCCACATCATATTTGTTGAGAAAGAAAATGCATTTATAGATAACGAAAGTGTTGATCAATACATGACTTAGCTTTGTTACCCTAAGGAGAATGGGAGACCACAAGACCTCCTATCCTTTTCATTTGAAAATTAAAAAAACTCTGAAGTTGCAACTGACCAACATAGGGCATTTGGGGTACCCCATTTAGCCTACCACATAAAAACATTAAAGAAAGCAAATAATAGCAAAAGACTAAAGGTTGAGACACTGTCGTTTAGTAATATTTCCGTAGCATTGCAATGTTCCAGGGGTGCCTCACAATTGTGCCGTCCATATGGAGTAGCCTGTATGCACATGTCCCAACGGGTTTGTCGATGAAGTAAGTTCCTTTTCAATTTGCCCCAAAAGCACCTTCGCAGGGTACCCTAGTGTTCTGAGTTACCCTTCTCAAGACCAAGTCTCATTTCTTGAAGGATCGAGGGCATACCTTTTTTTTCATATAGACCCGAAATGCGATGCTGATATATGGTTGTCCTCAGTTCTGCTCTAGCCCTTTTTTCAGCCATCAAATCAAGGTTTAAAGCAACCAATGAGGCATTCTCAGCCTTATTGAAATATTCAACTCTGTGAGAGGGTACCCTGATTTCTGCTGGAATCACTGCGTCAACACTGAATGCGAGGGAAAACGGGGTCTCCCTGGTGGAGGTGTTTTGAGTATTCTGGTATGCCCACAGTACCCCAGGTAGCTCGTCTACCCATGCTCCATTTCTTTCTTCTAGCTTATTCTTCAGGATACCTTTGATAATCTTGTTAACGGCTTTGACTTGCCTATTAGATTGGGGATGGGCAGGTGTAGCAAATCGGCTAGCTATCCCTAACTCCGAACAAAAGCTTCGAAATTTTTCATTATCGAATTGCTTGCCGTTATCATTGATAATTGCACAGGGGATCCCAAATCTGCAAATGAGGTTCTTCCAAATGAATTCTGTGGTTTTCCTTTCTGTGATGCTTGTTAGTGGCTCCGCTTCTGCACATTTTGTAAAATAATCTACCGCCACAATTGCATGTTTTGCTTGCCCCTTCCCGGTAGGTAACGGGCCAATGAGATCCACTCCCCATATAGCGAAGGGCCAAGGGAAAGATATAACTGTTAGCTTCTCTGGGGGTAGGTGGGGTACCCTGGCGAACCTTTGGCATTTGTCACAGCTTCGTACCATATTCTTGGCATCTTGCCGTATAGTTGGCTAGTAGTACCCCTGACGGAGAGCTTTTTGTGCCAGTGATTGTGCTCTATAGTGATTGCCACAAATCCCCTCATGTATTTCCCTCATGACATACTTGGCCTCGTCGCTTCCCAAGCATCTAAGGTAGGGAAGAGTGAACCCTCTTCTGTATAGGGTATCTTAGATCAGGCAGTACCGCGCGGCTTTGTACTTTAGTCTTCTTGCTTCACTTTTATCTGAGGGGAGGTCTCCGTTCTTGAGGTATCTTATGATAGGCTCCATCCAAAGTACCTCGTTGGATAGTGATCCTACTTCTAATGGCTCTAGGAGACCAAAGCTGGGTACGGGTATGTGTTCTACCATGATGGGGCCAGATGGCTAGGCTACCCCAAGGGATGCCATTTTTGCCAAGGTGTCGGCTTCGCTGTTCTCCAGTCAGGGTACCCTTTCCACATTAACCTCGCAAAATTGGGACATCAACTCTCTGATTTTTCCGACATACCCCTTCATGTTTTCCTCTTTCGCTTGATATTGCGATGTAATCTATCTTACCACCAACTATAAGTCACTCTTGACGTGTACCCTTTTTGCTCCTAAAGCCTTCGACATCCTCAACCCCGCTATGATGGCCTCGTACTCGGCTTCGTTGTTTGAAACCTTAAATCCAAATTGCAAAGCGTAGCATATTTTCACCTTATTCGGGTCGATTATAATAACTCCCGCACCACTTTCGTGTGAGTTAGAGGAACCGTCTATATATATTTCCCAGACCTGCCCCCCTTCATCGGTGGATAGGGTATCCGACAGGTACCTCTGATCACCTTCACCACTTGAGTTATTGGCAAATTCCGCGCTGAAATCAGCGATGGCTTGGGCTTTAATCGTCGAACGAGGCTTGAAGATGATGTCGAACTCGCTTAATTCGAGGGACCATCGGAGAAGCCTTTCGGACATGTCTAACTTCTGGAGGATTTGCCAGAGGGGAAGGTTGGTGACGACTGCAATGGTGTGAGCTTGAAAATATGGTCTAAGCTTCCGTGCGGAGACAACCAATGCCAAAACGATCTTTTCGGAGGTGGGGTACCTCTTTTCGGCATCAACCATAGCCTTACTGGTGTAGTAAATATGTCGTTGTACCCCATTATCATCCTCTCGGAGTAACACAGAGCTGGTGGTATGTTCGGATACGGCGAGATACAACAGAAGCACTTCTCCTGGCTCAGGTTTGACAAGTAGTGGAGCAGTCACGAGGTACCCCTTCAGTTCTTGGAAAGCCTCTTCGTAATCGGGTGTCCATTGGAGCTTCTTGCCGGTCTTCAAAGCTTTGAAAAAAGGCTTACACCGGTCGGTAGCCTTGGAGATAAAGCGGCTCAGGGCAGCTACCCGACCTGCCAAGCTTTGAACCTCCTTGATGGTGCTTGGCGATTTCATATTAAGAACTGCACGAATTTTATCGGGGTTGGCTTCAATCCCCCGTTGTTGTACCATGAACCCGAGAAACTTTCCTGATGTGACCCCGAGCGCACATTTTTTTAGGGTTAAGCCGCATCTGGTGTCTTCTTAAAATGGTAAAGGTATCTCTGAGGTGCCCCAGGTGTTCCCCCGCATGCACCGATTTGGTGATCATGTCGTCTATGTATACCTCTATGGTGCGCCCGATTTGTTCCTTGAAAATTTTGTTCACTAGCCGCTGGGAGGTAGCCCTGGTATTCTTCAAATCAAACAGCATAACCTTATAACAGTATAACCCGCGGTTGGTGATGAAGGCCGTTTTCTCTTGATCGGATTTATACATCGGGATTTCGTTGTACCCGGAGAAGGCGTCCATAAAACTAAGCATCTCATGCCCCGCTGTTGCATTAACCAGCTGGTCCACCCGGGGAAGCGGGAAGCTATCCTTGGGGCAGAACTTGTTCAAATCGGTGAAGTCCACACACATGCACCACTTTCCGTTTGATTTATTGACTAGAACAACGTCGGATACCCAATCGGGGTACACTGCTTCCTAGATAAACCCCGCTGCTAATGGGCGGTCTACCTCTTGTTCAATTGCATCGTACCTCTCTTGGTCAAGGCGCAGACTTCGCGGCTGACATTGAGTTTGTGACAAGAGAGAGAAGGTGGGATACCCGGCATATCCGAGTGGGACCAAGCGAATACGTCGTGGTGCTCGCGTAGGAAAGTGATGAGCCTATCTCTTTGTTCCTCCGAAAGATTGGAGCTTACTTTCACGGTCTTTATTGAGTTTGTGACAAGAGAGAGAAGGTGGGATACCCGGCATATCCGAGTGGGACCAAGCGAATACGTCGTGGTGCTCGCGTAGGAAAGTGATGAGCCTCTCTCTTTGTTCCTCCGAAAGATTGGAGCCTACTTTCATGGTCTTTATTGGGTCGGTGGCATAAATCGAGACTGAAATAAGGTCTTTAACTAGGGTACCCCGCTTTCCATCTTTCAATATTCGGGGATCCAAAGGTGCCTCAACTTCACATTTGGGCTCCTCCTGATCCCTGTTGGGTACTCTCGAGCTATCCCCCGTAACTGCTTCTACTCCCATTGGTGAAGACTCCAACTGTTTTCGTGGGTGGCCTACCTGAGGAGATTTTTTGAGTACTGCTCTCCGCTGTCTAGCAAGTGCTCGCTTTGAGGGGGAAGGTGTGGGCTGACTGCCACTGGGGTACCCCTTCATTGGCGGATCAGAAGCTATTTGGTAAGTAACTTTGGAGGCCACAAAATAACATCCATGAGCCGATTGCTGATCCCTTTTAATGGTGATAACTTCTTGGGCAGCAGGGACTTTCATGGCGAAGTAGTGCATGGATACCACCGCTTTAGTTGCTACTAAGAACGGCCTACCCAATATAATATTGTAGGCACCTAGGTGATTTACAATAAAAAAAACAATCATATGAACAACACGGTGAGGTACCTTACCAAGTGTAACGGGCAGCGTGATGATGCCTTTTGGCATAACCATATCTCCGGTGAACCCAATAAGAGGCGTAGCATAGGGGGTGATCTTTGGCGACTCAATCAATAATTGATCCAAGACGCTTTTGAAAATGATGTCAACGAAGCTGTCGATATCTACGAAAGTTCTTACTACCTTACCAGTGGCAACCTTCAACGTAATTACGAAGGCATCGTCGTGGGGGTACGAGATGTTCTCCTCATCGTTTTCTGTAAAAAGGATAGGCGGGGGATGGTGGGGTACCTTTGGTGTACCCCATTCATTAAGGTTGACTTCTCTGCCAATATTGATGGTTATCGACAATGATCTACTATAGCCTTTGATAGCCCTCCTAGATTGGCCCGCTAAAGTCGGCCCGCCCATGATCATCCGGACATACACGCCTTTCTTGTGTCCAGGGGGTAACTCTCGTTCAGGACTGCCATCAGCTACCCGCTTGCCCTTATCCTACTCCACGGATTTCTGAGATTCTCTCATACCAGCAATAAATTCTTTGAGGTACCCGATGAGAATCAAAGATTCAATTTCCTCTCGCAAGGAGAAACACTCGGCTGTGCTGTGACCAAAGTCCTCATGGAACTCGCAATACTTCAGGCTACGCTTCATGTTGGGGTACTTTTTCATTGGCTTAGGAGGACGGAGGAGGCTGCTATCCCGGATATGGTAGAAGATCTGCTCTGAGGATCGATTCAGTGGGTGGTAAGATTCGTACTGAGGCCTCGGTGGTGGCTCTCGCTGATCCGGTGGTGGCGATCTTGGAGGTTGGGGTACCCTTGAGGTACCCTGAGGGTTATACCCTCGTCCCCGCAGAGCAGCCCGTGGAGGGCTCCGTGGTTGGGGTACCCGCGGTATTAGGACCTCCACCCTCTTGGGCTTCTCCTTGTTCTTTGTAATATCGACCTTATCTTCTTGCCTCTTTAATTGACATTTTTTGTCCATCTCCACTTGCTGCAACGCCCGGGAACGGGCTTCCCCATATGAAAGTGGGCGCTTCTTTTGAAAAGAACGCCATAACTTGCCCAACCATAAATTTTTCTCAAAATGGGTCAATGTGTATTGGTTTCCAAATGCTCCGGTTTGCAGCACCTCTTAGTGGAAACGACTCACATACTCCGCCAAAGGCTCGACTTCCTCTTGCTTGATAAAGGCAAGTTTGGAGGCTACCTTATCTTGAGTGGAGGCATAGGAAAACTCTTTAGTAAATTCGGATAGCAATTGGTGTAGGGAAGATATGTTACCCGCTTTCAAAGAGCGAAACCATGACTTCGCGGGGCCCGTGAGTATGTGTGTAAACATCCTACACATGGCACTCTCATCTACACCCTTGATAAGCATTTGGTTGTGGTATAACTCAGCATGCTTCGAGGGATCAGTGGTACCCGAGTATTGGGGTATCTGAGGCATGACGAATGCCTCGGGGAGAGCTGCCTTCCAAATCTCTATAGTGAATGGCGATTGGTAGGTCATTGGCGTTGGAGCAGCTGTGATGTTTTACTTCTCGGAGAGGAGCTTCACTTGGGCTTCCAGGTTCTCCATTTTTTTCACAAGTTTGAGGGGTACCCGATGATGTTGCCGTCATTTGAGAAGCCCTTTTGGCATTTAACTTCTCACAGAGATCCTCGTGGGTACGCTTTGCACGCCTCGTACCCTGGCTACTGCGGGAATTGTAAGAGGCGGTAGAACGCTCGTTGCGGGAGCCCACGGTTTGAAACTTAGAACGGGTACCCGATGGCCTATGCTTTAGTTTGCTGGCCTCGGGTACCTCTTTTCTGATCATAGTTTGGTCGCTCATTTGGGGTGGTGGAGCATCTAGCGTCACTGGTGGAAGTGAACTTTCGAGTGCCCGAGATCCAACCGCCCTAAGTATTGCGTGGGCAAAATCCTCGAAACGCTTGTGAGAAATAGGTTCCTCATCTTGGCGAACACCCGTCGATTGCTTGATACCCTTTCCGTTGCTGATGCGGGCTACCCTTCTTGCGGGATCACTACCTTCGCTGCTGCTGTCATCTCTCATCCTTGTATGATCCCCCATTAAACCTTCGGGAGGTACGTCGGGTGCCATGTATTGGAGTACACACAACAACTAGTTTGGTAACCATGAATGAGGCTTTTTGTGCGATCCCCACAGACAGTGCCAATTGTTTTCAACTGATTTTGGGGTAGGAAAATCCAAAATCTGTTTTAAACAATGAATTTATATTTTTGGGGGAGATGGGGTATCTCACTAGTATATTGTGTGCGGTGCGGTGTATCTGAGGTTGAGAGGAGGCAAAAAAGGGGAGAGGGAGTGGTAACAATGGAGAGAGTTCAGAACTAAGAGAGGTGTCCTTACAAATGAGCCTCACGCCAATAAAACAATGAAATAGAGGTTAGAGGTGAAGCCGGGGTACCCCGGCGTTCACACTCCGATGCTCAAATTAGCAAGTTTAAGCTTTTATGGCAAAGAGAGCTAGCCCTCTCAAATTGGGTTTAAGGTTGAAGAAAACCTCTTTTTGGAGTGTGAGTGTTTTTAGGTGAATGAGTATCCTCGAGAATGAAACCTAGGCGCCTTTATATATGAGTACCTTTTTTAACGTCCTTTTATCGTTTTTATGATTTTTTATGTGCATGTTCGCGTATCTCATCCTTTGGAAACGTGGCGCGGAGAGTGGTACTTTTGCGAGCGGGGACCACCGCCCTTGTCCTTCACTTTTGGCAGAGGTGGCAGGCGGCTGTCCCTCCTTTTAGCACGTCGTTTTTTATTCCTAATTCTGACAAAATCGAATAATATCTTTTAGGAGGCGGAGACGTTTCTCATGGCGGATATTTTCGAAGGTACCTCGAGTTACGTGGGGTACCTCTAATTGTACGGGATACTTCTATTTGTGTGGGGTACCTCTATTTATATGGGATACCTCTATTTGTGTTGGGTACCTCTAATTATGCAGGATACCTCAAATCACGCCGGGCACCTTGGATTGTGCGGGGTACCTCAGATTGTGCCGGAATCATTCCATTGGTTGACACGTGGTGCTCTATTGTCTTTCCTATTTTTCCCTCAAACACAAGTGATGTCTGATATGAAAATATCACGGTAATAGTGTAAATGGAATTACAATATCACCACTCAGAAGTTTGTCCACATTAGTCAATTTGAACCATCTAAACTTGGGCGTTTCTATTACTGATAATGATATTGTAAAACCAATAAGGTTTAGGCAAAAAATGAGAAAACATCAAAAAAAAATTCCAGGAGCATTTTTTCAATGTAAGCTTTTCAGGCTTAGATCCTAGGCCCAGATTTTTTCTCACAGGTTATATAATCAAGTAAACACATTCAAATATGACCCCCATCATTTCCTTATTGCACATAAGATTTTCTCAACAAGAAAATTCATGCAAAAGATAATGTGATTTAGTTCTTTTGACGGCCAAAATAAAAATACCTGAGTTTGGGAGAGATCACAATGAATAACACCAGCCCAAATGTCGTCAAATGCTAGCTCCCCATGAAGCTCCTTTGCTTACTCTTTGCTTTGCATAAAAATGAGTACTGGTGGATTTAAGCCCTACTGCCAAGTACGATATTAAAGCAGGAACAATCTATCAAGAATATGAAAAAAGTACAGTAGTTGAAGATACTGAGACAATGAAGCTAGAGCGATAGGTTGAAATATCACTCAACAATTTTCCAGCGAAAATTTTTTAAAAAGATGGAAAAAGTACTGTAGTTGAAAACAGTGAGACAACCAAACCAGAGAGATAGGTTGCAATATCGCTCAACAACTTTCCAACAAAAAATTACTGAAAAGAATAAGCATGTTGAATTATATTTGGAACATTTCTGTAGGAGTTTTATTCCGTGAAACAAATATCCAAACAGAGGCAGGAAGTTGCCACTGTTTACTAATTCATGTCATTTAATTTGAAAGAGCGCCAATCCATTCCAACTAACTATAAACCATTACAATATGATGTAAGATTTTATAAATGGCTTGAGCAGAAATTTTCAAATATCAAATCGAAAGTTCCTTAGACCACAACATCAAAAGTAAAGGAAACCCATAGTTAGCACGAACTGATGCAAGCAAATTCAGTCATGAAAAATCCTAAACAAGAAAAACAAATATAACTCTCCTAATTCTACGTTAGCTAAAAGCTAATTCTAGAAACACAACAAATATGCTTTCTGTCACACGCTTAATTGTATCATACCTCTGCAAAGCTTTGACGTAGTGCAAGAAGTTTCCCTTCTTCACTCCCAGCAAAAACCAATTTCTACTTGATTGATTCAGAAGCTGTATTCCTGTTCAAAATTGCAGAAATATACGTAGTGCAAGGTGTATCTTGTGCCTAGCTATCCTATTTATTGCACGTAAATCATCAAACCTTTTGCTGCAAAATCTAATTCATTATTAGTTTTTTCTGTGTAGGGTTGAATATCTTGTCCTTGATGAAGCTGTATTCATGTACACACCCTGCTATTTTAATAAACTAAATCCTCATACTTACTTCCTGCCAGCTATGACTCTTAACAGCTTCATGGATTATTGATCTTGCAAGCTCCTCAACAAAATCAGGTAAAGTAGCACTGAACAATGCTTGTACTATCGAAGGATTAGAGCATGCTTTCACCACAGGATCGATAATGCTTTAACAAGTTGCCCACCTCGAATAGTTTATCAGCTTCATCAAGGACAAGATATTCAACCCTACACAGAAAAAAACTAATAATGAATTAGATTTTGCAGCAAAAGGTTTGATGATTTACGTGCAATAAATAGGATAGCTAGGCACAAGATACACCTCAACAAAATGGTTTGCAGATGTATTAATGGGATATTTATGCACATTGAAAGCTTCCACAATTATTTTGCATAGAAGTTTTGCAACAACATTTTACTTGGTGAATTGAAGTCCTTCAACTTGTATTGACTCAAGACTCCAATTGAAATATGGTCTGGAAACCAGTAGAGTATTCCAATTAGAAGATATTTGGTTGTTTTGTATACGCATATACAAAGCAAAAAAAAAAAAAAAAACTAGAATCAAGAGCTTTGGAATATGCATTCCTGAGATATCCATATGGGATCAAAGTATGCAACCTTCGATGTACAGACTTGAAGAAACTTAAGTGTATCATAAGCAAAGATGTGGTCTTTAATGAATCAAGGATGGTTCAAAAGACATCTACATCTGATACAAAAACCAAAGAGGAAGAAAGCAAGCCAGAGAAAACATGTAGAGGTGGAGCTAACAAAGCCTGAGCTTGATTTGATTGTCATCAGAAAATTTGGCACACCAATATGCTTCATTTAAGTGTCATTAAGCTGTCTCTTGGAAAATTTAAATATGTTGCTGTAAAAATCTTGTCAACTGGTAAAATAAATTAATGGGGGGGGGGATATACTAAATATAACATAGAATTTAATGTCATTCAACATTTGGCCTATGTCCACGAGTAGGAATTTAAAGCTTTCACTATAAAAAATGAACCCTACTTTTGTTGTTATAGACACCTCATCTTTTGTGTACTAAGACAGGCGTTATATATATATATATAGCGTTCTACTGATAACAAAGAATTCTAATCCAAACACTTTTATGTCATCTTTATTACTTAAGATTCAGATACTCCATAATATTATCTTCTATGGATGATAGCACAACTGATCATTTATATCCCTATCTCTTTGGATCAAGCTTCTAAATCCTTCCACGTTTAGAGCTGGGGGTTGAATCATGGTCTCACAGACTTGTGGTGATTTGAACTTTTTCGCACCATCTTTTACATAGTCCATGATCCTGCATCTAGTCCATGGACTTATGATTTTGTTGCAGAACTAACGGTCTCTGTTATAGATTTAGTGGTTCTGGTGCAAGCTTTATGGGCTTTATGGACTCTGTTTCAGGACTGACGATCCTACTGCATGATTCATGACACTAGCATTTCTTCTTACTGCATCATTCATGACACTAGCATTTCTTCCTACTGCAAGATTCATGACACTAGCATTTCTTCTTTGATTTTTCATAACTCTGCTGTAGGAATTATAATCTTCCCTCAAGATTCATCTACATTTTTTCTTTGAATTTTCATGATCATGCTGGAGGATTCATGATGTCAGCCTTTCGTATTTGACTTTTCACATTTCTTATAATAACAAAATCTTATGATCAGATGGATGTGACATTGAAGCAACTGATGATGAGTGTCGAATTTGTTCATAAAGTTGGCAGTTGTCAATTAGAATGACAGAACAAATGCATCTTAAAATTTCGGACAAACATCTCAATTACATCAGTAGCTTTTCAAAATGTATGAAATTTATGGATCGTTTATTGGGTGAGCTGACACGGCTTAAGTTACCTACAATGCAACTGTATCAAAAATATCTCGCTCACAATATCCCATTAGCAAAACTTGCCTTTTCAAGAAATTTCAATCTGAAAACTGCGAAAACAAGGATTGATTGATCGATGTGGTTTGTTAATCCTTGAATGTGTTTCATTAACGGTATTAAGGTACCTTTCATTGAAGCTGTTTTTCAAATGGTCAATGTTTACGTATCAAAAAACATTTTTAGAAGTTCCCGTAGAACTTTGACTTCAATTTTTTGCGTGCATGACTCACACTTAAAGTTTTAGTCATTAAAAAAATACTGCAATAAAGTGGAGGTGATTATTCAATGAAACGTAAGTATTCAAACTTGAACACTAAATTAGAAAATGTAACCACATGTTTTCGCTCTTTTCATTTTTATATATAATTTCGATTAAAAAAAGACTAAGACATTCATTTAAATTTTTAAAAATATTACATCATAAACATCATTTTTTTTTGTCTAAAACAAGGTTACAAAACACTGATGCGTTAATTTACTTTCTTCTCTGCTTCTTCCACAACTTTTTTAAAACCGCGTTTCAGAAAGAGTTGGGTACAATGAAATCACACGAAACATGAATATGTATATTATATAGGGAAACCTTTTCTTTATAATATATCAACTCAAACCTTTTCATTAAGAGATCAACTACTTATTAATTTTAGTCTTAGCCTCCCTCAGGACCCTGGCCAAAAGGTTTCAAGCAGATTTAATTGGATGGTCACCAGAGTTTGAATCCTAAAAAATGTTAGGGCTAAAAAATCGATTTTGAATGCCTAGTACCCATACCTTTTACAAAAAATAAAAGAAAAGAAAAGAAAAGAAAATAAAAAATTCTTGGTCAAAGCAGAGTCATTTACCTTCAACCTTGGTTGAAATAATCCTAAACATGGTGTCTGCTTTCTCAAGAAGTCGAACCACTTTCTATATAATAGGAAAAGTGATTCATTATTAAATTTGTGAGTAGCTTACATAGAAAGACATTTAATTGTTTTATAGAAGTCTACAGCTGTCAAATGAAAGCAAAACGTGCATGTGACCCCAAAAAAAAATTATGTAATAATATCATTTAGACTCGGTCTGAGGATACGTCACTATTGATTTATTCATTTCAAACTTCAAACGTTGTCTGATGCTTTACTTTCTTCTCTTCTTTTACTGTAATTTTATTGAAACCACGTTAATGAAACATGAATTATGTATATACATAAATAAAAATATTTGTTGACCATAGACCATCATCTCAAAATTATTTAAGTGGGTAGAGTTTAGTCACCAGCAGGTTTGTTCATGAACAAATTGCAAAAGTCATTTTAGCTTGAACCTAGCTTTGTTGAAACTATCTTAAACATGGCGTGTGCTTTCTCCAATACTTGCAGAGCAGTCACCGTATTCATATGGGCTGCCCTTACTCTTTTGATAGTCCATGTTGCATCTGCTACCAAAATTAGTATTCATGTTGCAGCATCTGAAATAGAAAGACAAGCTTTACTCAACAGCGGCTGGTGGAAGGACCGGATTCCTCACAATTCTTCAGATCATTGCAATTGGGTTGGTATCACTTGCGATTATGAAGGAAGGATCACTGACATAGACTTATTGAATAGCAATATCAAAGGGGAACTTGGCCGTCTCAACTTTTCTTGCTTTCCAAACCTGAAATCTCTAGATCTTTGGAACAATAGTCTATCGGGAAGCATTCCACCCCAAATTGGTTCTCTTTCAAAACTCAAATGCCTTTATCTGCATGGGAATAATCTTACAGGTGAGTGAGTTACCAAATAATTATAGTGGCTAGCTAGCCTAGATGTATATTTAATTTATATTCATTGAAAAATAATCATCGACATTCATTTGGCCTTCAATCAATCACATTGCAGGTACTATCCCAAAAGAAATTGGGAGCTTAAGAAGTCCGGAGATGCTTTTTTTGAGTAGCAACAACCTCAATGGTAAGTTACTAATTAATTTTGGTAGCTAGCTTGCCTGGCTATATATTTAATTTATATTCATTAAAAAATAATCATTGACATTCATTCTTCCCTTAATAAATCAAATTGTAGGTATTATACCTAAAGAAATTGGGAGCTTAAGAAATCTGAGGGGGCTTTTTCTGTATAGTAACAAACTCAGTGGTGTTTTGCCTCAAGAAATCGGGAATCTAAAAAGTCTAACCGAGCTGTATGTGACGAATAACGCATTAGGTGGACCTATCCCTTCAACCCTGTTTCGTTTAACAAACATTAGGTATTTAAGTCTTGATTTCAACCGGTTCAATGGCACAATTCCACGAGAAATAGGAAATCTAAAGAATTTGATGTCATTGTATATCATGGCTAACAAGCTAACCGGAGTTATTCCTTCAACTCTAGGTCAGTTAACCAGCCTGCTGTATTTGAATCTCAGTTCTAACCAATTCCATATCTCCATTCCACTAGAAATAGGGAATTTTAGTGCTGTAGACACTTTAGACTTATCTGATAACAAAATACATGGTATCATTCCAGATGAGCTCACCAAGTTATCCCAACTCAAAAATCTCAACCTTTCCTCAAACCTACTTTCAGGTCAGATACCTTCTGCAATTGGAAAACTCTTCAACCTTATGTATCTAGACCTCTCTAAAAATAAACTTAGTGGTTCTATTCCAACTGAGATTGGCAACTGCTCAGCGTTAAAGAATTTAACACTGAACCACAACAGTTTGGATGGAACTATTCCACCAGAGATGGGAAAAATTTTATTGCTTCAAAACTTGGATCTTTCTCACAATAACCTTTCAGGCACCATACCTAAGACTCTCCGTCCAATGTATGTAGACCTGTCATTCAACAATTTGGAAGGCGAAATTCCCACTTATTTGCGGGGTAATCCACCAAAGAGTTTTATAGGCAACAAGGGTTTGAGCGGCAATGTTGAAGGTTTTCCTTCTTCCTCTCAACGTCAGAAACTTACACCTTCAATCACTCTGTTCGTTAAAATTTTTCTTCCTCTCAGTCTAGTTCTCGCTTTCATTATATTTGGATTCATATTACTCTTTAAACGTCAGAATAAAAATCCGAAACTCAACTCAAGAGCTGCCAAGAATGGAGATGTGTTTTCAGTGTGGAATTAAGATGGTAAAATTTTATATGAAGATTTGATTAATGCAACGGAAGATTTTCATATCAAATATTGCATCGGAACTGGAGGTTATGGCAGTGTTTACAAGGCAGAGCTACCAGAAGGAAAAGTTGTTGCTTTGAAGAAGCTTCACCATTCTGAAACAGAGGATTCAGCTTTTGTCAAGAGTTTCGAAAACGAGGCTCATGTACTCTCTACCGTACGACATCGGAACATTGTGAAACTTTATGGTTTTTGTTTGCACAAAAAATGCATGTTTTTGATTTATGAGTACATGGAAAGAGGAAGCTTGTTATGTGTTTTACGCGATGATGACGAAGCTATTGAGTTGAATTGGACTAAAAGAGTGAACATCTTGAAGAGTGTGGCTCACGCTTTGTCGTACCTGCATCACGACTGGACTGTCAATTGTTCACCACGACATATCAAGCAACAACATTCTACTTGACTCGGATTTGGAGGCATCTGTTGCTGATTTTGGCACTGCTAGACTTCTACATGTCGATGCATCCTATAGAACCCTACGAGCGGGCACTTACGGATATATTGCCCCAGGTGAATTAAATAATTGGTTGTATTTCTTATTACGCTCTATGGTTTTACTTTTAAAGACATAATCTTACACCTTTTCTTTTCATGTAGAACTTGCCTACACTATGGTTGTGACAAAGAAATGTGATGTTTATAGCTTTGGGGTAGTGGCACTCGAAATATTAATGGGAACACATCCAAGAGAACTCCTCTCATCATTATCATCATCGTCGGGCCCAAAAATCATGTTGATCGATGTTTTAGACCAACGTCTCTCGCCTCCAGTGAATCAAAAGATTGTTCAAGATATTATTCTTGTTTCAACAATAGCATTTGCTTGCTTGAGTTCTCAACCGAAATCTCGACCCACAATGCAACGCATTTCTCAGGAACTTCTTGCGGGAAAGACACCAATGCAAAATGCTCTCAAAGAAATTTCCATTTCAGAGCTGAGAAACTAAGAAATGTTTTGGCTTCATGAATCTGACAATACCCCATAAAAGGATTACAAAATTTGAAGGTGAGCATCCTTGTATTCTGCTGGTCTCTTTAAATCTCACAGTATATGATTCAACTCAGTATATCAATGTGAGAATTGCATTAAAGAACTGATACAATCACCCAACCTCGAATGATTTTAATTTGATTTTCCAAAAAACTGCATGATTATTGATTGGGTCTGATGTCGCTAAAAAATATTCAATTATTCATTAATCTAATTACTCGTGGTCAATATAGCTGATATTACCGATTATTGGACTAAACTTGTGGATTATCTGTAAAGACTTATGAGAAAATAAAAAATTGAAAAAAAAAGCAAGTTGGACAACTAGGAGAACATGGCCACAATCATTAAGCAAAGCATGGAAAATGCATAAACCTAAAAGATTCACTACACGTCAAAAGCTAACATGAAAGGTCCAAAGAACTGCCAACACATGATTCTTATCCGTGGTCACAGCCAACAGCAATGATTGCCATGAGCGGCACAGCACACCTCTCAAGAATATCAAGATTCATTTCCTCCCATTTTCTTCTCAAGCCCTCTGAGCGTGACGATGATGAACGTTCTTCCCTCTGAGCGTGACGATGACGAACGTTCTTTCTTTCTTCTTGTACTGCTCCTTGAACCCATGAATCTAATGCATATACGCACAAATTAATTTTCTTAATATATATAATTAAATATAAAACTCTCTCTTTTAGTAATGATTTACGAGTAGTATTTTATTTTTTTATTTATATCTGAACAAATATTCTTCTCTATGAGTCAACTTCTTGGGTGCCATTAATTTAGATTGAAAATACATTTAAAAGAATACGCCCATGGAGGTTCATGTTGTGCCGTCATTATTTGGGTCTAAAGAGACCAGCAGAACACAAAAGATGCTCACCATCAAATATTGAAATCCTTTAATGGGATATTACCACATTCATGAAGCAAAAGCATTTATTGGTTTCTCAACTCTGAAATGGAAATTTCTTTGAGAGCTGTTTGCATTGGTGTCTTTCTCGTAAGAAATTCTTGAGAAATGTGTTGCATTGAGGGGCACATGAAATATGAACACACTTAACCTGGTCATTAGGCTGGCTAGCGTATGTTTCTAGCATTCAACTCTTTATTGGGATCTTTTTTTTTCTTGTATTATGTAACGGTATTATTCTTGGATATTTTTGGCATTACTTTTGTTCTTGTCTCTTCTAATGAAGGAGTATTTACCCACCCTTGCCATCAGGTCAATCTACTAATCTACTTAAAAACAAACTTATTTACTTAATGGTGATTAATTTCAATTTTTGGGAATAATATAACAAGATTCACATGCATGCTAAGTAATGTATGCAATATGGAGTTCAATATGGAGTTATTAGATTTTGGAAAATTCTTGTAAAGGAAAAAATGGTGCATGCATGAATTACTTTTTAAAACTGGTACTTGTATAGTTATGCTTAGGTTAGACAATGCTTTTATAATAAATTAATTTTATGGTTATTAAGATAGAGGTGTTTGATACAATATCAATCTTCATTTGATGGTAGCTATTCATACATTTTTGTTATCATTTGATGATGCTTTGCAACGAAAAATGATTGTGTAAAATTTGATGAATTCTTGCAAAACTTAGGTTCAGAAAGTGATTGTGGGGATTTTTTAATTTATTTTTGATAGGAAGTGATTGTTGATTTGTTCTAGTGCAAATATGTATTTTATAATACGCTAAGTGACATTTTGGGTTTTCTGCATTTGGTGGACAAACAAATATAACTAGAAAGAGCATTAACTATTTGTTTGTAAAGGTAAGGGTTCAGAGTACACAGCTAAGATATTATCTACCACACAAGTTAAAAATTATTTTTGACGTTGTTATTGTTGAACAATACACTTTTACTACTTGTGGAATATGTACTGTCAGATCAACATATTGATCAACATATTACATGTTTGATGTTTCTGAACCTTAACGTAGTATATGCATATTGATGCTCGTTTTCTTTCTATCTTAACTTAGATCGTCTTGATCTTAAATTCTATTTTTATTTTTAGTTTTCTATGTCATAATAGAAGCATTTAATTCTGATGCTGGTTTACTTTTTGAGGTATATTGTGGTTATTATCTATATGGTCCTTAGTCTAAAATAAATTGCTTCTTTTTTTACGGTCTTTCATTACACATAATTGTTTTTTGTGTTGGGTTTTGATGAAAAATAAAGTGCAAAGTGTTTTGCTTGAGTTGATGCAGAGTGCTTTGAGTTTTAATGCTCTATTTTTTTGTGGGCAGTTTAAATAGTCTATTAATGACAATGTCATCTAGTGTAAGTGAAGTTCGAAACTCACTGCAAATATATAATGGATGCAGTGATCAGATGGAGTTGGTAACGTTACGTACAACAAAGAATCCAAATGAAAATTTTGGAAATGTAAAGGATGCGAGAACTTTTTGTGGGCAGACGACCGTAAACCTAGCGAGGAAAAAATTGACTTGTTAGTGGAGGAAGTTAGGAAGTTGGCATTGGAGATTGAGTATTTATCTATTAAATTTCAATTGTTTCATGAAGAACTTGAGCATATGCAAGAATGTGAAGCACAGAGGTAACTGTTTGATGATGAACTTTGATGGAGACAGACAGCAAGATATGATTTCATTAGAATACTTGTGATTGTTGTACTATGCTTTATATCAAATATTACTTTTAAGCTATTTCAATTTGTATTATGTACTGGGAAAAGGCTTGTAAACATATAACATAGCATTTTCCTTCGAAATATATGTTCCTTCAAAAATCTTTATTGGATGCCAAAATAGCATGCAATGAGTACAAATACATTCAAATTGCAATGATTCATGCTATCAAAAATTATCCATGAAAATTATCATCGAAAATTATCCAAAAATTATCCCTAAAAATAATCTAAAAAAACATTGGACGAACAAAAATTTTCGAAAAAAATAACAATAGTGCAATGATTGATGTCAATAAAAACAAAATATTCATACATCATCAATTCATCAGTACAATTCATCGTTTTAAGCCAAATCTAATTGAAATGACAGAGAAAAAAATCTGAATAGAAACAAGTCAAGCATTAATCATGGCGATTGTTATCTTCACTACATTATTGATGTAGTAATTGTTGGAAATTCTCATTTTCATATCCTTCATAGGTCATCAAAGGAGAAGAATAATGTGACTGCAAAGCATACGGTGGGATTAGTTGCTATAATACCAAAAAAAATCATATTACATTTTAAAATTTTAAAAATATAAGTACAATAAGAAATTGTGATTTTAAGACGATAACTTACTTTGTGCCAATCATAAGGAAATGATTGATAGATATTAAATCACCAATTTGTAATGGGTATGTAGGTACCTAAGCAAATAAAAAAATATATGTAAGATCCATATAAAAATTTTAAAATAAAATTTCCTCATGAATTTAGCTCTTACATTATAGTAGCCTAAAGTTTGGTATTTGTTGAGATTTGCATTAACAGTACTTCCTTTTTGAAACGTGTACATAAACTGAACAATATACTTAATTACATATCTTCAAAATAAAAGAAAATTTTAAAATAAAATTCATTAACTTACCATGGCCATGTTGCTCTACTGTGTGAAGATTTCATTAGGCACTTTATAAGACGATGAAATATTTTCTTGTAAATCTTATAAAATTATAACAGACAATTAAATGAAAACCAAATGAAATTAGGAAACATATATTTGTATTTGAACAATCTTTTTTATTCTGTGCAGTCTTGTTCTTTTATGTAGGTTTCTTACAAATCAAAGATTGTTTCCTCAAACAAGGAGGACGGCCTTTACGACGTGTCGCTACTGGATCATTGATTGCACATTCAACAATGTTGATGCCACAACTTACTTCACTAGTAACAGTTTTTTCCACACTTTCACAACAAATTTGCTTGGGCAATCTTTCATTGCTTTATTAATTCAATCCAGTATAAACTTGTAACTACTTTCATCAGTAGCAATTATGCCTGCAACCTTAGTAAAAGTACTACTCATTTTGTTGTGTCACTCTTGCTGAATGAATAGATTCTGCACATTATTACTAACTTTCAACTTACTATAACATCTCCTCACATCTTTACTTCACCTTGATAAAATGTATATCTCTGGAAGTAATTCATCACTGTTACGTATCAACATTGCAAGGCCATGTCTATAAAGAATCCCCTAAACTGAAACTTTGAACAGATACAGCTAATTCACACTCAGCTTCTTCAAAAACAATCTCAAATCTTCTTTTCTTACCTCGCCCATAGAATTCCCTAATTTCATATATTGATCCTACAAAATTCAGTATATCACAATGCATCAACGCAATTAAATCTTGTTAGAATTCTTTAAACTTAGAAATGGTGTAGACCTCCTCAACTTGTTTCTCCGTCTAATATCTTATCACACATACAATTTTTTTTTGCCAAAACACTTGGCATTTACTTGCCATTCTAATTCAACTTTTCTTCTCAAAGCATTTTTATATTGCTTCACAAACTACTTCAAGTTTATTTTTGAGTTAACAAACCTATCAAAAAATGCATTCACACTTTCACCTCATTGAATTGTTAATATTCCTGCCCAAAAATTATCTTTCAAATAGTATGGAACCCAACGATGCCTCTTATCATATTAACCATTTAACCAATCATTGTCTCATAGATCATATATTGTAATCATGTCATGCCAATCTTCCTCAAAACACAATAGAACTTAGTAAATCATAAACAAAAGGAAGCAACGAAGAAATAATACCTTCGTATTCTTTAAAAGCCTCAAACTTCTTAGGTACTTTTTTCATTACATTCCACAAACACCATCGATGCCTAGTCATAGGAAAAAAATTTTCAATTACCTTTTGCATTGCTTTGTTTTGGTTTGTAATGATACTAATAGGAGGAAAACCAAATATGCATTATAGCTACACCTGAAATAACCAAGTAAATATCTTTGTATCCTCATGTGAAATCAATCCGCATCCTAATAAAATAGGCTAGTCATGATGATTAACTCCGACAAGACAAGCAAATGACATGTCATACCCATTAGTAATATATGTGGTGTCAAATATGATGATGCCTTCAAAATATTTGTAAGTTGCTCTACTCCTTAGATTTGCCCAAAATACATTCTTTATCGATCCTGCTCATTCAAATCAATGCTTAAAAAAAAATTGCATTCAACTTATTTTTTTTCGTACTTTAGATTTGTCATAACATCTCCTTCTCCAAGCTATAATCACCTTGCTTTGTCAATAGGATTTCTACAACTTTTTTTTTCCAAGAATGACACATTTTCATGCCGTCTAGCTTCAACAATGATAGAATTAAAATTCTAGGTAATGTTAATTCTAGCACAATCATTCATTTTAATAAACGTTTTGCAACTATACTAATTCTACGATTACAAAGGAAATACATGTCTTTGTCTAGACTCAATTCATGATTGTGTTGAAGGTTTAAAATTAGAAGAACCTGTTTTCCATCTTCATTTTGACAACTTCCAATTTTAGCATCACAACCAGCTTTCACAATAGGCTTCAGCTTCAACTAATCAATAAATTTACTTTCCAACTCTCTGATACGACTACATGCAAATGTTGTGTATTTTACAATTTTATCACTCCCTTTCTTACTAGTTAGCTTCTTCACAGGAAACCCTTTCTAAAACACAAACATTTCCTCATGACTATCAAATAACATCTCAAGAGTTGGCTCATAGTTTTCCTGTTACACATCTTCGATCGCACGCTTATTTTCTAAATTTTTTATTTTTTCAAAATAACTAACATTTGTATTAAGAATAACTTATTATAAATTTTTACAAAATTTTTTCCAACAAAAATTTAACCCATTGAGTTTCTAGCAATTTAAATTTAAAGAAATTCTGGATCAGTCAAAACATAAATCAGCCAAGACCAAAGCATTGCTCACTAAAAAGGCAACCTCAGGAGTAGAAAAAATATGTTGACAGAATCATATTTTTGCTTCAGCATACAATATTAATTTTCCAAATCAAGTTATTATAAAAAAACTTATCATAAATCACATACTTGAAATTTTTTTATAGAATTATCATTATCATTCATAAAAAAACGACCCTTGTAGAATTCAAAAAAAATATATATTATTTTGCACAAATTTGATTATGTATGTACTAGTTTGACTAGAAAATCAATCCAAAATTCCAACCAAGAATTGAGCCTAAGGTTATTAGTCACTAGTCACTAAGCACAAATGGGATAAATCAAGGCTGAAGCAACAGTTGTGGAACGCCAAACAATTTCTAAAGACTTTTAGATCCTCAAAAACAACCAATTCCATAATAGGAATCTATGTACCAGTGTGTGAGTGGAAGAGAGATCGTGAAATAGTATCTTTGGTGATGACCGTGTCATCATCAACGGTCATGTCGTCATCGGCAGCAGTCCTGTCGAGAGAGCTGTTCGAAAGAGGGAAGAAAATGATGAAGATGGAGTGTGCGACGATAAGCTAATAGAGTAAGGGATCCTGTTGATTTTGTCTTAATTCTTTATTATTTTTTATTAATTTTTTATATTTTAATTATAAAGGGCCAGAGATAGTGGGAAGAGAAATGGCAGCACTCTTTCTCTTGATCTTCTAGAAACTTACCATTTTTCTAACCAGGTAGATGTACAACATAATAAGCATTAAATAGATCAGTCATTCGTAGTTAAAGACTTGAACGCATGTGTTGCTACTTTGAAGGAGACGAACAACATTGAACTTCAAATAAGTACACTCTTAAATTATATTACACAAACAAAAGCACGATAGAGTAACGATAATTGAGGATTCACTGTTGTGCGCAGAATGCGGAATCAAGTGCACCAAATAATTATAGAAAAATAAAGGACACAAGAATTACGTGGTTCGGTAATTAAACCTACATCCACGGAGGTAAGAAAGAATAATTGTTTATTAAACAATTAATAAGTCTGATATTTGAGTAACGAATCTCAAAAACCTAAATATACCTCTCACACTGCGGAAAAATAAATTAGGACACTTCTCTCAAAAGCTTAGAAACTTATAAGCTTAACAATTTTGGGATGATCAAGAATGGAAGAAGTGCCATCTATTTATAGGAAAAATAATGGCACTATTGCACCAACCCTTTTACTATTCCACCTAACCTAAACCAATAGTCAATGGTGTCCATTTGACAAATTTGAATGTCACGTGCATGACTTTTCAACATTCACCAATCACCATGTCTTGCTCCCTTGAGAGACAAATGAGTTCCACTTAGGACCCATTTGAGATTGCTTTTGAGAGGTTTAAAAGTGATTTTGAAAAGTTAAAAATTAATTTTAGTGTGTTTGATAATTTTTTTTTTAAAATCAATTTTAGTAAAATCATGTTATACTATAGCAAATTTGAAAAAATAGAAAAAGAGTAATTTTTCAAAATCTAATTTTAATTATCAGTTTTACACTTATTACAATTCCATAAAGATCCTCACATCTATTGTAAAAATCCAAAATTATCCTATTTTAATTTAAGAAGTAAAATGAAGGAATTAAAGAGAACAATATTCTTACCAATAATATTGAGATAACAAAATAAAAAATAAAACTAATACAATAAAAATATTTTATTTTAATTATTAATTATTATGTACACAATAAAAAAACAATCATACATACATACATACAAGTACTTTGAAAACTCAGCACTTTTTAAAACCAATTTGATGAAATAGTCAGCTGATTTGTACAAACTGATTATATTTGTGGCACAACTAACAAAAGTTATTTTAAAAATTATAGTATTACCAAAGTCGCCCTTACAAATAGGTAATAGATTATATTACAAGAACAAAATAATTATATTGGAACGATTTGAGGAATCGAACTCATTTCATGCCGCATTGAACGAGATAAAGCAAAATTCATCAAGTGAAAAATAATTTTAACTAGTGTCATACTAACAATGCGTGGTCACTGTCGGATTATACGGAACGTCGTTTCATTTAAAGACCTATAGGTAAAATGATATATATTAAAAATAGTGATAGAGCAATATTAGTGATGAGAAAATAGGCAAAAATCTTAGTAAGTACAGTTCAATCGCATCATGTTCTTGGCCATTCTGAGAGCATCCAGCAATCAAAGCAGTCCAAAGAGACCACACTCCTTTCCGGCATGTCATCAAAACCCATTCTAGCATCATCCAATGAACCACATTTGCCATACACATTAATAATATGGCTACGTAGAACAACGTTTGGCCGGCACTTAAGAGGATAAACTATGATCATGGATTTTTCTTCAAAGTTGTAGAGATCCCAGAGAAGAGCACGCAGAGATCAAACTGGCACAAGTGCTAGGCCTTATCCTGAAGTTTGTATTGTTTTGCAAGAAGTGCAATGCTACAAGAGCTTCATTGTACAGATTCTGCTTGCAGAGGTAGCTTATGTAATCATTACTGAACCGTTCAGTCCTAAAGGAAGTTAGAGCATTTGATTGTACAATAGGTTGACTGTGGTAGAAGGAGAACCGCAGTTGGGTTTTGTAAGTTTCTAATCATGGTCAAAGCATTTCAGAAAGAAGCAACAAATGTAAGGGATAAATTTCATACAGAGGCAAATCTCCGACTCTTATGTTACTTCATGAACCTGAATAAATCAAAGTCCCAAAAATTATCAAAGCTTCTCAAAAAGAATCTACCACCTCTCCTGCTTGATCCAACAACATGTACGTAGTTCAAATGCATCCCAATACTCACAGCACCACCTATGCAAATGACAAAGAGGCCAATAGGTAAAAGACATAATCAAAATATTGCAGTGACAAGCAGGCGAAGTGAAGAGAGAACACCAAGATCGAAAACATAAATAAGTGCCGATGGAAAATATACAAACTCATTTCCAATAGGAAACTAAAATGAAACCTCATATAAGATTTTTTTTATGTATTATCATAACAAATAACAATGCTTTAACAAAATATTATTTTGTTATTTGTATTATCATAAAATTTATAATACATTAAAACAACGAATACAAATGATATGATGTTTTGCAATGACAACGAAGTACCAATTGAAAACAAACTTTTGCCATAAAGCATGGAAGCAATGAAACTAGACATGGAATAGGGAAGCAGAACTGAACTGTAAAGCCATCATAGCGAAAAATTGAAACTGCAGACAAATAAATTAAATTACCTTGAGATTGTTGGATTCTAGTAAATGTATTTAAGCAACGTCATTCTAAAAATCTGCATTCAGCAAAAAAAAAAAAAAAGAGGAGGTTAAAACAAAGTAGACTGAAAGTAATGCACGTAGGTCTTTAAGCAGCAAAATGGCGCGCTTCAAGAATTGAGCGGTAGTAAGGGATAAAATTGGTAGTTCAATTACAGATACGACGTCGTGCTTTCGACATTAAGCAGACATATGTTGTTTTTGTAACACCCCAAAATTATCACGTGCGGAACACGTGGTAATAGGAGGTTACTAACAAATCAAAAATCCTTACACAAATTTACGAACTGAAATACCTCAAATTTTATTAAACAGGTCAATAATTACACAAATCAGATACTTGACATTTTCTCCCAAGTCATAAAAGTAACAAAAGTCTCAAAACCCTCCAAATACAAATTCAAAAGACCAACAAATTTAAAGGCTAAAGAAACTCATCCTTCTTTTATTCAACTTACCAAGTAAATAAATCTCTAGCGCCAAAGATAACCACACTTTTGAACAAGTCACTTAATCTGCAAAAAGTAATGACGAGGGGTGAGCCGTCAACTCAATAAGTAAAACCATTCCTAATTCACCAGGCTTATCGATATCAAAAATATTACAAGCCTTTTTTTTATTTAAAACATATATCATAATTCATAAATTTCATAAATGACATATCACGATAGAATAACATAAATTCATAATAATTCATAATTTCAAAAGCATAGTCACTTTCGAAAGCAAATCATATAACACATTCACAGGAAACAAAAAGTTAGCTCATGTCACATAATATAGTCCCAATGACCAATCGAAATATCGTGTGCAAACTCATATGAAACACGATCGTGCAGAACATAAATATCTCTATATCCTATAATACGATCAGAATTAGAATCAGAATGACTACGGACAATAAGCCAAAATATTTAAATTCATTTTTCATTTGTAGCAAATTACACGTGGCACTTCGTGGCATTTTAGCCCTCGAGAGATGGCCCCCATACAGTCTCAAGAGGTGGCCACCACATAATAATTCATAGATAATCTTAATCAAATACGTGAATAAAACATTTATATTGGATTAATAAAAGATCATAACAAAGATTTAGGCTTGCAGAACAATTTCCATTCCAACATTTTATAGACAATTTCAAAGATATAATTATTTAGCAAGAATAAATTACACATTTAAAAGCATTTATAATATTTTTTAAAACCATAAAAATAATATAATTTTTCAGATTTGAAAACATTTATATAAATTAATTTCGTTACAAATAACTAAGAAAAATATGTACTTGTAATAATATTAAAATATCAAAATTATTATACATATCTAGTACACTAGGAATAGAGTTACTTATCTTGATAAGGTAATAATTGAAACACACCTCTACGCTTTTAACAACCTTAAATATCTCCAACACCTTAAAAAGATACAAGACATAATTAATAACAACTTATTCCGAGAACTGATTTTCTAATTCATGCCGGTACCAATCTAATTCTCTAGATTTTAACTCTTAATCTAATAATCAAAACGATACAATATCATGCAGATCTGTTCTAGACATCCATAGGTATCTCCAATAAAATTTTCTGGAGGATCCAATACCAAAACAATTTTCAAAACAATTTGTTTCTTGATAGTCTCAAAACTGTCTCACAATGCCTTAATAGAACAGTATTGATTCCGAGATTTGTATGAAATTATGTACTAATCAGAAAATTATGAAATTAAAACTAGAAATATTAGACAGATATATTAACTCTGTTTAACAATTCATAATTTTTCAAGTTCATTTTACGGTATAAATAATTTTGTGAATTTGGTCATTCTACTGGAATAGCAGTTTTCCAGTGCAACAGTGTCAAATTCAAAAATCTATATAAAATCGAAAATAAAGTCAAATCTTATGAAACAAAATCTATTCAATAAGCCCTAGATGTCTAGTTTATAAAAAGATAAGGTTGTTCTCAAAAATCATTTTCGATGGCCATGATTTAATACAAAATATACATGCTGTCCAGAGAATTCTATAACATGTTTCATACAACTAGATTTTTAAGTTAAGCATGTATTCAAAACAATAAAAAAAAAAGCAAATAAAGACTCACCAAATCAAGAAGCTTCCAAATTAAATAAGATCTCAAACTCTATTGAAGATTTGGAGAAGGTTGCTATGAGAGATCTAGAATTTAGATTTTTGGAATTGAGAGAGAATGAAGATGAACAATTGAAAGAAGTTGAATAATTATGCTTCCTTCTCCAAGTCCATGTTTTCAAGATTCAACAAACTTAAAGTAAGCAATAATAAATGAAATTATACATATAAGGTAAACTTTAACAAAGCAATTTTATTAAAGAAAGAATAATAAATATAAAGCAAATTTTTAATAAGTATAATCAAAGCAAACTTTAATAAGTGTAATAATAAATTAAAATAAACTTTATTAAAGAAAATTTAATAAAAAATAAATATAAAGTAAATCTTTAATAAGTGTAATCATATATATAAAGTAAACTTTAATAAATTTAAAGTAAACTTTAATAAATTTAAAGTAAACTTGAATAAAGAAACTTTAGGAAAGCAACAATAAATATGTAAAAAGCTTAAATAAATATAATTATGAATGTTTGCATCTTTAAATAAATATAGGCTTTTATGAAAAATATAAATAATAAATGCATAACAAATGCAAGTAATAATGTAGGTACACATGTCTTGTGTAATTAATAAATATAATACTTGAAAATTCTAAATAATTCCAGTAACTTAGAAAAGCCTATAATTGTTCTCTAGAATTCTTGAATAAACCAATCAAAAGAAACAACAAATTCTTATTATCTATCTAAGAACTACCATAATAATTAATAAAGAGAAAAAACATATTAAAGGCATTACCGTTTTAATTTCGAATTTAGTTCATTTTCTTAAGTATCTTACGTTTTATCCCCTAGTTTAAACTTTAAAGATTGTTTACTTTCTTTTTTAGTGAGGTTATACAAAACAACCATTGAATGTATAATGTATAGTTGAATTTAATATAACTACTATTTATGTAGGATTTTGAAAATAAATACATATATGTCATGAGTAGTGCTACATATCCTAAATTATTTATTCCAAATAACTATTTCAAATGATGTGGCATTTATTAATTGGTTAATGAGGATAATACAATTAATTCACTTGGATCTTGTAAAAAATGACTAACCAATCAATCAATGACATATCATTTGGGATGAAATTTGAAATAAAATATTTGGGATGTCTGTCATTATTGATATGTCATAATATTATTTACTTGTTTTATAACATATTGAAGAATATTCTTGAAATTTAATGTTATACAATTAATAGTTACTAAAGTAGTTATTAAATTTCATAAAATTAAAATCTCACTTTTTCCTATGCGAAAAAAGGACAACTACACCTCAAGATTTGTGGAAATTGTCACAAAGATTCTCAAGTTTTTAATAAGGGACACCAAGATCTCCTTCGACCATAATACATTTTTGACTCTATAAACTCCAAAAAAATTGGTCTTAAAATTTTATAACAAATAGAAATTTGGCATTACCATAAATGTAATAATATATAAATTTTAAAATAATTTTAATATTTAAAAAATCTATTCATATTTTACAATATATTTGACCTATTTATTATATTAAAGTAATTTTTAATAATAAATAGAAACATAATATTAAAATTAATTAATTAATGAAAATTAAAATTATTTTGAATATAACGTAAAAATAGTTTTAACTTTAGTAATAGGTAGATGTAAAATATATTTAACCCAAAGATTTATTTAAAATCTTTATAATAGATAAAAATATAATATTAAAATAAATATATTAATTTAAAATTTTAATAATATTTTAAATGTTAAAAATAGTAACATTATTAGTCTGCCAAATATATTATATTATTTATATTAAATTTGTATTAATTAAAAAATTTTAAAGTTAATTTTCTAATTCTTGTATTCAAAGGATATTATGGTAAAAAGAATAATTTAGAGTCCCTTTTTAAAAACTTACATGTCATTGTGACCATTTTTTTTTATCATAGTTAATTATGGGCACATGCAATAACATGGGAACTTTTCATAATTTCATATTAAAATGACAAGTGAGGATCTATATCCTCGTAAAATTCTAAATTGAATACTTTAAAACACCTGCTAGCATGAGCATGCGTGTAATTTTGATTAGGAATAATTGGCTTATTAGAGCAATGCAGTATACACATAAAGAGAAAAATAACCATCAAGCACTACTAGAAAAATGGTCTTTACTGACTTTAGAATAGTGTATGAAATTACTTTCACTAACACTTGTTAATTGTGTCAGTAATCTGGGAGTCAGAAAAATAGTGACACTTGTAAGTGGTGTCAGTGATTACTATTACTACAGTCAGTCCCTACACTAACTACTTGGCCGATGCCTTAGTAATTAATTGCTCAACATTATGATGTAGTTACTGGGAATCTAGTGACTAATTTTCAACAAGTAATTGTATTTTTACCTAGTTATCATTCTTACTCTATTTAGAGTCATTAACTTATTATAAATAACCTTACCAAAAGAGAATAATCATTGACTCCCTTTTTTCTTATTTATATATGTAGTTGAATAAACTGTATTTCTTTGGTATTTTTAAGGAAATAAACTACAACTTCCTTGTTCACTAATTTTTCTTTGAAATAACTGAGTTTACTTATAAATAGTGTATGAATATTTTTTCTTTAGAACAAAATAGATTTATTTATATTAACCATTGTTTCTCTAATGGTTGGGAATTGGCAGCTAATTTTTTCTCCCTTTTTCATGTATGCAGATTTGCTCAATGTGTTTGAAGTGTTTATTCCTCAACTTCACTTGTATCCTAACCCATATAGTCTATTGAATGGAGAAGCTGCTGCTGTGATAACGCAATTATACTACTCATATTCAAATAGTGAAAGACAGTCATCATTCTCAATTTAGCTTCTAGATTTATTAAATTTAGCCAAAAGTAGTAGGCATTTGATTGGATGGTAGAAATTTTTATGTATTGAATTTGGATTATTTAGTTATGAGAGTAGGATATCTCATATTTTGGCTATTGAAGTTGAATTTGTAATATATACTAATAATATTTAAATCTGAAACGAAAGATTTTGTGATATAAATCAATTTCTTTTTGTTATTTTGTGGTGCTTTTAATTTTATCAATAAATCAATAGGCAATGATCCAATTTAATTTTTTATTTTTTTTAAAATAAATTAACTAGTGATACCATGGTAACAGTAACCATAGACACTAATAAAATATCAATAACTACTAACACTATGGTGTCATAATATCGGTGATACTGTAGAGAAAGTATCCAATAATCTTGCTGCCTCCTTATTTATATGCATACTTCCAATGTTTAATTATTTTGCTGCAGAGAAAGAAAATTAATAGAAATGACAAACTGATAGCGTTTCTGTAATTTTCAGATAATCACACACATCATTTCTTTTATAAATTAACCGTCTACTGGATTGATTAAGCACATTCTTGTTAATTTCCTTAAACTCCTCTATTTTATTTAATAACTTAATTTCAACCTTCATCACTAGGAAAGAATTTTAAAAAAATTAAAAAAAAAAATTTCACAGTGGTGAAGGAGATGACTAAATATATGCACAGCTGAAAAAGAAAAATCCACCCTGTTGACTTGGAGGGTCGTATTAATTTAATTGGCCTTGCGGGTAGCAGATAATTTTTGAGCTATTATGCTTAAGTGCTTTATGACCATGTATGTAGTTCCTTTAATTTAGTCAAAGCGAGCTGAAAAACGAAGCAATTGAACAAAGCTTAATTAATGACTAAAAGATTCCCTAAAGATTTGTCACGGTGACATGAATAGATAAGACACGAGTAAAAAACATTTATCAACTTCTTTTCCTTTTCATATTATTTAAAATAAATTAAAGCTAATAATAATTATTTCTGTGTAATTTATAGAGGCGATTGCTCCCATTATTGAAAACCCAGAACGAAAGAGGTATGTGGGACAATTAAATAATAAAACTAGATTCCTAAAAATAATTAAGTAGAGATTTGTGTGTAAGTCAAATTGTCTATGAAAAACTACAATAGTAATTAGTACTTAAATACATATTTATAAAATTTAAGATACTTAATACATTAGATTGATATTTTCCAGTTTTTAACAACACATATGAATGAACAACATATTAAAATTTGAGGTTATTATGATATTGTTATGCTAAAGTGGTGGATTTATTATAAAACACATTCATCTAAAAATTAATTATGTTTAAAATTCTCATTAACCAAAAAACTAATAGCGGAACACATGTATATAACAAAAAAAAAGATAAATAAAAAATAATAAAAGATATATAATAGGAAATAAATTTATTTAATAAGGGTATTAATGAGAGAGAATATTAAAATTCTATTTAGATGTTTTGTTATTAAGATAAAATCAAAATATTTAACTTTTTCTATTCAAGCTTTAATTTTTTATGATCAGACATAAGAGATAGAAAACAAACAAAATAAAAACTGTAAATATCTTAAAATAATTAATATTCAGACTTCAGATAGAAAACAAACAACCCCTAAGTCTCTAATTGGATCAACTCGTACTCATCGTTGTACTCCATGATAATTTTTAACAATGTGTTTTACTTATATTTATCTTTTCTAAGTGAAATGATACAATTTCTAATTGAAAAGGGAAATTTACCTACCCCCAAATAAATTGACATTTTGCACCGCGCACCCAAAAAAAATGACGTGTTGCACCATGCCCCCAATTCTGTTAGTTTTTCAGTTATTATTAACGGTGTGGTGTGAAATTTAATGAAATGACAAAAATACCCATTTTTTAAATTCAAACACTTAAGCAGCAAAAGACCATTTTTTTATTGTGTTAATTGATGTTATTATCCCTGTATGAAGGCTTTGCACATTGTTGATGAGGCTAGTGATAGACATTTGCTTGAATGGCCAAGTAAATATGGATTATTTACATTGCCTCGTGGCAACACATGAATGAAGCAACATTCAACTTAAGTGGATGCTGAAGCCTTGACCCAACGGCTATATATGTTTCCAACGGTCAAATTAAGCACCCAAATATATAGAGATTCAAGACACACACCCTCACAACCAGCCTCCATCAACATTCAACACACACACCCTCGCAACCAACCTCCATCAGCATTCAACAATAAACATCAGCAGCAACTTCATACCTTCAACTTTCACCCAATGCAAGCTTAAAACATCAGCAGCAATAATAGCATACCACATTCAACAATTAAGCATAACACTTTCAGTTGTGACTCCATTGTTTGTACATATCATAAACATTACAAGGAATAAACCATAGAAAAATAAGAGAAGATGTCCGGTTCGAGGAGTGCATCAAGTTGATCAACCCACCCAACATCACAGAGGAATTTAATCAATGGGGGCATTATCAAGTTTCACAACAAAATATGCTACTGTCAACGCAGAGCAGCAATCAAAATTTCAGAATCTATACCAAATCCCAATAGATTATACTACTGTTGTCCTAATGACCATTGATGTGGTTTTTTTAGATGGTGGGAGCCAACTAAAGAGGAGGCTAGAGAAATTCAAGCAAGATCACACCTATTTGAAGAACAAGCAAATCCATACATGGTTGAAGAAGTTGTTCACAACAGCCGTAGTTTTAGTGACAAATTAGACATCGACGCATTTCATCATAGGTTTACCAACATTGAAACCATACTTCATCAACTGAAAAAGTATCAATTCACAACCATATTGATGCTACTAGTTTTGTTGTTTGTAATACATTATAATGCAAGTTAAAATAGTGTAGAATGATTGATTGTAACAAAAAAGCAAGCCATCTATTAACTGTAATATCTGATCTGATTTGAGCATTCTAATATAAATTACATTTTGATTCTCAAACAAACATTGGCAGCAACCTATACATTCTAATTAAAACCTCTATGGTTACATACATTTGAAACCAAAAAAAAAAAATGATTTGTTAGTCTAATCCCTAATACTTGTATATGAGTCTTATGCCCAACAACTTACAAAATGCCACGAACCTTGCACAACTTATATACTACTTATCAAAAAATGCACACTATAGCTCCAATTTCATGTAAAAAATAGAGCAAGTCAAAATACAAGCCTGTTGATCTTCATGTCGGTTGGGTGGTTCAAAATGGCATTGTGGAAGGTGTCGAAAAATGGTTATAATACCTCCACTACTTGTTAGCAAATCTGCTACTGCCAATGCTTCAAGCAAACATACACGATCACTGCATTCAAAATGACATTATTGAAATATCATACCAAGTTATAATAATATACATGAAATATTATACAGAATGTATCTAATACTCATGTATAATAAGTGTAGATGATATGTTTACAAATACCATAAAAATTCCATTTATAAAGTATTCAAATTAATTTTTGGCCTAGCAAACATATAACTTACCCTTCATGGTGGGAAAGCTGATGTCTTCCCTTTGTCCAACTTCTTCTTAGCTTTATGCTCATCTCTTCGATAGTCTTCCCTCGAGTCAATTCCAGCAGCTGTTATGATCTTTTTCCCTTGCACACCCACCCAAGCAGCATCACTGGTTCCTTCCATCCTTTTCCTTTTAACCAAATTCTTTGAAGTTGATGGGCCTGCCTGAGTGGCAGTCTTATGCTTCTTGGAATTACGCAGATTGTATGTTCTTATATCTTCAACTTCTACAGCCACTTGGATGTTATCACTTGTCTGTCTTGAAGATACAATTGATGCACAAGCAAGTCCTTCTAATGTTGCAGCTGTATCTTTTACTATGGCATTAAACATCTTTCAATTGCTACTTCACTTAATATAAATTAAATCATACGCATAATGCTATTTGACATGTATTTAATATAGCAATTTAGAATGCTAATTTAATTGCTTAAATCAAACAATTCATGACATCAAGTAAATTTAGCAACAATGTAACAATAAATTATGTTAAATAGTTACCGACCTTGTTCTTCTCCTTCACACCTTGTTAAATAGCTTCTCAGATGACACTGAGACAAATCATAAGCAAACAAAAAAAATTTATTGTTATACAGCCGTCCTCTCTTGTAAAGAGCATTAAAAAAAATTTAAAACTTCTAACAGAAGCTAGCCAACTGACCTTGTACAATTTTGTCCTCTTATTTAAATTTTCAGGGTTAGCAGGATTAATAGGAGGGGCTACAGAATTAATAACATTTGCAGCACCTCATGGATGATATGGATCTTCTTCTTCGGATTCAATCAAGCAATAATCACTGTCATCAAAGTTGTATGTGGAAGTTGTTGTTGTGAAAATTTTAATGTACTCGCAAGCGCACGAATCTAGAGATAGAATAGTGGTAACGAGGTCGATCCCACATGGATTGTTATAAATTGAAAAGTCTAATTTAAATCTAAAATTAATATTAATTCTAACCTAGTTGAGCAATTTGAATTTTTTAGTTTTTAGAGAACTTAAACTTATCAAACTAAGAAAACAATTAAAGCAAAGGAGAAATCAATAAGACAAGAATTACCAAGGTTTCAGAATCCACCACTATTCAACTAGTAATTATCTAATTATCAATTAATCCCCAATTTTAGAGTGACAACTCGAAATCAATTTATGTCATCTCATGGATATAACAATTAAACCCAAGTAATTAAATCTATTGTAGGTTCTTTTTCTAGGGGTGTTCGCGGATCGGATTTTACGGATTGGACATCAATCCATATCCGATCCATGATTTTGCGGATTATAATTTTTCAATCCAATCCAATCCACGGATTGATAAAATTCAATCCATACATCTGCGGATCGGATACGGATTTGACTCAATCCATATCCAATCCATACGTCTGCGGATTGGATGCGGATTTGACTCAATCCATATCCAATCCACCATTTTGTGCTTAGTTTTCGAATTAAAAATTTTTAGTTCTCCCTAACTAATGAAATAAAAAAATCTAATATAAAAATAATTTTGCTACCAATTAAATTTAAAATTGAATAAAATTTAAATAAAGCCAAAATAATACATTTAAAGTTTTAAAATATAACACATCGAGACTAATTATTCAAATAAAGCTACAATAATACGTTCAAAGTTTCAAAATATAACACATCAAGCTTAATTATTCAAATAAAGTTACAATAATACGTTAATATAATACCGAAATTAATTGTTCAAATAAAGCCACAATTAATTGAAATAGCGAAGTTTCAGAAACCAAACACAGTCTGATCATTCACCAGGGCTGTTGCGCCTGTCGAAAAGTGGTGATTACGGAACCGTCCACGATGGGAACCAGGAAAAGCCGTACGGGTGGCGATCTTGAAGGTTGTGATAGTGAAATTGTTCAGCTGGAACCAGTGAATGTGAAGTGGCTCGATGGACTTGGGAAAGAAGATGGCCTGCTCTCGCCGGAATCGTGCGGCCGATGTCTTTCAAATCCGTGTCGAGAGTGTATCCAATCAGTATTGAGTGTTGCTAGTGTGCGTGACGGCGGAGAAGCTTAGGGTTTTTTGTTTGCAAATTGTTGGTGACTTGGCGTCATGTTACTTTGCTTTTGGCTAACTTTGCAAATTGTTGGTGACTTGGCGTTATGTTACTTTGCTTTTGCTAGTGCGTGTGACTTTGCTTTTATTTTGTTTTACAATTTTTACAAGTTATATTTGTATATATGATTATTTAATTATTTTTCATTTTATATTATTATTGGGTAATGGGTAAGATATGTTATAGTACTTATGTAACTATATAATGTCACATTTATAATTTTTTTAATTAAATTTATAATAATTTTTTAATTATATATATATTTTTTATTTTTTTTGCGGATTCACGGATTTATGCGGATTTACAGAAGTAAATCCATATCCAATCCATCGACTGCGGATTTTTAAATTTTCAATCCATATCCAATCCACCAATCCACGGATCGGATTTATACGAATCGGATTGAGCAGATTAGACGGATTGAACGGATCGGATTGGATTCTGAACACCCCTATCTTTTTCTACTTAATAGTATGACATCTAAGCATCCCATGTAAACATATTGAATAACAAAGAGTCAAAAGAAATAAAATTAGCTAGACATACTTGAATTGTGAGCAACAAAAGAAATAAAATCAGCCATGGAAGCCGAAATATTGCTACTGCCGATTGCTCTCTTCCAGCCTTTTGTTTCCGTCTTCTGGAGGCTCCTTCATTCAAAAGCCAAAACTCTCTTTTTATAATGCTTAGCCACCGAATCCTCTTTGTCTGCTAATTAAAATCCTTTTCCAATTATAAAACAAAGCTTCCATAATAACGCCACCATAAGCCATTAATTCCACTTTTGAAAGTCAAGTGTGGGCCCCATTTAAATTGCTTTCCACTTTTGCAATGCCATGCACGTGCAACTCAATTGGAGAATTGAAATTGTCTTGGCTCTTAATTCTGTCACGGCTTCAACTAATATTCTCCCAAATTGTTATTCTCTTTACACTTTTTATTTCTAATCTCTAATTAATTTCCTATGCAATAAAATAATTCAATTAATTAAAAATAACAAATAAAAATAACTAGTAATTTAGATAATAAATGGTAAAATATGTATATAAATTATGCTCATCAGCTGTCGGTTAAGTTCTTGTGGATTTCTGCCCATTATCAGTAGAACTTTGAAAAACATTACATGTTTGGAAGACATGTGAGTCAGGGTTCTGTGTTGGCTGGGTTGGGAAGGCATTTGGGGTATCAGGTGTTGGTTCACGTAGATACGACATCTG
Organism: Citrus mangshanensis; assembly: GCA_030449895.1. NCBI lineage: Eukaryota > Viridiplantae > Streptophyta > Magnoliopsida > Sapindales > Rutaceae > Citrus > Citrus mangshanensis. The sequence goes on from JASUUJ010000155.1 coordinate 273,290, forward strand.
TTGTTGCTGCTGAAGCTGAGGAGAGATGGAACAATATTTTGTAATTTTTTTCCTTTGTGGGGTTTCATCAGAACAATTTGAAGAGGTTTTATCAACACTACTATCACTAGTAGTATCAATAGTGTCTGTTTTATTGCTCTGATTTGGTGATATTGTTTACTGGCTTGTTGATGATCTAAAATAGATGTCCATAAAATCCTCAAACAAATCAGAGTTGGCACTTACATTGGTAGGAGGGACATTTGACACAAGATTATTCTGATCAATGATGACGGGAATGGTGGTTTTAGGGGCTGCATAAGTGATATCTTCAGAAGTTTGGAAAAACGCTCTTTTTGTTGTTGACTCTGTAACTGAATGTATCTCATCGAGGTAAAGTTGCATATGATACAGCTTGTTTTGGTGCTCCTGTAACTGAACAATGAGATCATGATCATCCATAATTTGAACCTTCTTCCTCTCCCAAGATTGCCAAACATTTAGATTAAACTTCTCATCATGAGTCACCCTTCTTCCATACACTGTCATTAGAACTTTGTTGATAACAGAGACTCTAGTCAACTTGTCAGGATCAATGACACCAAGATTATGTGTTATGTCTTTGAATGTGACACAAAAAGTTGTATTATCATCATCATCCATTTTCACCTGTACAAAGTAGATTTTGTCCTTAAATACCTGATGTTTATAGCTGGTGTCATGTAATATAGATATTATATTCTGTAAGATGAAGGTGCAAACAATTCACCTAAATCCTCTCCCGACATTATTGTTAAATAGTGAAACTATAAGCCCGAAAATCTCTAGTTGCACATACATAATGCAATAACATGCAAATAATAAACTTTAAACTAAAATTTATTACCAAAAGCAAGCATTTAAAGTGAAATTGAAGATCCAATCACATACATAGTGCAATAACATGCAAATAGTTTCAATTAATTAAAATAAAATGGGTAGGCAAAAGCAAGCATTCAAAGAATTCTATTAATTGCTATGAATAAAAATAAAATCTTCATCAACGAAATTCGATCTTTAAAAGAAAAATTAAACAAAAATTTACCACCGACCACTATGATAGGAATCGAATGAGAAGTAGGGAAGAAAACCAAGACCAAGATGGTGAGGAAATAAATGGGTAGTGAGTGAAAATGGAGCGACTGTGAGTGTTAAAAAAAAATAAATTAAAGACCCACCCACCATGGAAAGCCAAATCAACAAAAAATAAATAAGGATTTCTTACTAACCTGGGCTTCTTCAACGACCAAACACTGAGTTCTCATCTCTTGTTAGTAAAATGAACACAGCCACACACCAATATCCACTATGGCTCTCACAAATTTTATCTCCTTTGCATATGAATATGGGTTAGGTGGTTTTTTTGGCGCCCAATTACATATCACCGTCTCGATTTTGGATCCATGGAATTGCTTTTTCTATGGGTGTCCTTGCTGACTTAACAAGTAAAATCATAGATGAAATGACTTGGCGCGGTTTTCGATCAATATAATTTTTTATTTTTAAATATCACTTCGCTTTTCCATTTTTGCCCCTACACCGTTAATAATAACCGAAAAACTAATAGAATTGGGGGCGCGGTGCAACACGTCATTTTTCTTGGGTGCGCGGTGCAAAATGTCAATTTATTTGGGGGTAGGTTACAAATTTCCCAATTGAAAATAATAAATTTACTTGTAAAATTTCAACCAAAACTTTCTGAAATTTTCACTCAGTTGCGCTCAATACATTTCAAGTTTTTGACGGATGCTTTAGTGTAAGTAACAAAAAGTCACAATGGTTGTAATTTTAAACTTAAAAGCTTCAACTTTGAAGGTCTTCAGTTCGAATATCAATTTAGAACAAGATTAGAATTTATTTTCATTCATTGATACCTTAGTGTCACTAATAAAAATTCCAATGATCTTTTTCTTGAACTTAAACGCTTCAATATTGGAGGTCCTCGGTTTGAGTTCTATCTGAAACATGATTATAATTACTTTGTTTTTATTACTAATACCTTAATGTCATAGATTCCTGACGTCTAACTTACAAACACTATAGTATCAGTAATTTGCGGTGCTTATACATTAAATACAGAAAATGGTCCATATGTATGAAAATACTGATGCTTTTTAATTAACTGTCACAAGCCAAATGTCAGTAAAGATTATTTTTCTAATAGTACGAAATATTTGAGTTTGAATGATTGTCCTACAAATTCGATCGGATTGTGTTTGAATCAGGTTTGACAATCCAATTGGATTGGTAAAAGAAAAAGAGAAATAAACAATGTAAATCAAAAGCTAAGCTATCATATGTAAAACAAACTGCCCAAAACTAGTTATTGGGAACATTTCTTCACAATAATTAGGCTGGAGCTAGCAAATATCAATCAAATTAAATGGATTCACAGATTTTCTTTTAGTTTTTCTAGGGCCTAGGTCTTATATTAGAAGTTTCAGAAATAGAATTATTTACTCAACCCAATAGATTCTACAATTCCTTACAATAATTCAATAAAAAGAAAGCACAACAACCTCTTTTCTCTTCAATTCCTTTCCATCCACCTAAAAAGTTGGAGCTTAAGAAATCTGGAGGTGCTTCATTTGAGTAGTAACAAACCTAGTGGTGTGCAATCTCAAAGAAATCGAGAATCTAAAAAATTCTAACCTGGTTGACTGTTTACTATAACAACCTATTTGGCCTATTCTTCAACCCTGTTTCGGTTAACAAACCTTAGAGTTTGAGTCTTGATTTAAACCGGTTCAATGGCTCAATTCCACGAGAAATAGGGAAGAATTTCTTCTTTGGCTTTTCATGTTTTTTAATAATAACAAAGTCTCATGGTCAGAGGATGTGACACTTAGCCAACTGATGATGAGTATCAAATTTGCTTGCAAAGTTGGCAACTGTCTATTAGAATGGCATAATCTTTATCATTCCACCACATCTTAAAATTTCGGACAACCAACAAAGTGTTGGCTCCATTGGCAATGGAGTCCCCTTAAGTGGCTTGATTGGGTTCGCTCCTCAGTTCAAGTCGCAAGAAAATCTCATTTGTTGGGAGAACATGTGCCTCCCGGTTCGAGCGGAGACTTATAGTCTGAATTGTGGTACGGGCTTAAAGGTGTCTCCTGTAAATTTTAATGTACTCGCAAGCGCACGAATCTATTGTAGTATAAATTAATGGTGACGAGTGTCGATCCCACGAGGAGGTGGATTTTAATTGTGTGTAGAATTAATTTTGTAAATGGGTGGTTGGAATTGTGGTGGAAGCGACTTAGATTATCCTAAAATTGGAATTGAAATGACGATAATAAATTTTAAAATTGGAATTGCAATGGCGAGAATAAATTGAAGAGAAATCTATTGAAATGACGTACTTGGGTATCTGGATCCGTATCAACATGCATCATGGGCTAAATAATCCTTATTAATGCCAATTAAATCATGAGGGGGGAATCCACACCTCATGAACCACACTCTAATCAATATGGTGCTAAGGGCTTATCGTGCCAAATAATAATAACCTTGTACTAGAGGGCCGGTGAAACCAAGGCGGTACTAGACAAGATTGGTATTATTTATCGACGAGAAGTCAAAACATCCACAAAAACTAGAGGGGAAGAGAAAATAAATTTACCAAATAAAGCCCATGACACATTTTGAGACTTCACCTTCAACCCAAGCTTGAAAGGAAATTAGTTACTCATAATCGAACTAGGGGTAAAATGGAAATTTATTAAAATATGAAGAAAATACAAGATGGAGAAGGAATTACAGAAAATGGATCCCAAAAATGGATTCAGAGATATCAAATTAGGGGGGGAGGCCCCCTTTTTATAGATACATGGAGTAAATCATGGCCATCGGATTAAAAAGCTTTGGGCGATTGCGCCACGTCATCCGTCACGCTGTTTGACCACGTGGATGAACAATGGTTTGACCGGGTTGAAGAATGCGGTTTGGTTGAAAATAATCCTCTGTGATGCATGTACCGTACGCGAGATTTTTCGTCCACTGATATGCTGCCACGTCACCATCAACAGTACATAAGAATTTTAACCCAACAGAATCGTGACACCTCATTAGTCATTGTCACATCATTGGTCAATGTCACGTCATCGATCCATCTATGTGAACACGATGCGATCGCATACGAATAGTACCGTACATGTGAATAGTGCCATTTTTTTCCTTTTATACTCCTCTTAAGGTTTTCGACCGTCCTGAGTTCAAAAGTGATGTCCGTTTTGCCATCTGATCTCTCGTTTATTGTGAAATGACTATGATGCCCCTAAAATACATAAAATACTTAATTAAAATAAAACACACGGAATTAAATCAAAAGAAGGTTAAATTCATAAAAGTAAAGGTGTTAGTAAAACTTGTAGTGTAAAATGACGATTTTCTCCTTTATAAATATACATTTTCTAACACTCAACACCCCCCCCAACCAGCTTATTGCTAGTCCCTAGCAAATAAAGCGAAAACAAAATTCAAAACTAAAATGATTTTATTTTATTTTATTTTATTTAGAAACACTCGTGTTTATTCAATCAGATTAATGATAGCAATCAAATAAAAATATAAGCATTATCTCTAGTCTAAAGCAACATCACACCACATCAACCATCTACATGAATCAGCCCAGTAGACTGTGTTATAGCTACTTTCAAGAATGACATGTCAAACCCCAAAATCTCACTGGAAGTAGTGACACTCTCACAAAGAAATTAAAACCAATAAAAATAGTCACTCCAATGAATGGTAATTGAGAGAAAATAATAAAGAAGTGATATCACATGCTCTCACCAAGATGAAATAAATATGCCCTCAGCTTAGAAATAATACGATCTCAAGTCAAATAAAAAATGTTAGTCAACCCAATTTATTTATTTATTTTTTATATGCACCACTACATCTTTTTAGCCCATATAACTAGCTTTTACTTCAAACTATAGTTCCCTAAAATCAAGAAGGACTTTTATTAGGACGTAACGTAGGATAGGGATATGGCTAACAAAGAAAGGAAATAAGGAAAACAAAGTGTATGTTTGAGAAAAATATAGAGAATTTTTTTTTTTTGGAAGTTGCAAGGTGGATTTCACCTATTATTGTTATTTTTATTCTTTTCAAACAACTTTTTTTTTTTGCTTTTATTTGGCATAACTTCACTGAACAACATAATTATTTACATTTTCTCAAACATAAATAGGTGATGGAACTTATAAGACATCGGGTAATACTCCAAATTGGAGTGGGTCAAGATGATAGGTTGACAAAGAAAAGGTTTTTTTTTTTTAAAGGCTCAAAAGGGTTAACTATGGATATTTAATAAAAGGGATGGCTAGAAAGGCTCAAACGGATCAAAGATAGCCTTTCCATCGTCTTTTAGGGCTTTAAATAATCTACCATATCTACTAGTTAGATGGGCCTCCAAATGTAGCAACACACATTTTTTCTTTTTTTTTAATTTTATAATTTTTTTTAAGGGTTAACTCAAAAGAAATCTAGAGATCGTGTATACAGTAATAAACTGTTAAGCTGTATAAAGAATGGGCAAAAGGGTTTTTCTCCAAGAAAAATGATAGGCTCAAAAACTCACTTGGTACTTATTATGACATGTCCATTCCTTCAAGCAACTCATATTTGTCTCCGACATCAACATGTAGAGTAGCAAACATAATGTAACATCACTTAAGACCAAAGATAATACAAATACTAAAATTTGAAATTAATCATGTCATCCAATGTTAAAACAAATCACATAATTTTTTTTTAAACAACATTCTACCCCCCAACTTATTCTAAACATGAAAGGAAAATATGCATGCAGAAATGTGAAAATGATGCATAAAAACTAATTAGAAAAGTTACACGTAAAATTATAGAAAACGAAAATGGTTTTTTTTTTTAACTTAGAAGATGCGTTTCTAGAGGCACTATACTCCATATTCAGCCATCTTCGACTCAAAAATTTGAAAATATATATTTATAAGGAGAAATTAAAAAGAAGAAAAATGAACATCAAAACATAATAAAGAAAAAGAAAATGTCTGAATTTTTTTTTGTTTTTTAGTTTTTTAATTTTTTTTAACGATGAAGATGCGTTTTTAGAGTTACTACACTCCATATTCAGCCATCTTCAACATAAAAAGTTAGCAACAGTTAGTTTCTACAACAAAAAATTAGTAAAAACTTAATCAAAATTCCAAAATTATCGACTATTCCCTCCCCCCAACCTTTTCAAACATTGTCCTCAATGTTTGAAAAGAAAGAAGTAGAGTTTAGAAGACATCACCTGGGTAGTACAACATAGAAGAAAATATTTACAAGCAGAGAGTTAAATCTAATTTGTACTTCTTACTGCGGCTACTGTTATTGTTATTATTTGGACGCTCTAACACAAAGGTCCAGGGGTCTGGCTCCGGTTTATAAGCTTATAACAGATCAAGTAGCTCATTAGCAGTGTGAGCACAAATAAAGAGTTTTTTCGCATTAGAGGGAATGAAATAGTTTTTTATTGCATGGTTAAGAAATGCGATAAAGCCATCATAAAAGTTATTGACATTTAACAAACCGATGGGTTTCTGGTGGATATGCAGATGGGCCCAAGATACTAATGTGATAAGTGCCTCTAGTGTTGCAAGATCTCTTGGAAGGAAAATAAAAGCATCAGCATGATTAAGCATTTCAGTTATTCTTTCTTGCATATCTGAGATGACTAACTCTTCTCCAGTTGATGAGTTAGACGAACTGCCCAAAGGTTTTAGGGCTCTTGGGATGATGCCTAACACTTGGCTGCCTCTGATAAAAGCTGCTTCTGAGACCATTTTTGATAACCCTCGATTACCTCCTCCATACACCAAGTGTAATTTTCTCCCTGCTATGCTTCTACCAAGATCTATGGCTGCCTCAACGAACTCTTTATGTTTGCCATAGTTAAATCCAGAAAGCACACAAATGTTCTTGAATTGTCTATTTGGAGTAGCTGCCATTGCGATACTTCTCAAAAATAATTTGTGAGTGCTTGACAAAAAATCATATTTAAGAATCTTGGTGACAGTGGGTCACAGCTGTGTATGAGGTGGCATGTCAGTATCAAATAACGCGTAAAGCACATGGCTCGTGAGTGAAAAAGGAAACAGTAAAAAGGAAAAAAGCAAACAGTAATAAAATTATTAAAGACAATAATGCAAACAATAAAACAACAGTGAAATAAAATAACAATGAAGTAAAAGGATATTTACAGGTAGTTGCGACTGTGGCTCACATCTTCCTCTGGTTTTATGTCCAGAAACGGCTTGAACGCCCTCTATGGGTCGAGGATAGGCTTCCCATCCAGTTTTCTTATAAACTGGCAAACAGGGTCGTTTATAGTCAGATTCCCGAGACTATATCGTGCATGCTCTTTTTGGAATAATGGCCATAACTGGAGAATCGCTCCTTGCACATATCCACTGGGATGCGTTTCAAGAGACCGAAGGATATCATCCAATGACTCCTTATTCAAGCCATCCCTAATGAATTGAATCTTATCTTTCCTGTTATCAGACACCATTCCTAAAGAACATGGGTTTTTATTGCAACTCATTCTGGCACACTTATGACAAGCAACAGAAATTTTTCGAGCTCGTCGTTTTCTTGCATAATTTCCTTTACCACAACTAGGCATGTATGCAATAAATTTTGGAGGTAACTCACCTGCCGATCGTACTTTAGCCTCGATTAACCAATGGATGTCAGCAGGTATGTTATTCCTCATGAGTAATCGCATGCGTTCGGACCGAGCTTTATAGATTGTAAGGAGGGCATTCTGAGGAAGTGAAGGGAATCGCTTGTGAAGCTTTGCTAGAGTCTCATTTTTGTCCATACCTTCGCCTCAGAATATCAGTTATTATGGGAAACTGAAGTAACCGACTTGATTGTCACAGAGTACCGTTATCCGCCACTTCACCAGGGTAACAAACTAAAGCAGACAAACAGAAAAATAAATTAAAACACACAAAGAAAATTAAAATCGTCCTCTTATTGAATTTACCTCAAGCTCCAACTGGATGTCGTAAACACTTCTCTCACTGTCTCTGAGTTGGGGTTCTAAACCCTCAACATAGGCTACTAACTCTGGTGGTTGTAGAGCCCAAATGCGATGTGTTTTACAAAATTGAATCTGCCTTTTGAGATGAGTTTTGACACGTTGAAGTAGTTTAAGAATGTTCAGGAGGAACGGTCTAAGTAAGGTACTCATGATTAAAAATGATAAGAGAAAACTTAATAGTTAAACAAACACACTTATGCAAAAATAATTTCAATTAGCAGAAGAATAATATAAAGAAAGAAAAAAAATCAAATCAACGAAAAGAAAAAAAAATCAATTCAAATCTGGTGGGTCACTCAAATTTATTTCAGTGTCTTATCCAAGTGGTTGGTACTCTAGATATGGCTTTAATCTTTGACCATTAACTTTAAACGTGACACCGTTCTTTGGGTCCTTAATTTCAATTGCCCCATGTGGAAAAAAAGTATAAACAATAAATGGACCAGACCATCGAGAGCGTAACTTACATGGGAATAGGTGCAAGCGAGAATTGAATAAAAGCACTTTCTGACCTGGAGTGAACGATTTTCTCATAATTTGCTTGTCATGGAAGACTTTCATTCGTTGCTTGTAAATCTTGGTATTTTCGTATGCATCATTGCGAATTTCATCAAGTTCCGCCAGTTGTAATCTTCTTTTTGAGCTGGCTTGCTGCATGTCAAAGTTGAATTTCTTGATGGCCCAATACGCACGATGCTCGAGTTCTACAGGTAGGTAGCAAGCTTTTCCATACACTAGCTGTAACACCCCAAATCTAACACGTGCGGAGCACGTGAAGAAGGAAGTTACTCACAAATCATTAATCTTTACTCATAAGTTTCAAACTGAAATTCCTCCAATTCTTATTCAAATAAATCCATAAAGCCAAACGTCAAATACTAAATAATCTCTCTCGAGGACATATAAAAATAATAACAAAAGTCTCAAACTCCAAATTACACGTTCATAATAAAAGTAACTAAATAGAAACACAAGTCTATTCCTCCTCTTATTCGAATTGCAACGAAACAAAATTACTAACTCCAAAGCTAAGCGCCCCTCTCAAAGAAACTTAATCTGCAAAAAGTAATGACGAGGGGTGAGCCGTCAACTCGGTAAGTAAAACCATTCCTAACACACTAGGCCTATCGATACCAAAAATATTGCAAGCCTTCTTTTAATTAAAACATATATCATAATCCATAATTTTCATAAAACGATATATCACGATAACATAAGATAAATTCTTAATAATTCAGAATATTCAAAAGCATATTTACTTGCGAAGCAAATCATGTAATACGTATACAGAAAACACAAGGTTAGCTCATGTCACATAGTGTCACCTATAGTCCCGGTGACCCGGCCAGAAACAGAATCAGAATATCGTGTGCACATTCAGAACAGAAACCCAGTACTGGTCCAGACAGATATATCGTATATTACGATCAGAATCAGAATCAGAATCAAAATGACTATGGACAATGAGCCAAAACATTAGGAATTCCAAACAATCATCAATAATTGAAATCATACATAGGTACAAAACATTCGTATCAGTTTCATAAAAGTCTATAACAATAATTTCGGCTTGCATAATATTTTATAGACAAAATTATAAAAGATAGTCATGTCGTAAAATAATTTACATATTGAAAAGCATTTATGAAATATTTTGTTAAAAGGATTTAGATTTGAAAACATTTTTATAAACTGATTTTGTTATGAAAATCCATTAATCTTTTAAATAGTATAAAAACATTTATACTTATAATAATACCAAAATACTTATACATATCCAGTATATTAGGAATAAAGTTACTTACCTCGACAAATGAACTTGGAGTAACACACCTCTAAGCTTCTAAGAGCCTCAAACACCTTCAAAACCTTAAACAAATACAAGATATGACAATCAATAACTTATTCTAAGAATCTGATTTTCTAATTCATACCCGTACAGATCTGATTCTCAGAATTTTAACTCTTAATCCAAGACTCAGAATGATATAAAATCCTATGGAACCATTCTGGGCATCCATGAGTACCCCATGTAAAATTTACAAGAGAATCCGATATCAAAAACATTTTAAAAACTATTTACTTCTCAGCAAATTCGAAACTGTTTTCACATAATCTAAAGCAAACAGAACGGGTTCCGTGATTTTTATAAAATAAAATACTAATCAGAAAATTATGAAATTAAAACTGGGAATCCTAGACACATATATTAACATACATGTAAACTTTCAGAATTTTTTGAGTTCATTTGGTGGTACAAATAGTCTTGTGAATCTGATCACAATACTGGAATCGTAGATTTCCAGTGCAGTGGTTTCTATTTCCAAAATACGTATAAAATTGAAAACGAAGTCGAATTTAATGAAATAAAATTTAATCAAGAATCCCTACATGTCTAGTTTCCAGAAATATAAATTTTATAAGAAAATTCGTTCAGAAAATATAGCTTTAAAATTCGAGATCCTCATGCTGTCCAGAATTATCCTGTGCTTAATATGTCAAGGATTGATTAACTAAACTCATACTAAATCAAAACCCTAAGCAAAGTCTAAATATATTCTAAACCATGCATCATGATCTACAACCATTAGAATCGTGCCAATATAAACCCTAGCTAGATAAAGTGATTAGAAATCTGTTGAGAACAGGAAGAATAGCTTACCTTTCGCTTTGATTCTCTCCTAAACAAAGGTTTGAATCCTAAGATTTGGGTAGGAGCGTAAAGAGCAGCAGAGAAGAAGAATAAACATTGTGAACTTAGGGTTATGGAAGGGGGAAAAGTATGCATTTGTAGAGGATCTTAAGAAACCCTATTCAATAAGGAAAAAAATAACCCTTTTCCAAAATTATCTCATAAATAACCTCTATTTAATTAGTACCCCTTTCTTAATAAGGGTTATAGGCCACCCATAATTCTCAATGAAAGCCCAATTTCCATAATTTAATATGTATGGGAATTTGTGGTGTTACAATTTCTCCCCTCCTAACAAAAATTTCGTCCTCGAAATTAAAAGGTTACCTTATGCATGGAAGAGTTGAGGATACTTCCCCAACATTTCTGCTTCTCGCTCCCACGTGGCTTCCTCAATAGAATGATTCATCCATCGTACCTTCACTAGGGGAATAACTCTATTCCTTAATACTTGTTCGTCTCGATCGACAATCTCAATAGGTTTCCTCATACGACATGTCTTCATTTATCTGAATCGGTTGATAGTCTAGCACATGTAAAGGGTCTGCAATGTACTTTCTTAACACATGAAATACATTGTGAAGCCTAGAAGCTATGCGATAGGCCACCGGACCAATTCTCTCTAAAATCTCAAATGGTCCAATAAATCTAGGGCTAAGCTTTCCTTTCTTCCCGAACCGAAACACCCCTTTCCATGGCGATACTTTTAAGAAAAAAAAATCTCCTTTTTCAAATTCCAACTCACGTCTCGACGATCTGCATAACTCTTACTGCTTCGAGTTTAAAGACGTCCTCTAATCAACTTGATTTTATCAACAGTAATCTGTATTAATTCTGGACCCAAAAGTTTTCTTTCACCAACTTCATCCCAGCAAATTGGGGACCTACACTTTCTTCCATATAATGCCTCAAATGGTGTCATGCCAATACTCGAATGGAAGCTATTGTTATAAGCAAATTCGATCAACATTAGGTGCTCTTCCCAACCACCACTCAAGTCTAGGACACAAGCTCGAAGCATATCCTCAAGGGTTTGAATAGTCCTTTCGGATTGTCCATCTGTCTGTGGATGAAAAGCAGTGCTAAATCTCAATTTCGTCCCCAACTCTTTATGTAAGTTAGCCCAAAATCTTGAAGTGAACAGTGGATCTCTATCAGACACCATTGACACTGGAACCCCATGAAGCCTCACTATTTCCTTAATGAACAATTTAGCTAGTTGCCCTACATTGTCTGTACTCTTCCTTGCCAAGAAATGAGCTGATTTCGTCAATCGATCAACAATTACCCAAATGCAATCACATCCCCTCCTAGAACGAGGTAATCCAGAAACGAAATCCATTGTTATGTGTTCCCATTTCCACTGAGGAATAGGAAGCGTTTGTAAAGTTCCTGCTGGTCTTTGATGCTCAATCTTTACTTGTTGGCAGACTAAACACCGAGACACAAAAGCAGCAATATCTCTCTTCATATTCCTCCACCAAAAACTTTGCTTTAGATCACGATACATCTTAGTACTACCAGGATGCATACTGTAAGATGATTCATGAGCTTCTCTTAAGATCTCTGCCTTTAACTCTTCGTCTGTTGGCACGCATAGCCTTTGTCCCAACCATAATGCATCCTCATTATCAAGTCTAAATCCGGGCTTATGTCCTTTGCTCACATCTTCACGGATTTTATTGAGTTCTATGTCGTTCTTCTGAGCTACCTTAACTCTATCAATTAGAGTGGGTTGGTCAAAATGTGCTAACACGCTTGCCCATGAGTAACTACCTCAATCCCACATCTCCTCAAGTCTTTTACCAAATGAGATTGCATGGTGATAAGATGAGCCATGCACCCAGATGATTTCCTACTCAAGGCATCTGCTACCACGTTTGCCTTACCTGGATGGTAATTAATAGAACAATCAAAATCCTTTACCAACTCCAACCATCTTCTCTGCCTCAAATTCAATTTCTTTTGAGTAAACAAGTACTTCAAACTCTTATGATCGGTGAAGATCTCACAAGTCTCCCCATACAAATAGTGTCTCTAGATTTTTAGAGCAAACACTATAGCAGCCAATTCCAAATCATGAGTTGGATAGTTTTGTTCATGATTCTTTAGCTGCCTTGAAGCATATGCTATAACCTTACCATGTTGCATTAAAACGCAACCCAAACCTTTTAAGCATCATCAAATCACAAAACCTCCACCTTCGAAGGAGAGTTAAAACGGGCGAAATGACTCTTGAGCTTTTGAAAGCTCTTTTCACATGCCTCATCCCAATTGAACTTCACATTCTTCTTAGTCAAATTAGTCAACTTATGCTAGAAAATCCTTTGACAAAGCGCTATAATAACTCCAATCCTAAGAAACTCCTTACTTCACACTAGCCTTTCCCAATTCACAATTACCTCCACTTTGGATCTGAAATACCATCCTTCGTCACTATATGTCCCAAAAACATCACACGATCAAGCCAAAACTCACATTTCTTAAATTTTCCATACAACTTCTTCTTCCGCAATGTTTCTAATACAATCCTCAGGTGCGACTCATGCTCCTTCTTACTCTTAGAGTAAATTAATATGTCATCAATAAAGACGATGACAAATTGGTCAAGATAAGGTTGGAAGATCCTATTCATCAAATCCATGAACGCTGCAGGAGCATTAGTTAATCCAAAAGGCATAACTAAGAACTCATAGTGTCCATAACGAGTTCGAAAAGCTGTCTTCGATACATCCTCACTTCTTATTTTCAATTGATGGTAGCCAGATCGTAAATCAATTTTAGAGAATACCGCTGCACCTCGTAATTGATCAAAGAGGTCATCAATTCGGGGAAGAGGGTATTTATTCTTGACGGTAACCATATTCAACTGCCGGTAGTCAATACACAACCTCATTGAACCATCTTTCTTCTTTACGAACAAAACGGGAGCACCCCAAGGCGACACACTAGGAGGAATGAAACCCTTATCTAGTAATTCTTGTAGCTGGACCTTTAGTTCTTTTAATTCAATGGGTGCCATCCGATATGGCTCCTTGGATATAGGTGTAGTACTAGGAACTAATTCTATAGTAAACTCAACCTCTCGATCTGGGGGTAGTCCCGGAAGATCTTCAGGAAATACATCAATAAACTCCCTTACAATAGGTATGTCTTCAAGGCATGCCCCATCGGATGGTCGAAACTATATACGCTAAAAATCCTTCACACCCTTCTTTAGCATTTTCATTGCCTTAACCATAGAAATCAAAGCTTTATGACTCTTATGATTCCTTGAAAATGAAATTCTTCCTCGCCGTAAAAAAATAATTTCTTAGCAAAACAATCTATTGAAACATGGTAAGGTCCCAACCAATCCATCCCCAAAATCAAATCAAAATCGTGCATCTCTAAAGGTAGGAGATCCACAAGGAATTCTCTATCACACAATCTGATCACACATGACTTATAGACATGATCTATAAATCCCCATGTACTAATTGTCACGTGAACATCCAATGGTGTTATAGGCACATTAGCATAACGCAAACACACAAGATACAAATGAATGTGTAGCATCAAAAAGAACTTTGGCTTCTAGAGAATAAGGACAATGTACACGATACTACATCATTGGACACCTCAAAGATCTTTTTTAGTGCAAAAACACGCCTTGCACCCTGGTTTCTTCCTCTGCCCTTCGTTAGTCGGAGTATTTGTAGTCTCGCTACGTCTCTTTGGGCAATCCATAATCCTATGCCCAGATTCTCCACAAGCAAAACAAGCTCCAGTTTTCCAATGGCATTCACCAGGGTGCCTCCTTTCACAATGTCGACAAATGGGGTAGTTCCTCCGAGCGGTGTCACCAGTAACACCCTTGTTATCCCATTTGTTACCTCCACCATTATACTTCTGGGAGTGAGTGCCCTGCCTAAAGGAACTTCCATTTCGCGGTCCACCTTGTTGATTCTTCTTATTTCTCTGATCCCTTGTAACTTGGGCTTCAAGAATATCCTTCTCCGCAAGAATTGCTCGGTCCACCAAATCGGCATAATTGTTAATCTTAAGGATGGTCAATCGCCCTTTAATGTTAGGACGTAACCCTTCCAGGAACTTCCTACACTTACTACCTTCATTAGCAACCAAGGTATGAGCAAAACGAGAGAGAAATTGTTCCTCATACTCCGCAACAGACTTTGTTCCTTGAGTCAACCTCAAGAAATCAGCCTCCATCTGATGTCGAACTCGTTCAGGAAAATACTTTTCATGAAAAGCTTCCAGAAATAACTCCCAAGTAATGGGTGCATCTTGCAAGCCAGCCCTTATGAGACGAGATTTGGCATCCCACCAGTGGTCTGCCTCACCCTGAAGGACAAATGAGGCTAATATTACCCTTTGATCATCATTACAACCCATAGCCACAAATATCTTCTCCATCTGTTTTAGCCATGCCTCTGCAACCATGGGATCGGCAGTCCCCTGAAAGGTAGGTGGTCCCAATTTCTTAAATCGTTCTAAGTTCACCATAGCCCCATGATCTCTTGCGCCACCTTGCCTTTCAACTGGCACATTCTCTTGTGCCCCAACTCTGCCTCTAGCCATATCTTGAATTAACTTACTTTGTTGTTCCATCAATCTAAGCATTGCGCGCATCATAGGATTTCCTTCGTTAGCCATCTCGTGCAAGGTTGGGTCAGCGTCGTCAGCGATACCTAAAACATCTCTCGAGCTAGAGGCATGCCTAGCACCTCCCCTACGTGACATCTCTTGACTATAACACGGAGAATAAATAAATAATTAAAAAGGGTAAATAATTCATAGCTAAAAGGTCGTGCGCTTGAATAAGTAGTATAACTAAGAAAATTTGATATTGTAAACAAGAGCAATAAATATTTCATTCTACGTTAATACCAAAGATCATATAACAAGAGTTATTACAAAGTCGCAAGCAACATAGAAAGCCAAAAAGACCAAAATAGAATTACTAGTCATAAATGATTACTCCTTGCCTTAAAATATTTAATCACTCTATTAACCTCAATAAAGTCTACAGAGTTTCATGTCCTACAGCCACAAAGTTCATAGGTGTACTCAATCGGATAGGAAAAGGATCTATCTTTACTTTCCTTTCCTTAGTCGTGACTCCATCTGCCTCGATTTCCTTAGGAGTTCTATAAGGTAGTTTATTTAGACCTGGAGATACCCATCCTTTGCTATAGTAAGGCTTAAATCGAGGTCCTGTCCAAAATAGGCGACGTATTACAAGCTTATTCTTGTTAACTCCCTTGCCATAAACACGTAGTCCACGTATAGCCTCATTGAGCTTCTTTCTTGAAGCTCTAGGTCCTGGAGGAGTATCGATGTAGACCTCTATAGTCCGTCTTAGTCTATCATCCATTCGCTGCTTATGAAGTCTCCTAAGATCTTTGACAAGAACTCCTCCTAAGATAAATTGTTCGGTCCTATCAATTTCTGTCCATCCCTTATTCTTGACACTTTTCATACCCATATTGTCCTTCTTCATGTCTACAAAACAAATGTAATCGATTTAATTAGACAATCTAATTAAACCGTAAAAGAAAGTCTACAGAATCCTAACCTAGTGGCTCTGATACCACAATTGTAACACCCCAAATCTAACACGTATGCACGTGAAGAAGAGGTTACTCACAAATCATTAATCTTTACTCATAAGTTTCAAAAAATTCCTCCAATTCTTATTCAAATAAATCCATAAATCCAAACGTCAAATACTAAATAATCTCTCTCGAGGACACATAAAAATAATAACAAAAGTCTCAAACTCCAAATTACACGTTCATAATAAAAGTAACTAAATAGAAACACAAGTCTATTCCTCCTCTTATTCGAATAGCAACGAAAACAGAAAATTACTAACTCCAAAGCTAAGCACCCCTCTCAAAGAAACTTAATCAAAAGTAATGACGAGGGTGAGCCAACTCGGTAAGTAAAACCATTCCTAACACACTAGGCCTATCAATACCAAAAATATTGCAAGCCTTCTTTTAATTAAAACATATATCATAATCCATAATTTTCATAAAACGATATATCACGATAACATAAGATAAATTCTTAATAATTCAGAATATTCAAAAACATATTTACTTGCATAAATCATGTAATACGTATACGTAAAAACACAAGGTTAGCTCATGTCACATAGTGTCACCTATAGTCCTTGACCAAAAATCGAATATCGTGTGCACATTCAAAACAAACCCAAGATCGGATATATATCGTATATTACGATCGAATCAATCGAATCAAAATGACTATGGACAATGAGCCAAAACATTAGGAATTCCAAACAATCATCAATAATTGAAATCATACATAGACAAAACATTCGTGATTTTTCATAAAAGTCTATAACAATAATTTCGGCTTGCATAATATTTTATAGACAAAATTATAAAAGATAGTCATGTCGTAAAATAATTTACATATTGAAAAGCATTTATGAAATATTTTGTTAAAAGGATTTAGATTTGAAAACATTTTTATAAACTGATTTTTTTATGAAAATCCATTAATCTTTTAAATAGTATAAAAACATTTATACTTATAATAATACCAAAATACTTATACATATCCAGTATATTAGGAATAAAGTTACTTACCTCGACAAATGAACTTGGAGTAACACACCTCTAAGCTTCTAAGAGCCTCAAACACCTTCAAAACCTTAAACAAATACAAGATATGACAATCAATAACTTATTCTAAGAATCTGATTTTCTAATTCATACCCGTACAGGTCTGATTCTCAGAATTTTAACTCTTAATACAAGACTCAGAATGATATAAAATCCTATGGAACCATTCTGAACATCCATGAGTACCCCATGTAAAATTTACAAGAGAATCCGATATCAAAAACATTTTAAAAACTATTTACTTCTCAGCAAATTCGAAACTGTTTTCACATAATCTAAAGCAAACAGAACGGGTTCCGTGATTTTTATAAAATAAAATACTAATCAGAAAATTATGAAATTAAAACTGGGAATCCTAGACACATATATTAACATACATGTAAACTTTCAGAATTGTTTGAGTTCATTTGGTGGTACAAATAGTCTTGTGAATCTGATCACAATACTGGAATCGTAGATTTCCAGTGCAGTGGTTTCTATTTCCAAAATACGTATAAATTGAAAACGAAGTCAAATTTAATGAAATAAAATTTAATCCAGAAGCCCTACATGTCTAGTTTCCAGAAATATAAATTTTATAAGAAAATTCGTTCAGAAAATATAGCTTTAAAATTCGAGATCCTCATGCTGTCCAGAATTATCCTGTGCTTAATATGTCAAGGATTGATTAACTAAACTCATACTAAATCAAAACCCTAAGCAAAGTCTAAATATATTCTAAACCATGCATCATGATCTACAACCATTAGAATCGTGCCAATATAAACCCTAGTTAGATAGAGTGATTAGAAATCTGTTGAGAACATGGAGAACAACTTACCCGTCGCTTTGATTCTCTCCTAAACAAAGGTTTGAATCCTAAGATTTGGGTAGGAGCGTAAAGAGCAGCAGAGAAGAAGAATAAACGTTGTGAACTTAGGGTTATGGAAGGGGGAAAAGTATGCATTTATAGGGGATCTTAAGAAACCCTATTCAATAAGGAAAAATAACCCTTTTCCAAAATGATCTCATAAATAACCTCTATTTAATTAGTACCCCTTTCTAAATAAGGGTTATAGGCCACCCATAATTCTCAATGAAAGCCCAATTTCCATAATTTAATATGTATGGGAATTTGTGGCGTTACACTAGCCTATAAGGTGACATCCTAATCGGGGTCTTGAAAGCCGTTCTATATGCCCATAATGCATCATCAAGTCTTAATGACCAATCTTTTATGTTTGGCCTCACCATCTTTTCTAAAATGTGTTTTATATCTCGATTGGAGATCTCAACTTGGCCACTGGTTTGTGGATGATATAGGGTTGCCACTTTGTGTGTGATGGAATACTTTGTCAAAAGAGCTTTGAATGCTTTGTTACAAAAGTGGGCACCACCATCACTGATTATCGCTCGAGGGAATCCAAAGCGTGAAAGATTGTTGCTTTTAAAAAATCCTATCACCACCTTGTGATCATTGGTTCTACATGGAATTGCTTCTACCCATTTTGAGACGTAGTCAACAGCAACCAATATGTATTGATAGCCAAAAGAAGGGGGAAAGGGACCCATGAAGTCGATACCCCAAACATAAAAAATCTCAACCACTAAAATTGGATTTAGTGGCATCATGTTCCTTCGCGTAATGCTCCCCATTCGTTGACACCTATCACATGAAGAACAAAAAGTGTAAGCATCTCGAAATATAGTTGGCCAATAGAAACCATATTGTAAAACTTTAGTTGCTGTTTTCTTAGCACTGAAATGGCCTCCACAAGCTTGTTCATAGCAGAATGAAAGGATATTCTGAATTTCACTTTCTGGGACACATCGTTTAACAATTTGGTCTGCACAATACTTGAACAAATACGGGTCATCCTAAAAGAAATTCTTTATCTCTGCAAAGAATTTAGCCTTGTCTTGCTTGGTCAATGCTCTGGAAGTTTACCTGTAACAAGATAATTAATGATGACAGCATACCATGGTAATACTTCCACACTCATTAATTGTTCATCTGGAAATGACTCATTCAAATTAATGGCTCTGTAATTGTGTCAAAATGGAGACGAGAGAGGTGGTCCGCCACAAGATTTTCTGTGCATTTCTTATCTTTGAATTCCAAGTCAAATTCCTGCAAAAGTAACACCCAACGAATTAGTCTAGCTTTTGCATCTTTCTTTGTGAGAAGATATTTAAGAGCAGCATGATCTGTGAATATAATTATTTTACAACCAATGAGATAAGATCGAAATTTCTCTAATGCAAACACTACTGCTAGCATTTCTTTTTCAATAGTTGAATAGTTCAACTGTGCATCATTCAATGTCATACTAGCATAGTAAATAACTGGAGAATTCGATCAACTCTTTGTCCTAATACTGCTCCTACTGCATAATCAGATGCATCACACATAAGCTCAAATGGTAAACTCCAGTTTGGGGGCTGAATGATGGGTGATGATGTCAACAACTGCTTTAGTTTTTCAAATGCCACAAGACATGAATCATCAAAGATAAAAGGTATATCCTTAGCAAGTAAATTGCATAAGGGTCTAGAAACTTTGCTAAAATCTTTAATGAAACGTCTATAGAAACCAGCATGCCCAAGGAAAGATCTTACTTCTCTGACTGTTTTAGGTGGAGGAAGATTAGAAATGAGATCCACCTTGGCTTTGTCAACCTCATTTTATCATAAAATGACACTTCCCCCAATTTAAGACTAAATTCTTCTCGATACATCTCTGCAGAACTAGTGTTAGATGCTGTAAACATTGATCAAATGAATCACCAAAGACAGAAAAGTCATCTATAAAGGCTTCAAGGAATCGTTCAACCATATCAGAAAAAATGCTTAACATGCATCGTTGAAATGTGGCAGGTACATTACATAATCCAAATGGCATCCTCCTATATGCAAAAATGCCAAAAGGGCAAGTGAAAGTAGTTTTCTCTTGATCTTTTGGTGCTATGGGAATCTGATTATATCCTGAGTAGCCATCTAGAAAGCAATAAAATTCATGGCCTTGTAATCTATCAAGCATTTGATCAATAAATGGTAAAGGAAAATGGTCTTTACGTGTGACAGAATTTAATTTTCTATAATCAATGCATACATGCCATCATGTAGTTACTCTAGTTGGTATCAATTCATTATCAGCATTGGTAACTACTGTGACTCCTAACTTTTTGGGGACAACTTGTACAGGGCTGACCCATGAACTATCAGAAATGGGGTAAATGATACATGCATCTAATAGCTTAAGGACTTCAGTTCTAACAACTTCTTTCATATTAGGATTTAACCGACGTTGCATTTCCTTAGTAGATTTAGCATTTTCATCGAGGTAAATATAATGCATGCAGTTTACTGAGTTTATACCTTTTATGTTCGCTATGGTCCATCCTAATGCTCCTTTGTGCTCTTTTAAAACATCCAACAACTTACCTTTTTGTTCGTCATTTAGGGATGATGAGATGATTACCGGTAGAGTACTTTCTTCTCCCAAAAATGCATATTCCAATGTGTTGGGCAATGGTTTGAGCTCAAGTTTCGGTGGTGATTCTGATGAAGGGATGAGTTTCTTCTCTGATGGTGCTAATTGTTCAACTCTTGACTTCCATTTATTAATGTCCATGGATGGTGCTGAGTCAAGTAGGGCGTTGACCTCATCGACCGATCTGTCAATATCAAAATCCAAACCAAAGTGAGTTAAACATGTTTGTAAAGGATCATCACTAAGGTTTGAAACAAAAGTATCATCAACTAATGCTTCAATTAAATCCACATCAACAATTCCATCATCTGCACTGTGAGGTTGTTTGGCGATGTTGAAAATGTTTAGCTCCATAGTCATGTTGCCGAATGACAACTGCATATTTCCAGTCCTGCATTGAATGTGAGCATCCGCAATTGCCAAGAAAGGTCGGCCTAGAATAATGGGGATGTGCTTCCTTGAATCCTGTATTGGTTGAGTGTCAATTACAATGAAATCAACAGTAAAATAAAACTTGTCTACCTGGATAAGCACGTCCTCCACAATGCCACGAGGTATTTTCGTGGACCGATCTACAAGCTGTAACACCACTGGAGTTGGGTGTAATTCTCCAAGTCCAAGTTTCAAAAATACTGAGTAAGGCAACAGATTTACACTAGCTCCTAAATCCAACAAAGCATTCTCAATTGTGTGGTTTCCTATGCTACATGAGATAGTGGGGGAGCCTGGATCTTTACATTTTAGAGGAATTTTATGTTGGAGTATAAAACTAACGTTTTCTGTTAAAAATGTCTTCTTTTGAACGTGAATGTTTCTCTTTTTAGTACAAAGATCTTTAAGAAACTTGGCATATGATGGAACTTGCTTAATAGCATCAAGTAAAGGGATGTTAACACTTACCTGTTTGAAGATTTCAAGAATCTCACCTGTGGATTTTCCCTTTTTTCCTTTAGCTAACCTCTGAGGAAATGGAGCTTTAGGAACATATTCTCGTGGGTTGGTTTCTTCTTTCTCCTCCGGTGATGAGTCGTCAACATTTACAGGTACAATTTGATTTTCTTTTGTCACCGGTATCTCTACTTTGTTGTCGACTTCTTTTTCTTTTCGCAAAGTCATGACTGCTTTGACCTCTCCATGCTGCTGTGGTGAACTGGTACTTGCTTCATGCACTCCTTTAAGATTAGGCACTAGTTGACTTGGAAATTTGCCTTTCTCAACAGTCATTGCCAAGGTCTGAACTGAAGAAGCAAGTTGTCCTACCATTTTCTCGAGGCTTGAAACTGATTGGGCTTGTGAGTTGAAGCCCGCTCTCAATTCATTTCGTAGTCCATCAATGGTACGGTTCTGTTGCTCAATCGTGGAGTGAGTAACATTCTTGAAATTCTGGAATGCATCCTCTCATGGTCTGGGTTGAGAGTAGTTCTGATTCTGATTGTATGGTCTAAATGGGGGCTGAGAGGCTTAAGGAACTTGAGGAATTTGTTGCATTGGTGGAGCTGGAGCTGTTGGTCCATTCTGTTAGAATCCTTGAGACCATGAAAAATTGGGGTGGTCTCTCCATCCAGGGTTATATGTATTGGAGTATGGGTTGTAATTTGATGGCTTTCTCATTACACCTATGGCATTGGCTTGATCTGAGTATGAGTCATGGTCATGTGGCTCTGTTGATTTAGCATTCGATAACGATGCTATTTGTCGATAAAGACCTTCAATTATCTCCTTGACTTCTTTGATTTCCGAACTTGACTCGCCAATGTGAACCTTATTTACTCCTTTAATTCTTCTAGTATTCCTGAGTGATCGACTCCGTTGTTGGGAATTATCCGCTTGTCGCTGGAAGAATTCCCAAATTTCTGATGCACTTTTTGACATTAGCTCTCTTCCACTTGTTGCCATTAGCCATTCTTGCACATTTGGTAGTAATCCCTCCAAAACGTATTGGCATTGGTGTCATTTCTCGTACCCATGATGTGGACACTTCAAGAGTAGCCCATTGAATCTCTCCCATGTTTCGAAAAATTGCTCGTCCTCTCTCTGGGTAAACTCCGAGATTTCCCTACGAATAGCATTGGTTTTATGCACTGGGAAATATTTATTTAAAAATTTCGTTACCATTTGTTCCCATGATGAAATGCTATTAGCAGGCAAAGTATTTAACAATGAACGAGCTCTATCCTTTAAAGAAAATGGGAATAATCTAAGCTTTACATCATCATCTGAAAAATTTTCGTATTTAAAAGTTTGACAAATAGCATGAAAATCATTTAGATGATTATATGGGTCCTCATTTTCTAGGCCATAAAATGTGGGGAGACAATTTAGCACACTAGGTTTTAACTCAAAGCTCCTAGCAGCTACATTTGGGTATCTTATGCATGATGTGCTCAAATTAGCTAAGGGACTAAAATAGTTCTTAAATGACCTCTCATGTGGTTGCAAATCCATTTTATTTTTAACTTGTTTGTGTGTGCAAAGTGTTTTTTTAAGTTCAAGGTCTATAGGTTCAAGATTAGGTAATAATGACCTACGACCATACATGCAAAACAAATAAAATAAAAATAAGATAAAAAACAAATAAAAATAAAGAAGAGGGAGAAATTACGATACTAACCTTATTACGCTGTTACAACCTTACTATAAAAATACACAAAAAAAATACGTGAAATAAATTAACTAAAAATAAATTAATAAGATAAACAAAAAATTACAAAGAAAAATAAATTGAAAATTAAATTACAGAATTTTAAAGAAGAGAAAAATAAATAAATAAAATTCTTAGCTCAAAATGTAAATTCACTCTTTTTTTCTTTGTTTTTTTTAAAAAAATTACAAGAAAATAAGTAAAAGAAATTATTCACAAAAATTAATTCTATAAATTAAAATTACTTACCTCTCCGGCAACGGCGCCAAAAACTTGTTGTGCAAATTTTAATGTACTCGCAAGTGCACGAATCTATTGTAGTATAGATTAATGGTGACGAGTGTCAATCCCACGAGGAGGTGGATTTTAATTGTGTGTAGAATTAATTTTGTAAATGGGTGGTTGGAATTGTGGTGGAAGTGACTTAGATTATCCTAAAATTGGAATTAAAATGGCGATAATAAATTTTAAAATTGGAATTGCAATGGCGAGAATAAATTGAAGAGAAATCTAGTGAAATGACGTACTTGGGTATCTGGATCCGTTTCAACATACATCATGGACTAAATAATCCTTATTAATGTCAATTAAATCATGAGGGGAGAATCCACACCTCATGAACCACACTCTAATCAAAATGGTGCTAAGGGCTTATCGTGCCAAATAATAATAACCTTGTACTAGAGGGCCGGTGAAACCAAGACGGTACTAGACAAGATTAGTATTATTTGTCGACGAGAAGTCAAAACATCCACAAAAATCCTGTGTGATGCATGTACCGTATGCGAGATTTTTCGTCCACTGATATGCTACCACGTCACCATCAACAGTACATAAGAATTTTAGCCCAACAGGATCGTGACACCTCATCAGTCAATGCCACATCATCGGTCAATGCCACGTCATCAATCCGTTTATGTGAACAGTGTCATGAACAGTAACGTAGACAGTACCGTACACGTGAATAGTACCGTACATGTGAATAGTAATATTTTTCCTTTTATGCTCCTCCTAAGGTTTTCGACCGTCCTGAGTTTAAAAGCGATGTCCGTTTTGCCATCTGATCTCTCGTTTATTGTGAAATGGCTATGATACCCCTAAAATACATAAAATACTTAATTAAAATAAAACACACGGAATTAAATCAAAAGAAGGTTAAATTCATAAAAGTAAAGGTGTTAGTAAAACTTGTAGTGTAAAATGATGATTTTCTCCTTTATAAATATACATTTTCTAACACTCAACATCTCCCACAGTTGGGGCCCTCCCCAAGATACCTCGTGGTTTAGACAAAAATAAATAAATAAATAAAATTTCGGAAAAATATCTCAATTGCATATTAGGAGTTTTTCAACTGTAAGAAATTTTATGGATGGTTTATTACGCGACCTGACACGGCTTGAGTTATCTACAATGCAACATTGGTATCAAGAATTTCTCGCAAACAATACTCCATTAGCAAAACTTGCTTTTTCAAGAAATTTCAATCCAAAAACTTCGAAAACAAGGAAAGAATTTGGTTGATCGATCGCTGTGGTTTGTTTAATCCTTGCATGTGCTTCATTAACGCTATTAAGGTACCTTTTATCAAGTTTTGGTCAATGTTTGCTCATCAAAAACATTTTTAGAAATACCGTAGAACTTTGACTTCAATTTTTTATGTGCATGAGTTACTTTAAGTTCAAATCATTGAAAAAATATTGCAATAAAGTGAAGGTGATTATTCAATAAAATGGAAATAGTGGAGTAATTTTCAAACTTGAACTGTAAATTAGCTAGAGTCAGTGAGGAAATATAACAAAATGTGTTTTCACTCTTTTCAGTTCTATGTATAATTTTGATAAAAAAAAACTAACAAATGCATTTAAATTTTTTTAAAACATTACATCATAAACATCATTTTTCTTGTGTAAAACAAGGTTAAAAAACACTATTGATAAACAATAGCAAAAGCTCCCTAAGTAGCGGAGTGTTGTAATTTTAAGTAGATTAATTTGTGTGGTTAAAGCCAGTGTGTTATTGTCTCAATCCATGATCTACACCTCTAAAATCTTGAAGGCCCCGCTCCAAAAAATGAGTGGAGAACTTTGCTTTATGAATGTAAAGAGAATATAATTTGGATTCGGTCAAAAGGTATGAAGCTTGATTTATTCATTTCAAAATCAAAACTGTCTGATGCTTTAATTTACTTTCTTCTCTTTTTCTTCTGCAACTTTTTTAAAACCGCGTTTCGGAAAGCCTAAAAAAAAAAAAGGTTGGGTAAATGAAATCTCATGAAACACGAATATGTATATTACATAAGAAAACCTTTTCATTGTAATCTATCAACTAAAAGTCAAGTAATTTACTACTTCTTAATTTTATTCTTCGCTGTCCTCAAGACCTTAGCCGAGAGGTATCAAGTGGATTTAATTAGATGACCACCGAAATTTGAATCCTAAAAAAAAATAAGGGTTAAAAAATTGATTTTGGTTACCTGGTACCCATACCTTTTGTCAAGATTGGGTGTCTTGATATTCAAAGTTTGAATATCAAAATCAAACTTCTAGATATTCAAACTTTGAATATCAAATTCAAAATTCTAGATATTCAAAGTTTGAATATCAAACTTTGAATTTTGAATTTTGAACAATAATAAATAATTAAAAAAAATACATGAATAGTAGCCAAGATTTTGGCTATAAATAGAGGGACTCATTCCCTCATTTGATCATCCAATTTTGAGAAGAGTTTTCTAGTATTTAGAGAGAGTTTAGAGAGCTTGAAATTATAAGCTCTTGTTTTAGTGTTTTGAGAGTTTGGGTGTATTGGGATTTTGGGAAGTGAGCTAAAATACTACAATACTTGTAACTCCTTTTCACTAGTAAAATATTTCCTTCTGTCTTCGCCCGTGGACGTAGGCTAAAAGCCGAACCACGTAATTTCTAGTGTCCTCTTTTTGTGCTCGTTCTTTATTTTTCTTACAATTTCAACTTAGCTGCACGTCTGCTTCACCCACCAATTTCCAAACAGTGGTATCAGAGCTATTGGTTGTATTTTTGGAGTCGGATACTGTTCACGTAAGGGGTACTATTTACGTATACGGTACTGTTCACGTATACGGTACTATTCACAAGAAACGGTGGGAGCGATCCAAGAATTTTGCGGTGCAAAGCAGGGAATAGTGGTGTGAGTAAAACAACTGTGTGGTTTTGTACATGTCTAGGAAAGTTCTGTCACAAAGGCGATAAGAGCTTAAGGAGTCTGGGTTTTAAGTGGGACCATTGTGACCCCTCCAGTCTTTCCTGGGAACTTTCCTGGTGTGCATTCTCACACATACTCACAACTATTCAAGGTGGTACACTAACTTGTGTGCAATATTTATCAACAAAATGGCGGCAAAGTATGAAATTGAGAAGTTTAACGGAAATAATTTTTCGTTGTGGAAAATGAAGATGAAAGCTGTATTGAGGAAAAATAATTGCTTGGCAGCAATTGGAGAAAGGCCCATGGAGATAACTGATGACAAGTGGAACGAGGTAGACGGCAACGCTATTTCTGATCTACACTTGGCACTTGCGGATGGAGTATTATCCAGTGTGGCAGAGAAAAACACGGCGAAGGAAATATGGGATACTCTCACAAAATTGTACGAGGCCAAGTCACTACACAACAAAATCTTCTTGAAGAGAAAACTCTATACTCTTCGAATGGCGGAATCTACAATGGTGACCGACCACATCAACACCTTGAAGACTCTATTTTCACAACTCACAACGTTGGGACATAATATAGAGGAAAATGAACATGCAGAGCTTCTACTTCAAAGTCTACCAGATTCGTATGATCAACTCATCATCAACTTGACGAACAACAATCCAGTGGAGAGTCTAGTTTTCGATGATGTTGCAGCCTCCATATTAAATGACGAGAGCAGGCGGAAAAATAAGGAAAACAGACAAGCAAGTTCGCAGCAAGCAGAAGCGCTATCGGTGATGAGAGGGAGATCAACGGAACATGGCCCCAGTGGGAGTCAAAATCATGGTAGATCAAAATTCAGAAGTAAGAAGAATATTAAATGCTACAACTGTGGCAAGAAAGGGCATGTCAAGAAAGAGTGTTGGAGTAACCAGAAGAAAAGAGAGGGCAAAGAACCTGAGTCATCAAATGCTCAGGGGTGTGTAGCAAGTACCTCGGATGATGGCGAAATTCTTTACAGCGAGGCAACAACTGTTTCAGAAGGCAGAAAATGACTTTCTAATGTCTGGCTTATAGACTCAGGAGCTACCTGGCACATGACCTCTAGGAGAGAATGGTTCCACACATATGAACCTATCTCAGGAGGATCTGTATATATGGGTAATGATCATGCCTTGGAGATCGTTGGTATTGGTACTATCAAAATAAAAATGTTTGATGGTACAATTCGCACAATTGGGGAGGTACGACTTGTCAACGGCCTGAAGAAAAATCTATTGTCTTTGGGACAAATGGATAGTCATGGGTACAAAACTCATGTGGAGAATGGAATTATGAAGATCGTTAAAGGTGCGCTTGTATTGATGAAGGCAGAAAAGATCGGTGCTAATTTATTCATGCTTAAAGGAGAAACACTACAGGAGGTTGATGCGTGTGTCGCGTCAAATGGAGAAGAATCAACGATGATGTGGCATCTCAAACTTGGCCACATGTCAGAACAAGGCTTGAAGATTCTCTCTGAGCGAAAATTGCTTCCGGGGCTCAAATCGGTAAGTTTACCATTTTACGAGCATTGTGTTACAAGTAAGCAGCATAGATTAAAATTCAGTAGATCTATTGCTAGAAGTAAATGCATTCTAGACTTGATTCATTCTGATATTTGGGAATTACCGGATATATCCATGGGAGGTGCAAAGTACATGGTGACTTTCATTGATGATTATTCCAGAAGATGTTGGGTGTATCCAATTAAGAAAAAGTCAGATGTATTTCCAGTGTTTACAGAATACAAAGCGCGGGTGGAACTTGAATCTGGTAAAAAGATCAAGTGTTTGAGGACGGATAATGGTGGAGAGTATACAGACGGTGAATTTCTTACTTTCTGTAAGCAAGAATGTATTTAGAGGCAGTTCACGGTGGCATACACTCCTCAACAAAATGAAGTGGCGGAGCGGATGAACAGAACTCTTACAGAAAGAATAAGAGCTATGTTGAGGACTGCTGGTCTACCCAATTCATTCAAGGCAAAAATATAGTAAATCGATCGCCATCTACAGCTATTGGGCTGAAGACAGCGATGGAGATGTGGACTGGAAAGCCAGCTGATTATTCCTACCTACATGTATTTGGATGTCCTGTGTACGTGATGTACAATGCCCAAGAAAGAACAAAGCTGGATCCAAAATCTAGAAGATGTATCTTCTTGGGGTATGCTGATGGAGTAAAGGGGTATCGTCTGTGGGACCCCACTGCCCACAAGATCGTCATCAGCAGAGATGTTATTTTTGTAGAAGATCAACTGCAAAGAAAAGATGAGGATGATGACACTACAAAAGAAAAGTCAGAGACTGTGCCGGTATATGTCGAAAATAATCCAGAAAATTCAGATTCTTCTGAAGCAGCACCAGAGCACGAGGAACAAGAACCAGTCGAGTCTGAGGCTCCAGAAGTTCGTCGGTCAACTCGTGAGAGACGACCGCCGACGTGGCACTCGGAGTATGTCACAGAGATCAACGTTGCATACTGTCTTCTAACAGAGGATGGAGAGCCTTCAACTTTCCATGAAGCTTTAGAAAGCTCAGATATTACTTTGTGGATGACGGCAATGCAGGAAGAAATTGAAGCTCTACACAAGAACAAGACATGGGAACTTGTACCACTACCACGTGGAAGAAAAGCCATTGGAAACAAATGGGTCTACAAGATCAAGCGTGATGGCAATGACCAAGTGGAGCGGTATCATGCAAGATTGGTGGTGAAAGGATATGCTCAGAAAGAAGGTATTGACTTCAATGAGATATTTTCACCGGTGGTTCGACTCACAACAATCAGAATAGTCTTGGCAATGTGTGCCACATTTGACCTACATCTAGAGCAGTAAGATGTTAAAACTGCATTTATTCATGGAGAACTTGAAGAAGAAATATATATGCTCCAACCAGAAGGTTTTGCAGAAACAGGAAAGGAGAACTTGGTTTGCAGGTTGAACAAATCTCTATACGGTCTCAAACAGGCGCCAAGGTGTTGGTATAAGAGATTTGATTCCTTCATCATGAGCGTTGGATACAACAGACTCAGTTCAGACCATTGTGCATATTACAAGAGGTTTGAAGATAATGATTTCATTATTTTGCTGTTGTATGTGGATGACATGTTGGTAGCAGGTCCCAACAAAGATCGAGTCCAATAATTAAAGGCACAGTTGGCTAGGGAGTTTGAAATGAAGGACTTAGGACCAGCAAACAAGATTCTAGGGATGCAAATTCACCGAGACAGAAATAACAGGATGATTTGGCTTTCACAGAAGAACTATTTGAAGAAAATCTTGCGGCGCTTCAACATGCAAGATTGTAAGTCAATTTCTACCCCACTTTCTGTTAATTTCAAATTATCTTCAAGTATGTGTCCTAGCAATGAAGTGGAGAGGAAGGAGATGTCTCGAGTACCGTATGCATCAGCAGTTAGAAGTTTAATGTTCGCTATGATATATACAAGACCGGACATTGCACAAGCAGCAATGATACATGGCGAATCCTGGAGAGCATTGGATAAAGAGGATTCTGAGATACATCAGAGGAACCTCAGATGTTGCATTATGTTATGGAGGATCAGAGTTTACTGTCAGGGGCTATGTGGATTCAGATTTTGCATGAGACCTTGATAAAAGGAAATCCACTACTGGTTATGTGTTTACACTTGCGGGAGCAGCTGTACGCTGGGTTTCAAAACTGCAGACCGTTGTGGCTTTATCTACAATAGAAGCAGAATACATGGCAGCTACACAAGCTTGCAAGGAAGCTATTTGGATACAAAGATTATTGGAGGAGCTCGGGCACAAACAACAGCAAATTTCTTTGTATTGTGACAGTCAGAGTGCCTTGCACATTGCAAGGAATCCAGCCTTTCATTCCAAGACAAAGCACATAGGAGTTCAGTATCACTTCGTTCGAGAAGTAGTGGAAGATGGAAATGTGGATTTGCAGAAAATTCATACCAAAGAGAACCTAGCAGATGTTTTGACCAAGCCGATAAATACTGATAAGTTTGTCTAGAGTAGATCCTCTTGTGGCCTAACAGAAACGTAGGCAACATGATTATGACGAAGCAGAAAGGATGGTGTGGAGATTGATTGCTTTTCACTCTAATCTCCAAGTGGGAGAATGTCAAGATTGGGTGTATTGATATTCAAAGTTTGAATATCAAAATCAAACTTCTAGATATTCAAACTTTGAATATCAAATTCAAAATTCTAGATATTCAAACTTTGAATATCAAACTTTGAATTTTGAATTTTGAACAATAATAAATAATTAAAAAAAATACGTGAATAGTAGCCAAGATTTTGGCTATAAATAGAGGGACTCATTTCCTCATTTGATCATCCAATTTTGAGAAGAGTTTTCTAGTATTTAGAGAGAGTTTAGAGAGCTTGAAATTATAAGCTCTTGTTTTAGTGTTTTGAGAGTTTGGGTGTATTGGGATTTTGGGAAGTGAGCTAAAATACTATAATACTTGTAACTCCTTTTCACTAGTAAAATATTTCCTTCTGTCTTCGCCTGTGGACGTAGGCTAAAAGCCGAACCACGTAATTTCTATTGTCCTCTTTTTGTGCTCGTTCTTTATTTTTCTTACAATTTCAACTTAGCTGCACGTCTGCTTTACCCACCAATTTCCCAACACCTTTTACAAAAAAAAAAAAAATTCTTGGCCAAAGCAGAGTCATTTACCTTCAACCTTGGCTGAAATAATCTTAAAGATGGTGTATGTCTTCTCAAAAAGTCGAACCACTTTCTGCTTAATAGGAAAAGTGATTCACTATTCAATTTGCGGGCAGTTTAAATAGAAAGACAATTGTTTTATAGAAGTCTCTACACTTGTCAAAAGAAGAAAAAACGTGCATGTGACCGAAAAAATACTGATAAGTTTGTCTAGAGTAGATCCTCTTGTGGCCTAACGTAAACGAAAATGGTGTGGAGATTGATTGCTTTTCACTCTAATCTCCAAGTGGGAGAATGTCAAGATTGGGTGTCTTGATATTCAAAGTTTGAATATCAAAATCAAACTTCTAGATATTCAAACTTTGAATATCAAATTCAAAATTCTAGATATTCAAACTTTGAATATCAAACTTTGAATTTTGAATTTTGAACAATAATAAATAATTAAAAAAAATACGTGAATAGTAGCCAAGATTTTGGCTATAAATAGAGGGACTCATTCCCTCATTTGATCATCCAATTTTGAGAAGAGTTTTCTAGTATTTAGAGAGAGTTTAGAGAGCTTGAAATTATAAGCTCTTGTTTTAGTGTTTTGAGAGTTTGGGTGTATTGGGATTTTGGGAAGTGAGCTAAAATACTACAATACTTGTAACTCCTTTTCACTAGTAAAATATTTCCTTCTGTCTTCGTAGGCTAAAAGCCGAACCACGTAATTTCTATTGTCCTCTTTTTGTGCTCGTTCTTTATTTTTCTTACAATTTCAACTTAGCTGCACGTCTGCTTTACCCACCAATTTCCCAACACCTTTTACAAAAAAAAAAAAAATTCTTGGCCAAAGCAGAGTCATTTACCTTCAACCTTGGCTGAAATAATCTTAAAGATGGTGTATGTCTTCTCAAAAAGTCGAACCACTTTCTGCTTAATAGGAAAAGTGATTCACTATTCAATTTGCGGGCAGTTTAAATAGAAAGACAATTGTTTTATAGAAGTCTCTACACTTGTCAAAAGAAGAAAAAACGTGCATGTGACCGAAAAAACAAAAAAAAATGTAATAATATCATTTGGACTCGGTCTAAAGGCACATCACGATTGATTTATTCATTTCAAAACTGTAATGTTATTGAAACCACGTTAATGAAACATGAATTATGTATATACGAAATAAAAAATGCTTGTGCTTTCTCCACAAAATTATTTAAGTGGGTAGAGTTTAGTCACCCGCAAGTTTGTTCATGAACAAATTGCAAAAGTCATTATAGCTTGAACCTAGCTTTGTTGAAACCATCTTAAACATGATGTGTGCTTTCTCCAATACTTGCAGACCAGTCATCGTATTCATATGGGCTGCCTGTTAAAGTCAACAAATTGTTGGTGCAAATTTGTTGAAGTCAACAAATTGTTGGTGCACCAACAATTTGTTGAATAATAATAAGAATTGAAAAATAATAATAATTAAAAATTATATTTTTAATTATTTTATTCTTAGCATAGTAATTCATTTCTCCTATAAATAGCTAAGGATTTCATTCATTTGAAATCATCCCAAAATTGTTAAGCTTATAAGTTTCTAAGCTTTTGAGAGAAGGGAGAGAAGTGTGTCTGGGGAATTTATCTTTCCTGCAGAGTGTGAGAGTACTGGGTATATTTGGGTTTCTGGGAAGTGAGATTCGTTACTCAAATATTGTACTCTATTAATTATTTAATAAACAATTATTCTTTCTTGCCTCCGTGGATGTAGGTGTAATTACCGAACCACGTAAATTCTTGTATCCTTTATTTTTCAGTAATTATTTGGTGCGCTTGATTCCGCATTCCTCGCACAACAAGTGGTATCAGAGCCGACGGTTCGTACTTGGGGGATATAGTACTATTCACGTATACGGTACTGTTCACGTATACGGTACTATTTATGAATACGGTGTAGACGGCCATTTGTACTTGGGAGACAGTCTATTGT
Source organism: Citrus mangshanensis (assembly GCA_030449895.1). NCBI lineage: Eukaryota > Viridiplantae > Streptophyta > Magnoliopsida > Sapindales > Rutaceae > Citrus > Citrus mangshanensis. Next base: position 306,707 of record JASUUJ010000155.1, read on the forward strand.
AAGTACTGTGTATTTTTGCATGTCTAGGAAAGTTCTGTCAAAAAAGGCGATAAGAGTCTAAGGATTCTGGTTTTTAATTGGGACCGGGTTCCCGTCCAGTTTCCTGAAAACTTTCCTGGTGCATTTATTCACGCGAAATTAACATCATAGAGGCTTTTTTTCAAGTGGAAATAGTTCGTTGAGAAAAATGGTAGAATGTGAAACTTCCAGAATTGGGGAGAGATCTACCGAGACTATTTCAGGAGACACTTCAGGTGAGCGGCGAGATTTATCAAATCGCTATTCAGCACCTGTTATAGGAGGCCAGAAGATCGATGTTGAAAAGTTTTATGGGAAAATCAACTTCGGCATGTGGAGGCGCGAAGTTATGGATGCCCTTATTCAAATCGATCTCGATGTTGTTCTGAAAAATAAAAGACACTTGTATGATGAAGAAATTTGAGATCGTATGAATGAGAAAGCCTGTGGTCAGATCAGATCTTGTTTGACCAAGGAGGTGAAATACTTGGTGAAAAATGAGGAGTGTGCAGTGACTTTGTGGCGTATATTGGAAGAGAAGTACCTGGTGAAAAGTCCTGAAAATCGTCTTCATGCAATGAGCCAAGTATATGGCTTTCGAATGAAGTCTGGGGTGTCAATGCACGATCATGTTTCAAGATTTGAAAAGTTACTTGCTGATTTGAAGAATCTTGATGAAGATATTAAAGATGAAGTCAAGGCTATGATTCTGTTACACTCACTACCAGAGGAATATAGCCATTTTGTGACTACTTTGATATATGGGAAGAGTGTGATCATCTTTAAAGATGTTTGCACAGCATTGACTAGCTTGGAGATTCGGAATAATGATAAAAATTCTGAACGAGCATCGTCTGAAGCTTTGGTGAGCAGAGATTGGGCGATGGAGAAACAGAAAAAGCGTGGTGGAAAGAATTCTCGATCCAAATCGAAAAGCAGAAATATAGCTCGAGATGAGTGTGCATTTTGTCATGAAAAGGGCCATTGGAGGAAAGATTGTCCAAAGGCTCAAAAGAGACACTACAAGAATTATATTCTTTCGCGACCATATTTTCTGTGACGATATAATTTTTGTCACAGAATGTCACTTTTTACGACCATAGGCAATCTCGTCGCTAAATGTCTTGTTTTTCTGTAACCAAAATTAAGTTCATCACAAAAACTCACTTTTTACCAAACACAATTTTAAAAAGCATTTGCCCATTCTATTTACTTTTAATTTATTTGCGACCAAAAACATTGTCGTCACAAATTCTATACTTTCAGCGACCACTTCAAGATTTCATCGCAAAAAAGAAAGTGATAAAAATAATGTACGACTTCCTTTTTGTGACAAAACTAAATTTTCGTCTCAAAATATCTACTTTTTGCGACCCCTTTCAAGTTGTCGCAAAAAGTCGAAAGATTTTGGCGGGTAATCTACCGCCAACCAAATAATAAAAAGATATTTATAATACTGTTTGCGACAAACAATTATTTGGTCGCTAAAAATGAAATATTTTAAAATTGAACCGCCTTATACAATTAAACTCAATTTGAACAAGTTTTTGCGACCAAATTTAAACGTGGTCGCAAAAGACAAGCATGTTATATATATTTGTATTATTCTTCTCTCTTTCATTTTTATCTCTAAGTTCTCTCACTCTTATAATTCTCATTCCCTTGTTCTCACTCTATCTTCCTAGCTTATTTTTCTTACAAACTTTTTTTCTTGGTTACATAATTTTATTTAATTATCATGTGTAGAAGTTAACTAACCTTTATGCTTTTTTTTTGTAGAAATTAAATATTGAAGATCATATACAAAGAGGTGAAGAAAATCAAGATGCAAGGAGGTGAAGAAAATCAAGAAATTTATGAATAAATATAGTTGTTCCAAATATTACAATATTATTTGAAGATCATTATGTAATTGTTCCAAGTGTTACAATTATGTAATTGTTCTAAATAATGTAATTTCATTTGCAAAAATTTTTGTGTATTTTTTTTTATCAATAATAACTTTTAATTTAATTTTTCTACTTTCATGAAGTTGGTTATAATTGTCTTAATTATTAAAGAAAAATTAAATAAATTATAATTTTATAAAATTATAATTAAAACATAATATTATATTTAAATTTTTGCAACCAAATTTTTACCTTGAAAATAATTAATCTACGACCAAAATTGCTCATCGTAGAAAACATGATTTTGCGACAGCTAAATTTTGTCTCAGAAACATGAAAACCGCGACCAATAGTTATTGGTCGTAGAAAACTTATCAGCGACCAATTAAGTAGCCGCAAAATATAACAATCGACAAAAGATGAATTAATCTATGACGATGTATTTTGGTCACAGAAAGCCATTATCAGTGACGAATTTAACGATTGGTCGCGGAAAAGATTCCTCGACAGACATAATGTGGCGAGTTTGCGACAACTATTTTTTGGTCGTAGATCAGTTTTAGCGACCAAAATTATATATTCTGCGACCAATGTTTTGGTCGCAAATGACGGCATTTCTACTAGTGAGAGATGGGAAGAAACCAGCAGCAGCAAACATGGCACGGAGAGATGAAAGCTCTGATTATTCACTAAGTATCACTCCTGCAGCATACGTGGCTAGTTCGAGTGAGTGGATACTTGATACTGGAGCAACCTATCATTTGTGTCCTATTAAGGAATGGTTTACGGATTTTCGTAATCTGGAATCCGGTGCAGTTGTGATAGGGAATAATCAACCTTGTCGCACAATGGGGATAGGAACAATTTGGCTCAAAATGTTTGATGGAATGGTCAGAGAACTCAAAGAGGTTAGATTTGTTCCAGAGATAAAGAAAAAACTAATTTCTGTGGGTGCTTTGGAAGTTAAAGGTTACAAAGTTACCATTGAAGATGGCACAATGAAGTTTACACATGGGGCTGGTGATTCTCAAGGGGTTCATCACAATCACTATTTGAAGGGAGGTACAACCGATGAAGCAAATGTTGTTGAGGCGCACACCACCAAGCTGGCATGTACGGGACATGCAGGAGAGAAGTCTTTGCAAACTCACGAGGCATGGACTCTTAAAAGGTACTCAAAACCTCGTAAATTAAATTTCGTGAGCATTGTGTAGTAGGCAAGAAAACAAAGGTCAAGTTTGGTACAATCACGATACTGTGAGATCCTTGAATATGTTCATAGTGATGTACGGAACCAACCAAGACCGCATCAATTGGAAGCCATTATTTTGTTATATTTGTTGATGATTTCTCTAGACGTGTATGGGTGTACACCATGCGAGCAAAGGATGAGGTTCTAGAGATTTTCGTGAAGTGGAAGAAATTAGTGGAGACTAAACCGAAAGATCAAAGTATTACGATCCGATAATGGGGTGAATATACGATCCATTCTTGCAAGTATGCCAGAACGAGGGTATTAAAAGACATTTCACGGTGAGACATACTCCGCAACAGAACGGTGTGGCTGAGCGTATGAATCGTACTTTACTGGAGAAGGTACGGTGTATGTTATCTAATGCTGGTTTAGATAAAAAGTTATGGGCTGAAGCTGTGAGCTACGCAAGTCACTTAGTAAACCGGTTGCCTTCTACTGCAATTGGAGGTAAGACTCCTATGGAAATGTGGTCTGGAAAGTATGCACAAGACTATGATTCCCTTCGTGTATTCGGGTTCCAGCTTATTATCATGTCAAAGATGGTAAACTGGATCCTCGTGCTAGAAAAACTATCTTTGTGGGATTCAAAGGTGGAGTAAAGGGCTTCAAGCTTTGGGATCTCGAAGATAAAAAATTTGTAGCAGAGATGTCACATTTGATGAAGCTTCAATGATAAAAGCTTCAAGTTCTCAGCAGGTGGAGAACAAGACCACGAGGTATCACGGGTGGAGTTTGATGCAACTCCATATGTACTTAGTTCTACATCAAAGAATGGTTCAACTATGGAGGTGACACCTAGAGTTGAAGAAGAGGTTGTTTCTTCTGATGTCCCACAAAATGAAGAAACAATTGATGATGTAGATGATGATGATTTTATAGCAACAAGGAGGCCAAGAAGAGAGATAAAGAAACCCGGATGGCTTACTAAAGATATGGTGGTAGCCTATGCACCTCCAGTTATTGATGATGACATCCCCAATACTTTCGGTGAAGCATTACGCAGCAGTGAAAGTGATCAGTGGAAGTTAGCCATGGAGGAAGAGATGAAATCTCTCCATCAAAACCAGACTTGGGAACTTATAAAGTTACCAAATGGGAAAAGGGCTATTGGCAATAAATGGGTCTACACAAAAAAGCAAGGATCTCCGAATCAAACAACTCCTCGATACAAGGCAAGGCTCGTGGCAAAAGGTTTTGCTCAAAAGGAAGGTATTGACTACAATGAAGTTTTCTCTCCAGTTGTAAAACATACTTCCATTCGTATCCTACTTGCCTTAATATGAGTTAGAGTTGGCTCAGTTGGATGTTAAGATGGCGTTCTTACATGGAGATTTGGAGGAGGAAATCTATATGATTCAGCCTTGTGGTTTCAGAGTTGCTGGAAAGGAGAATCATGTGTGTAGGTTGATTAAATCTTTGTACGGACTGAAGCAATCGCCAAGGCAGTGGTACAAAAGATTTGATCAATTTATACAAGGGCAGAAATTCACCAGAAGTGAACACGATCATTGTGTTTACTTTAGAAGACTACCAGATGGAGCTTTCATCTATTTGTTACTCTATGTTGATGATATGCTTATAGCTTCAAATAATAGAGATGAGATCGAAAGATTAAAGAAGCAGTTGGCTTCTGAGTTCGAGATGAAAGACTTAGGTGATGCACAGAGAATACTTGGGATGGAGATTCGTAGAGACAAGAAGAATGGGAGCGTATGGTTGACTCAAAAGTCTTATTTGAAGAAAGTGCTAGAAAGATTCGGTATGGATGACAAAACTAAACCGGTATGCACACCTCTAGCTCCTCATTTCAAATTAAGCTCTTCTTCATGTCTTAGATCTCAAGAGGAGCGCGATTACATGGCTCGTGTTCCATATGCTAGTGCTGTGGGTAGTCTTATGTATGCTATGGTATGTACAAGGCCCGATATATCTCAAGCAGTAAGCATGGTTAGTAGATACATGCACGATCTGGGTAAAAGTCACTGGCTTGCAGTAAAGTGGATTCTTCGATATCTGTATGGGACAGTTGATGTTGGGTTATTGTTCAAGAAGGATTGTGATCAACAATGTGTTGGGTATTGTGATTCTGATTTCGCTGGAGACCTTGACAAGCGAAGATCAACAACGGGCTACGTATTTACATTGGGTGGAGGTCCGGTTAGAGGTCGATTCTACACGACAATTGCTCACTACTAAGCAGTATATGGCAAAGAATCAAGCTTTAAAAGAAGCTATCTGGTTGAAAGGGTTGTTAGGTGATTTGGGAGTAATCCAGTAGAACATTGCGGTCTTCTGTGATAATCAAAGTGCGATATTCCTTGCGAAGAATCAAACATATCACGCTCGGACGAAGCACATAGATGTGAAATATCATTATATGAGAGAGATTATCGAGAGCGGTGTTGTGTTGTTGAGAAAGATTGATACCAAAGATAATCCATCAGATATGTTGACGAAGGTAGTTTCTGGAGTTAAGTTTCAACATTGCTTGAAATTAATTCAAAACCTTCGATTGTGTTAAGATATGTCCTTCGGGAATTTTGAACTACGGTTGGCTTGATCCCAAATTTTGGGTACGTAGGCAGTCACAGAGATGCAGCCACTTTGGGGATGATGGCTCGTTGGTAGTCGGCTCAGATTTGAAAAATTTTTACCGAGGTGGAGATTTGTTAAAGTCAACAAATTGCTGGTGCAAATTTGTTGAAGTCAACAAATTGTTGGTGCACCAACAATTTGTTGAATAATAATAATAATTAAAAATTATATTTTTAATTATTTTATTCTTAGTATAGTAATTCATTTCTCCTATAAATAGCTAAGGATTTCATTCATTTGAAATCATCCCAAAATTGTTAAGCTTATAAGTTTCTAAGCTTTTGAGAGAAGTGAGAGAAGTGTGTCTGGGGAATTTATCTTTCCTGCAGAGTGTGAGAGTACTGGGTATATTTGGGTTTCTGGGAAGTGAGATTCGTTACTCAAATATTGTACTCTATTAATTGTTTAATAAACAATTATTCATTCTTGCCTCCGTGGATGTAGGTGTAATTACCGAACCACGTAAATTCTTGTGTCCTTTATTTTTCAGTAATTATTTGGTGCGCTTGATTCCGCATTCCTCGCACAACACTGCCCTTACTCTTTTGATAGTCCATGTTGCATCTGCTACCAATATTAGTATTCATGTTGCAGCATCTAAAATAGAAAGACAAGCTTTACTCAACAAATGGGGAAGGACAGATTCCCATAATACTTCGATCACCGCAATTGGGTTGGTATCACTTGCGATTATAAAGGAAGTATCACCCACATAGAGTTAAATGCGATCAAAGGGAACTTGGCAAACTTTTCTTGCTTTCCAAACCTGCAATATCTCAATCTTTGGAACAATAATCTCTCGGAAGCATTCCACCCCAAATTGGTTCTCTTCGAATCTCAAATACCTTAATCTACTGGAATAATCTTACAGTGAGTGCGTTACAAATAATTATTGTAGCTAGCCTAGCCGTATGTTTGATTTATATTCGTTGAAAAATAATCATTGACACTCATTCGTCCTTTAATCAATCACATTACAACTATCCCAAAATAAATTCGAGCTTAAGAAATCCTGAGGTGCTTTATTTGAGTAATAACCTACGGTGAGTTACCAATTAATTTTGGTAGCTAGCTTGCCTAGCTATATATTTAATTTATATTCATTAAAAAACAATCATTAATGTTCATTCTTCCTTTAATTAATCTCATTGCAGGTACTATCCCTACAGAAATTGGGAGCTTCAGAAATCTAGAGGAGCTTTATTTGCATAGTATCAAACTTAGTGGAGTATTACCTCGAGAAATCGGGAATCTAAAAAGTTTAATCTGGTTGTTTGTGATGTATAACACATTAGGTGGACCTATTCCTTCAACCCTATTTCGTTTAACAAATCTTGAGCGTTTATTTCTTGGTTGCAATCAGTTCAATGGCACAATTCCACGAGAAATAGGAAATCTAAAGAATTTGACGCATTTGTCTATCATAACTAAGCTAACTGAGCTATTCCTTCAACTCTAGGTCATTTAACTTGTTGTATTTGGATATCGCCTAACCAACTCCACAGCCTTCATTCCACTAGAAATAGGGAATTTTAGTGCTCTAGAGAAGTTAGACTTATCTCGATAACAAAATACGTGGTATCATTCCGCATTTGCTCTCCAAATTATCCAACCTTCAATATCTCAATCTTTCATCAAACCTACTTTCGTGCCAAATACCTTTTGCAATTGGAAAACTCTTTAACCTTGTGTCTCTAGACCTCTCTAAAAATAAACTTAGTGGTTCCTTTCCAACTGGGATTGGCAATCGCACAGAGTTACATTTAGCATTGAACCACAATAGCTTGGATGGAACTATTCCACCGGAGATTGGAAAAATTTTATTGCTTCAAAACTTGGACCTTTCTCACAACAACCTTCAGTACCATACCTTTGACTCTCCATCCAATGTTTTTAGACATGTCATTCAACAATTTGGAAGGTGAAATTCCAACTTATTTGCATGGGATAATCCACCAAAGAGTTTTGTAGGCAACAAGGGCTTATGCGCCATGTTCAAGGTTTTCCTTCTTGCTCTCAACGACATAGACTTGCACCTTCATTCATTCTGTCTATTAAAATTTTTCTTCCTCACTCTAGTTCCCGCCTTCACAATATTTGGATTCATTTTACTCCTTAAGGGTAAGAGTGAAAATCAAACTTGTGACAAGAGAAAGAATGGAGATGTGTTTTTAGTGGAATTATGATGGTAAAATTTTATATGAAGATCCGATGCAACAAGATTTTCATATCGCTTAACCGGAGGTTACAGCAGTGTTTACAAGGCAGAGCTACCGACGGAAAAGTTATTACTTTGAAGAAGCTTCACCAATCAAACAGAGGATTCACTTTTGTCGAGAGTTTCCAAAACGAGGCTCGTGTACTCTCCACCGCATAACATTGTGAAACTTTATGGTTTTTGCTTGCACAAAAGATGCATGTTTTTATTTATGAGTACATGGAAAGAGGAAGCTTGTTCGTTTTACGCGATGATGACGAAGCTTATTGAGTTGAATTGGACTAGAAGAGTGAACATCGTGAAGAGTGTGGCTCACGCTTTGTCGGACCTGCATCACGACTGCACTCCATCAATTGTTCACCGCGACATATCATGCAACAATATTCTACTTAACTCAAATTTGGAGGCGTTTGTTGCTGATTTTGGCACTGCTAGACTTCTACATGTTGATTCATCCAATAGAACCCTACGAGCGGGCACTTACGGATACATTGCCCCAGGTGAATAAAATAATTGGTTGTATTTCTTATTACGCTCTATGGTTTTACTTTCAAAGACATAATTTTATGCCTTTTCATGTAGAACTTGCCTACACTATGGTTGTGACAGAGAAATGTGATGTTTATAGCTTTGGGGTAGTGGCACTCGAAGTATTAATAGCCCAATCTCAGAAACCATCAATTGAATTTAAGATAAATAGAGTTTTATTATTAATTGAGTTATAATCTCTAGTAGTTAAGATTTTTTTGTATTTCATTAAAGTACCAATAATGATATTCATCATTAAATCTTATTATTTTTGGCATTTTTTTAAGGTGAAATTGTAATTTTCGTTTTAGGGGTAAAATGGTCATTTTTTTAAGTTTCCGTTAGTTTTATTAACGGATTCCAAACGGAAGTGGAAAAGTGAAAAAAAATGTAACTTTAGGTAGATTCCAGCCAAAAAATGAAAGAATTGTGTATTTTTGAAAAATTTGTAAAAAACTGGTGGACGGTGGATATTTTCCCTTCAAGATATTATTCCTGTTTCAACTATAGCATTAGCTTGCTTGCGTTCTAAACCCAAATCTCGACCCACAATGCAACGCATTTCTCAGGAACTTGAGGGAAAGAGACCAATGAGAAAAGGTCTCAAAGAAATTTCCATTTCAGAGATGAGAAACCAAGAAATGTTTTGGCTTCATAAATCTGACAATACCTAATGAAAGGATTTCAAAATTTGAAGGTGAGCATCCTTGTGTTTAGCAAGACCTGTTTAGACCCAAATAATGATGGCAAAACCTGGACCTCGATGACCGCATTTTTAAATGTATTTTTCAATCTAAGTTGGGTTATGTTTGCTTTTGTTGTTTGTAGCTTGGTAGAAGCTTGACTTGTCTTTGGGAAAACTCTTTTTTTTTTTTCCACAACCGTTGGCTGAAAAATAAGTTGGAAAAGACCAAAAAATAGGGAGGGGAGGAGAGGGGACCAATCTTCCCATACCCATCCCTAATATTTTACGTATGTCCATTTTCTCTTCTCATTCCCGTCAAAATTGCTTCAGAGAATCTTTATCCCCTCCCGAATACTAATAGGGGATCCCCGAGGGTCCTCGATCCCCGAATACCTAATACATTTTTTTGTTTTCGATTTTAATTTAATCATATTAAAATAAAAAATTAAATAAAAGTAAAGTTTGAAATATATCCTACATTAACATTGATCCATTATAAAAGTCACATATAAAATACAAATTATCAAAATAATTATCTTTGTCAATTTTCATAATCCTACAATAAAAAGAAAAAGAAACTACTTTTATATCAACAATAAAATAAATGAAATAAATATAGAATTTAATTAATATTTTTAATAAAACTATTTACCTTTTGCATCTCATGCTCCTCTTGTTCTTTCTCAAGGAATGTGGCAAATTGAGAGATAACTTTAGATTTCAAACCTAAAATGATAAAAATAATATAAGTAATGTAACTTATAAATGAAAATATTAATAGTTGTATAATATAATTGCAATGCAAAATAAATTCATACCGCCATTGTAAGCTCTTAGCTAACTTTGACAGCACATTAAGGCCTCTAATATGCTTGGATGAAGTTTGTTACGGTGTGGGCTCACAACTCTGCCGCTGGTGCTTAAAGCTTATTCGAAAGCAACAATTGTAATTGGAATTACCAAAATATCTCTAGCAATTAAAGCTAATATGGGATACCTACGTGCATTTATCTTCCACCAACTCAAAAGATTAAAAATCTTCTATCAGTGTTATAACCTTCTCTTCCAAATATGAATCTAATTCATTTGCAACAGCTGCACAATCTCCATTGTTTACATAATCATCAAACCTTGTCATCCATTTGGTTGCTTTCTTATAAGAATTCCCTGTAGATCTAGTAGAAGAAGAACGCTACGATAATCACTAATAAATTGGTGGAAACTTCAATTGATACTCTTCCACTAATTCCCACAAAGGGCGACCACTTTTCCAACATGTAACTCTTTGTCATCACCATAAACCATAGAAAAGTAATTATTCAATGAACTTCTTTTTATACCTTGGATAAAAAATACAGGCCACGCCCAAAATTCCACTCATATCTTGCCAATATTTATCAAATTTCAACATCAACTGAGCCATATGTTGAATCCTATCACAAGGCAATAAAAGACAATCTTGTAAAAATAATTTAATCTCACACACATGTTGCAAGAATACATTCAATGTCGGATACTAAGTTCCTGAAAATAACTTAGTGACATCATAAAAGCTTTTCAAATTTCTTCTAAAATAGTGGCAAACTACTAATCTTCCTCACTAGGCAAACCATTATATTGTCCATCAATATGCTTTAATCGAAAAAAAAATATTTTTATATTGAAAACAAATTAAATCATAAGATATGTGGAATTCTTCCTAGTAGGACAATCAAGCACTAATTGTTTATCGTATTTAACATCGAACGACTAGTAAATTCTTTGAACTTCTTTTTTTTACATGATCTAGTCCAAAAAACAATATTCTCATGATTTTTTGCAATTCCATCACTAATCACATTCATCCCTTCTTTGATAATCAAATTTAATATATGGGCACAACAAAGAATGTGAAATATTTGTCCATGCAAGATGAAATCATCTCTATTAAGCTTAATCAAAAGATATTCCATCATGCGGTCATTGGCAGAGCAATTGTCCACAGTCATAGAAGATACCTTATGTTCAAGGTTGAGATCCATCAAGCAATTCAATAATGTGTCACAAAGCTTTAAAGCTAATATATGAACTTTTTACATGAAAACCTACAGGAAGGAAAGAAAAAAAAAACATATATTTTATCAAATTTTGTTTTAGTTAACATTTAAGAAAAAAATAAGTTAAATAAAAAATAAAATTAAAGACCTTACCTCAAAACTAAACTCAAAAACGTCCAAGAGTCATCAACAAAGTGTCCAGTAACTATCATGTATCCTTTTGTTTTGGTATCCCTAGTCCACATATCTGTTGTGATGGCCAACCTACTTTAATTAGTCGCTAAGACATTCAAATTCTTAGCCTTTTCATTCTCGTACAAATCCAATTTCTCCTTTTTAAATGTATTTTGGGACACATGCTTCCACATTAGGTTAAGCGAGGATAATATCTCTCTAAATCCCTCATGATCAACAAGATTTAATGGATACTCATACTTGACGATTGCATGTGTAATTGTTTTCCCTGTGACATCTTGATCAAAAATAAAAGTTTCTACCTTTGAATGTCTTTTATAATCCTTAACAGTATTCAACTTTGCTATGTAATGATTTATATCTTTTTGCTTTTTCATGAAAAACGATTTCATATGGTTGTGCAAATGCTTTGTTTCATCATTTTGCCTTGATACCAACTTGGAATTGCAATATTTAGATACTTCTTTTTGTTCCCCATTAACTATCTTTTTCTCAAAATGATCCCAGACAATAGATCTTAATTTTCCAGTTCTTTCTCTTTTTGATGGCCCATTTGGAATGACATTTCTTGTTTGACCATTATCATCCACATGGACTACATCCACTAATTGTGGTGTAGCACTTGACATGTTTACTTCCATTAGTTTAAAAATTTGCCAAATAAAATAAATTAAACATAATACCAATTTAAATTTTCAATTAAGAAAGATTTCTGCGCAAGAATTTTATCAAATCAATAAAAGCATCATAGTTGTCTTCAAGTATAGACCACCATTTCCACTACACAAAATGACCAAATCTTGGTTTACTTGTGAGATGTGACAGTAAGAGAGATAAATGATAAAAAAATTAAACACATAAATTAAAAGAATTGAGACTTACTTGTGGGTGGTGATCGTGAATGTCTATTCAACAATAGTGATGTGGCGCATATAAATGATGGCATGTGAATGGATGTGGTGTGATGTGAGTAATGAATAATGATGATCATGAATGGCTATAGCTACAGTGGAGTTCTAAGGCAGCTGGTGAAAATTAGAAATTAGGTATTAACTATTATGTTTACAATTATGCATTAACCTTTGTTTTATTAGATTTAAGTTTAAAATATTTAATGAATATTATAATTAAAACAAAATTTGTGGCTTAATAGAATCTACCTGGCCTTTTTAATGTCCTAAATAAAAATTTAAAACTTTAATTAGTTAATTAGGACTAAAAGTTTAATAATATAAATATTTTGATATTTGTTATTTTTACTAATATTTAATATTTTATAATTCAAAATTTATTATTATTTACTAATAGAATTAAAAATTAAAATGAGGAAATGGGGAGGGGATAGAGATTCCACCTCATCCCGTCCCTTTTTCGAATAAAAAACTGAGTAAAAAATTATCTTCATCCCTTCCCCAAATAAAAAATTAGGTATAAAATTATCTCCGTACCCTTTTCGAATGGGGGAAAATCTCTAAACGTACTTGTTCCCATGGAGATTTTTGCCATTGCTACAAAAGAAAGCATATATAAAGGGACTATCCCCTAATCAAATGAGATATAAGACATACTGGATATTAGAGGAGAATATTTGTTTATTAATAGATGGATTTTAAATAATCCAAGAAAATTTGGCCCTCAAAATTGAAAAATTCTGAACCTTGCTACATGGAAGTACTCATCAAACTTTTCAAAGTGATCAGTGAACTTCTACCCAAGCAATCCAGCATCCACCTAAAGATAAAGAGAAACAAAGCCTTCAAGATGTATTAAATCCCACAGCAAATGATTCAATTCAGTATATCAATGTGAGAATTGCATTAAAGAACTCGTACAATCACCCAACCTCGAATGGTTTCAATATAATTTTCCAAGAAACTGCATGATTATTGATTGGGTCTGATGTCAGTAAAAAATATTCAATTATTCGTTAATCTAATTACTTGTGGTCAATACAGCTGATATTACCAATTATTGGATTAAACTTGTGGATTATCTGTAAAGACTTATAAGAAAATAAAAAAAATAAAAAATAAAAAAAGTTCAACAACTAGGACAACGCATAAAGGTATGAGATTCAACTATAATTAAGCAAAGCATGGAAAACGCATAAAGCTATGAGATTCAACTATAAGTCAAAAGCTAACATGAAAGGTCAAAAGAATTGCCGACATATGGTCACAGCCAACAGCAATAATTGCCATGAACAGCACACCAACGAGACATTCCAGACCAAGTCGTGAAATGGCACACCTCTCTGGAATATCAAGATTCATTTCCTCCCATTTTCTTCTCAAGCCCTGTGAGTGTGACGATGATGAACATTCTTTCTTTCTTCTTTTACTGCTTATTGAACCCATGAATCTAATGGCTATACACAAATTAATTTTCCAGTAAATATTTACAATTATATATAAGACTCTCATAATTTGAACTCTTGTAATGTGCCTTTTAATAATAGTTTATGAGTAGTATTTAATTTTTTTTATATTTTTAATTTATTAATTATCAATTACCACTTAAATTTTTACTCATTACAATATTAAATCATGAGCGAATTAATCCTAATCAAAATTACACACATGTTAATGCTAGCAGGTGTTTCAAGTTATTCAATCTAAAATTTTACGAGAATAAAGATCCTCACTTGTCATTTTAATATGAAATTACAAAAAGTTCTCATGTTATTGCATGTGCCCATAATTAACTATGATAAAGAAATGGCCACAATAACCGGTAAGTTTTTAAAAAGGGATAACAAAACCTCCTTTTTATCATAACATCCTTTGAATATAAGAATTAGAAAATTAAGTTTAAAATTTTTTAATTAATACAAATTTAATATAAATAATATAATCTATTTGGGAGATTAATAATATTAAATTATTTTTAACATTTAAAATAATAGTAAAATTTAAATTATTATATTTATTTTAATAATATATTTTTATCTATTATAAAGATTTTAAATAAATCTTTGGATTAGATATATTTTACAATTAACAAAATATCTACCTATTAATAAAGTTAAAACAATTTTACATTATATTCAAAATATTTTTAATTTTAATTCATTTATTTATTTTAATGTTATATTTCTATTTATTATTAAAAATTACTTTAATCTAATAAAATAGGTCTAATATAATGTAAAATATGAAAATATTTTTTAAATATTAAAATTATTTTAAAATTTATATAATATTATATTTATTTTAATGCCATATTTCTATTTTTTATTAAATTTTGAGGTCAATTTTTTTGAGATCTATAGAGTTAAAAGGTATTATAGTCAAAGGGAGTCTTAAAGTCTCTTATTAAAAACATGAGAGTTTTTGTGATCATTTTCTCAAATTTTGAGGTATAGTTGTCCTTTTCCATTATGGGAAAAAGAGAGATTTTAATTTTATGAAATTTAATAACTACTTTAGTAACTTCCAATTGTATAACATTAAATTTCAAGAATATTCTTCAATCGCTTATAAAATAAGTAAATAGTATTATGACATCAATAATGATAGGCATTCTAAACTTTTTATCTAAAATTTCATCCTAAATGATATGTCATTAATTGATTGGCTGATAATTTTTTATAAAATTTAAGTGAATTAATTATATTATCTTCATTAATCAATTATAAAATAAAATAAAACAAAATACCCCGACAACTATGAAAACATGACTACAAATGTTCAAAGAAGTTGACGTGTGATACGGGTAAAAATCATTGAGCAAGGCATGCCGTATGAAAAACGCATAAACTAGGGGTGGGCTTGAGTTGGGTTGGATAGGGTTTACGAAAACCCAATCCAACCCATTATTGAATGGGTTGAGATAAACTCAACCCAACCCAATTAAATAAACATGTTCAACCCAATCCAACCCAACCCTTAAATTATCGGGTTGGGTTGATTAGGTTGAAGATTTGAAGTTAAATTAATATTAAAAATTAAATAAAGAAAAATATACAAAAGTTGAAATAAAACTTATTGAGATCAAATATAAAAATATCATATTATGAAAATTCTATTTACTGTCTAGTATTTGATAAAGAAAACTAAAAGAATATAGAATGAATAAACCAGAAAAGTACCTTAGTTTATTGAGAATTGAGATTTAAGAGAGTGATTTTAGTTTTGGAATTAGAGTATGGAGTATTAGATACAAGAACAAAATAATCTCTTTATAACAGAATAAAAAGAGGATAAAAAATAGATTAACTGTTTCGATTTTTAGAATTTTACAATTCTTCTTCTTCTTCTTCTTCTTCTTCTTATTATTATTATTTATGTGGGTTGGGTTATATGGGTTCATCATAATAGACCCAGCCCAACACAATTATTGATTGGGTTCGAAAAAATTGACCCAATTAATTCATAATAATCCACTCAACCCGTCAAAATAGACCCAACCCAACACAATTATTAATTGGGTTCGAAAAAATTGATCCAATTAATCCATAATAATCCACTCAACCCGTCAAAATTAAATTGGGTTAGATTAATTTGGATTGGGTCAATCGGGTTGGATTAGGTTTGCCCACCCCTAACATAAACCTATAAGATTCAACTACACGTCAAAAGCAAACGTGAAAGGTCAAAAGAATTGCCACCATATGCTTCTAACAGCCAACAACAATACTTGCCGTGAACGGCACACCAACGAGACTTTCCAGACCAAGTCGTAAAATGGCATAGCTTTCAATATTTTCTCAAGGCTATCAAGATTCATTTCCTCCCATTTTCTTTTCAAAACCTGTTGTGAGTGTGACGACGATGAAGATTATGTCTTTCTTTCTTCTCGTACCGCTCATTTAACCCTTGAATCTAGTGCATATACAGACAAATATGTTTTTCGTTTGATATTACAACTATCTCCTTATGTAAGTTTTCTCAAGTTTTTTTTTAAAAAATTTGCTACGTATCTTAAAATAGTAATTTATGAGTAGATTTAACTTTTTATTTTTTTAATTTATTAATTATCAATCACAATTTTAAATTTTACTTAGTATAATATTAGATCATGAGAGAATTAACTCTAATCAATTACACATATATTCATGTTAGTAGGCATTTCAATCTAGAATTTTACGTGGATAAGATCCTCACTTGTCGTTTTAATATCAATGGAAGTTCACATCATATGCCATGTTCCCATATTTAACTATGACAAAAATACAGTCAGATTTTTATTTTATAAAAGTTAATAATTATTAATTATATAATATCAAAATTTATTGTGAATATAGTTTGGGAGATATTGTTGAATTAGCTATACAATAAATAAATAATATTATGACATATATATATTTATTTTCAAAATCTTCTATATAATAGTAATTATATCAAGTTCAACTACATACTATATTTAATGATTAGTTGTATAACCTCACTTAAAAAGAAAATAAACAAATTTTAAAGTTTAAACTGGGCCACAAAACGTAAGGTATATAATTTCGTTAGAGCATAGGTTTTGCTTAATTCAAAACCACAAAACGTAAGAAATGAACTAAATTCGAAATTAAAACAAAATAGGTCTGCTTAATGTCGAAAGCACGACGTCGTATCTGTAATTGAACTACCAATTTTACCCTTACTACCGCGTAACTCTTGAAGCGCGCCATTTTGCTGCTCAAAGAATTGCGTGCATTACTTTCAGTCCACTTTGTTTTAATTTTTTTTTTTTTGGCTTAATGCATATTTTAAGGATGACGTTGCTTAAATACATTTACTAGAATCCAACAATCTTAAGGTAATTTAATTTATTTGTCTGCAGTTTCAATCTTTCGCTATGATGGCTTTATAAATTTTAAATCATTCTGCAGTCTTCTTGTTTGAAGAATTGCCTCTTACAAGTTTTCAAAATTTGTTCCTGTCAAAAATTTTGTGAGGGGCCCATTTTGATTGCTTCAAAAACTCATTTGGCATAAGCTTGATTCAATTTGGAAGTGCGCCCATGTACATCATCCAAGGAATGATTTGATGACACATCAGTTTGTATATAAAAAAAATTGTACGAGAGTTTTTATCTCTATTTTTATTGTTTGATTTGAACTTATTGTATCAAAATTCATAAATTGTCTATTGTCTCTCGGATGTATTTAATAGCTTTTTCAGTAAAATGTTAACCGTAAAGGAGGTTGTTTTAACATCTGGGGTACAATAATCTTTATGAGGTTTTCATTTTAGTTTCCTAACTGAAATGAGTTTTGTTTATTTTCCATCGGACACTTATTTATGTTTTCGATCTTGGTGTTCTCTCTTCACTTCACCTGCTTGTCACTACAATATTTTGATTATGTCTTTTACCTATTGGCCTCTTTGTCATTTGCATAGGTGGTGCTGTGAGTATTGGGATGCCTTTGAACTACGTACATGTTGTTGGATCAAGCAGGAGAGGTGGTGGATTCTTTTTTGAGAAGCTTTGATAATATTTGGGACTTTGATTTATTCAGGTTCATGAAGTAACATAAGAGTCGGTGATTTGCCTCTCTGTATGAAATTTATCGCTTACATTTGTTGCTTCTTTCTATTACTTTTAAAATAATCTATCCTTTAGTACTAGATTATTTTTTTTTGGTGAAATGCTTTGACCATGATTAGAAACTTAAAAACCCAACTGCGGTTCTCCTTCTACCACAGTCAACCTATTGTACTATCAAATGCTCTAACTTACTTTAGGACTGAACGGTTCAGTAATGATTACATAAGCTACCTCTGTAGGCAGAATCTATAGAATGAAGCTCTTGTAGCATTGGACTTCTTGCAAAACAATACAAACTTCAGGATAAGGCCTAGCACTTGTGCCAGTTTGATCTCTGCGTGCTTTTCTCTGGGATCTCTACAACTTCGAAGAAAAATCCATGATCATATTTTATCCTCTTAGGTGCCGGCCAAACGTTGTTCTACGTAACCATATTATTAATGTGTATGGCAAATGTGGTTCATTGGATGATGCTAGAATGGGTTTTGATGACATGCCGGAAAGGAGTGTGGTCTCTTTGGACTGCTTTGATTGCTGGATGCTCTCAGAATGGCCAAGAAAATGATGCAATTGAACTGTACATACACATGCTACAGTTGGGAGCTATGCCAGATCAGTTTACCTTTGGAAGCATAATAAGAGCTTGCTCTGGTCTATGCTGTGTTGGCTTAGGAAGACAACTTCATGCCCATGTCATAAAATCAGAACACGGTTCTCATCTTATTTCGCAGAATGCTCTAATCGCACTTTACACAAAGTTTGATAGAATTTTGGATGCATGGAATGTGTTTTCTGGTATCGCTAGAAGGATATAACTTTATGGGGTTCAATGATTGCTGCATTTTCCAAACTTGGTATGAGTTAGAAGCTTTGAGCCGTTTTAATGAAATGCTCCATCATGGTGCTTACCAGGCAAATGAATTTATATTTGGCAGTGTTTTTAGTGCTTGTAGCAGTCTCCTACATTATGAATGTGGGAGGCAGATACATGGTATATGCATAAAATTTGGGTTGGGGAGAGATATTTTTGCCGGATGTTCCCTTTCTGACATGTATGCCCAATGTGGTTTGTTAGATTTTGCAAGAACTGTATTTAATGAGATAGAAAGCCCTGATTTAGCATCATGGAATGCAATTATTGCTGGGGTTGCTAGTCATAACAATGCCAACGAAGCCATGTCACTCTTTTCAGAAATGAGGGACCGTGAGTATACCTGCTGGGCTCACTGTTCGTTCCCTACTTTGTGCTTGCACCAGCCCTTTGACACTTTATCAGGGCATGCAAATTCGCTCCTATATTATTAAGATGGGGTTTGATTCTAATGTTCCTGTCTGTAATGCTATACTGACCATGTATGCTAAGTGCTCTGTTTTCTCCAATGCCGTATTGGTATTTAAAGAGTTGGGCAAGAATGCAGATTTAGTTTCTTGGAATTCAATTCTTGCTGCTTGTCTGCAGCACAACGAGGCTGGAGAGTTATTCAGATTATTTAGCCTAATGGTTGCTTCTCAAACTAAGCCGGATCACATTACTTTCAATGATGTAATGGGGGCTTGGCAGAAATGGCTTCTTTAGAAATGGGAACTATAACTTCATTGCTACATAATGAAAACTGGGCTTGCACTTGATGTTTTTGTCATGAATGGATTGATGGACATGTATGTAAAATGTGGCTCCCTTGGAAGTGCTCGAGAGCTCTTTAACTTTATGGAGGATCCAGATGTTGTCTTGTGGAGTAGTTCGATTGTGGGATATGCTCAGTTTGGATGTAGAGAGGAAGCTCTTAAACTGTTCAGAAGGATGAGAAGTCTAGGAGTTAGGCCAAACCATGTGACACTTGTTGGTGTCCTTACAGCCTGCAGTCATGTTGGACTGGTAGAAGAAGGGTTGCAGTTGTATAGAATCATGGAAAATGAATATGGAATTATACCAACATGGGAGCACTGTTATTGTGTGGTTGACTTGCTTGCTCATGCTGGATGCGTACATGAAGCTGAGGATTTTATCAACCAAATGGCTTTTGACGCTGATGTGGTGGTATGTAAGTCTCTTTTAGCTTCCTGTAAAACCCTTGGGAATGTTGATGTTGGAAAACGAGCTTCGGAGAATATTTTGAAAATTGATCCTACAAATTCTGCTGCTCTCGTATTGCTTTGCAACATATATGCTTCTTCCGGAAAATGGGAGGAAGTCGCTAGATTAAGGGGCTCATTGAAAGAAAGGAGTGTGAGGAAAGTTCCTGGTCAGAGCTGGATTGAAATTCAGAGTAAGATCAATGTATTCTTTGCAGAAGATGGTATGCATCCAGAAAGGGACAAAATATACACAATCCTGGAAGAGCTCTGGTGGCAGATGCTGGATGAGGGTTATGTTTCAATCCAGATGTTGGCTTCAACCGAACAATTACAGTGGTCTAATGAGCTTCCTCCTCTCTATTCAACAAAATAGAATGTGGCTGGCCATCCAGGAGGTTCCATATTAAACTAGTGTCCTTGGAGTCTTGTTCAGAAGAACTTAAGGGTATGCTTTGGTGCTTTCTCATGCCTTCAACTTTTTTTAAATCTTTTTTATTGCATTTAAACTCAAGATTTGTTACTGACATGATTATTGAAAAGTGACGACAGTGAAGGATTTTCCAATACTAATGGGCATGTTCTCTCATGATAGTTTGAATAACAATTTCTTGAGCTCTTGACAATTTGCTATTTTATGTTAATAATGAATTTTTGGTCCGAAATATTAATTGCTGATTGATTGTTTTTTTCCCTATTTTGTTTAACTTTTATGGCAGGGGAATATTCTTGTGTGATTGACAGGATTACTAGGCCCACTCTTCCTGGTACTTTATCAAAGCCTCGTCGCTTAAGTTTCTTATTGTCTTGATGAGATCAAGAATCATTTTATACATTGCAAAGGGGTTTATGCTTTCTCTAAGACTCGAACATGGAATTTGGATTAGGGAGATAGGGCTCTATAACTTGACAGGTTTATAGATGATTCTAAATTGCAATTGGTATGTGTAATGTGTTCGACTACAGTGCCATGCTGGCTTGATTGACTTTGACCTGTAAGGCACACTAGTAATTTGCAGTAACTTTCCGAAACTTGTGACAGTGAAACATATGCTGAAAACTAATTCGTAGAAGCCACGGATTCATGCTTTAAGGCATCAACACAGTTACAACTCATTGGCATGTGTTACAAAGTTCAATAGGATGCTGGCACAACATGATAGCCATTTTCTGGTTATATTATTTGAGGTACGCGCTCAGCAGTCAAGATGTAAATTGAGGAGGCAGCATTCATTACAGGCATCCACTCTTGAAGATCACACTTGTGGAAATCTTCCAAGGTCCCATAAACCCAACTATGAATCGTCCATCCTCTTCGTGTAACGGCTTAGATCTTCTGTTCAATTATTGCTGCTGCAGCTTGCTTTTCATAAGTTGCCACTGGCTACGGCTGCTAAGGTAAAAGCATCTTCATGTACTTGTGCATGTTTATTTGACTAGCTGTCTTCTAGTGATCTTTGTAGCCCTCGATTAGTGTGCTAAGATATATGTAAATTGCTTCAGGAAATGCACGTTCTTCCTCATCTACAGGATTTTGCAGTTCCAAAAGCATAAATCCAATAGAAACAATAAATAAATAAATCATCCTCAAATAAGTAAAGGATTCCAGAATTTTTTGTTGTGCGAGGAATGCGGAATCAAGCGCACCAAATAATTACTGAAAAATAAAGGACACAAGAATTTACGTGGTTCAGTAATTACACCTACATTCACGGAGGCAAGAAAGAATAATTGTTTATTAAACAATTAATAGAGCACAATATTTGAGTAACGAATCTCACTTCCCAGAAACACAAATATACCCAGTACTCTCACACTCTACAGGAAAGATAAATTTCTCAGACACACTTCTCTCCCTTCTCTCAAAAGCTTAGAAACTTATAAGCTTAACAATTTTGGGATGATTTCAAATGAATGAAATCCTTAGCTATTTATAGGAGAAATGAATTACTATGCTAAGAATAAAATAATTAAAAATATCATTTTTAATTATTATTATTTTTCAACAAATTGTTGGTGAGATTTGTTAAAGTCAACAAATTGTTGGTGCAAATTTGTTGAAGTCAACATTTTTCTGGTCCTATGAGAATACAAGGGATCTATTTGTTCCATGGTTGTATCGCTACTGTATGTAAAACTGTGGAAATTTTATGCTTCTTTTATGCATGGTGTTGGCCTTGCAGCTGGCTTGATGTCAAAAAATATGTTGAGCCATTGAGAACCCAAACAGTCTCCGGAACTGGAATTAAATAAATTATGGCAATTATATTTTTGTTATAAGAAGAGCACAAATGGTAAATACAGTACTAGTTTCTATAGACTTGACACAAACAAAACAAATAAAGCCGACAACAAAAGACTCTTTTAAGAAAAATGACAGTGACTTGCAGCTTTACTCTTCATCATCTTTTGGTTTGGTTGAAATTGATTCTCTTCGTGGCCGATGCTTCTTACCCTTCAGTTTTGGCAAGGTCAAGATCCGGGATGGAACCTCGCAACCAGAGGCTTTCATTAAATTAGCTATGTTACGCAAAAATGGCATATCGTCTTCTGTGCAAAGTGTTATATAACTTCTCCACTCCTACCTGCCCTGCCAGTGCGACCTATATCGACAAAACTTGGCTTCAATTACCATTTGCTAATTAAAAAATCTTAAAATAATGGAAATTACCATTTTGCTTTATGTACGTACAGAACAAGCATGATCAGATAAACAGCTATGTATAAGGAATTGATACAGAGCTGAGAACGTATTTGGCAGAGGCGCAAAACAGATTGTCCAATGTTTAATCTAGAGCATCAAAATACTTAGGAAAAGGAAGCAAAAAAGTAAGATAATAATTCATGCAACAAAAGTCTCAGAGACTGCTCATCAATAATCAACTATAAATCTAGGAACCAATAGAACATTGAAGCTCCAAAAATTGCAATGAATATCTTACTGACGGCAAAAGTGATAAAAATCCTTGAAGAAATTTTGTAAGCCCAGACCATCTCAAACTTCAGGATTGGATCTTTAGACAACACCTAAAGTAATAATTAATCACGCAGTTTACACCCTTGAAATCCATGCCTCGGGCAACGACATCAGTGGTTGCCAGCTCTGAAGTCATCAACAGCATTTTCTCGCTGTATTTAACAGCAATAAATCAGCTTAAGTAACAGGAAAGTCATATGATATGCAAGTGATGTGTGATATAAAAAATCACGGTAATAGTGTATATGGAATTACAATATCACCACTCAGAAGTTTGTCCACATTAGTCAATTCGAACCATCTAAACTTGGGCAAGTCTATTACTGATAATGATATTGTAAAACCAATAAGGTTTAGGCAAAAATGAGAAAACTTCAAAAAAAATTCCAGGAGCTTCAGTTTTTCAATGTAAACTTTACAGGCTTAGATTTCAGGCCCAGATTTTTTTTCACAGGTCATATAATCAAGTAAACACATTCAAATATGACCCCCATCATTTCCTCAACGTACATAAGATTTTCTCAACTAGAAAATTCATGCCACAGATAATGTGATTTAGTTCTTTTGACAGCCAAAATAAAAATACGTGAGTTTGGGAGAGATCAGAATGAATAGGGTTCCTTTGCTCGCTCTTTGCTTTGCACAAAAATGAGTACTGGTGGATTCAAGCTCTACTGCCAAGTATGATATTGGAACAAGAACAATCTATCAAGAATAGGGAAAAAGTACAGCGGTTGAAGATACTGAGACTACGAAACTAGAGAGATAGGTTGGAATATTACTCAACAATTTTGCAGCGAAAAATTTCTGAAAAGATGGAAAAAGTACTGCGGTTGAAAACAGTGAGACAACCAAACCAGAGAATAAGCATGTTGAATTATATTTGGAACATTTCTGTAGGATTTTTATTCCTTGCAACAAATAACCAGACATAATCGTAGCTATCTGACATGTAGTGACTCATAATTACACAGAGAGTTATGAATCCTGCCAGACAAACGATTTACATCTGTTATTATGTCTTGTGGCGGGAAGTTGCCACTGTTTACTAATTCATGTCATTTAATTTGAAAGAGCGCCAATGCATTCCAGCTAACTATAAACCATTACAATATGATGTAAGATTTTATAAATGGCTCGAGCAGAAATTTTCAAATATCAAATCGGAAGTTCCTTAGACCACAATATCAAAAGTAAAGGAAACCCATAGTTAGCACGAACTGATGCAAGCAAATTCAGTCATGAAAAATCCTAAACAAGAATAACAAATCTAACTCTCCTAATTCAGCTCAAAGCTAATCCTAGAAACACAACAAATATACTTTCTGTCACATGCTTAATTGTATCATACCTCTGCAAAGCTTTGACGCAGTGCAAGAAGTTTCCCTTCTTCACTTCCAGCAAAAACCAATTACTGCTTGATTGATTCAGAAGCTGTTTTCCTGTTCAAAATTGCAGAAGCATAATGGACACCATGTACACACCCTGCTATTTTAATAAAGTAAATTCTCATACTTACTTCCTGCCAACTATAACTCTAACAGCATCATGCGTTATTGATCTTGCAAGCTCCTCAACAAAATCAGGTAAAGCAGCACTGAACAATGAGCGTACTCTCGAAGGATTAGAGCATGCTTTCGCCACAGGATCGATAATGCTTTAACAAGTTGCCCACCTCGAATAGTTTATCAGTTTCATCAAGGACAAGATATTCAACCCTACACAGAAAACACATGTGAGAAGCATTTCAACTTCAATAATGGGAAGTATCGAACAAATAAAACTTGACAACGTAACTCTGAGATGTTCAGCTGATACAAATATTCAGCTACGCGTTATAATAATCTTAGTAATCATTATAGTATTCATCTTATACCCAAACAAGTTCTATTTACTCCCATCTGAGTTTCAATTTCACAGGAATATTTAACACCATCTGAGGTAAATCAATAAGTTACCAAGAATAGGGTTAAAACAATAGTTTGTATCCATATTCGAATCTAATCCTTTGATGCATATAGCCATACCAAAGGGGGAAAAATGCAAGTAACAAACACTCATTATTTTGATAGATATAAGCACATTCAACTGATTGGTGATAAATACTGTTCGATAAAACTTTGTTATCAATTACTGAAAATAATTTTTCAAAGTAGGTTGGAAAATAATGAACGCACGCTCTAGATTCAAAACCAAAAATCTATTATCAAGGAGCAGAGGCAAATCAATCGTAAATAAATTGTTAGGCAAGTTCCGACAATAGTCTAGTACTATAGTATTTCTCAAATGCATTTTAATAGTACTATAATATCTTCTGCCTAGCTATACTTTTTTTCTCTAATAGATAATTATTTTAGAATGGCATACACCTCAACAAAATGGTTTGCAGATGTATTAATGGGATATTTATGCACATTGAAAGCTTCCACAATCATTTTGCATGGAAGCGTTGCAACAACATTTTACTTGGTGAATTGAAGTCCTTCAACTTGTATTGACTCAAGACTCCAATTGAAATATGGTCTGGAAACCAGTAGACTTATCCAATTAGAGAATATTTGGTTTTTGTATACGCATATACTAAGCAAGAAAAACTAGAATCCAGAGCTTTGATATGTGCATTCCTGAGATATCCATATGGGATCAAAGTATACAACCTTCGATGTACAGACTTGAAGAAACTTAGGTGTATCATAAGCGAAGATGTGGTCTTTCATGAATCAAGGATGGTTCAAAAGACATCTACATCTGATACAAAAACCAAATAGGAAGAAAGCAAGTCAGAGAACACATGTAGAGGTGGAGCTAACAAGGCCTGAGCTTGATTTGAGTGTCATCAGAAAACTTGGCACACCAATATGCTTCATTTAAGTGTCATTAAGCTGTCTCTTGGAAAATTTAAATACGTTGGCGTAAAAATCTTGTCAACTAGTAAAATAAATTAATGGGGGCGATCTGGTAAATATAACATAGAATTTAATGTCATTCAACATTTGGCCAATGTCCACGAGTAGGAATTTAAAGCTTTCACTTTAAAAAATGAATACTACTTTTGTTGTTACGGTCACCTCATCTTTTGTGTACCAAGAGAGGCGTTTTATATATAGCGTTCTACTGATAACAAAGAATTCTAATCCAAGCCCTTTTATGTCATCTATATTACTTAAGATTCAGATAATCCATAATATTATCTTCTATGGATGATAGCACAACTGATTTATATCCCTATCTCTTTGAATCAAGCTTCTAAATCCTCCCACGTTTAGAGCTGGGGGTTGAATCATGGTCTCACAGACTTGTGGTGATTTGAACTTTTTCGCACCATCTTTTACATAGTCCATGGACTTATGATTTTGTTGCAGAACTAACGGGCTCTGTTATAGATTTAGTGGTTCTGCTGTGAGCTTTATGGGCTTTATGGACTCCGCTGCAGGACTAATGATCCTACTGCAAGATTCATGACACTAGCATTTCTTCGTCCTGCAAGATTCACGACACTAGCATTTCTTCCTACTGCAAGATTCACGACAGTAGCATTTCTTCTTTGATTTTTCATAACTCTGCTGTAGGAATTATGATCTTCCCTCAAGATTCATGACATCGACATTTTTTCTTTGAATTTTCATGACCATGCTGCAGGATTCATGATGTCAGCATTTCTTCTTTGATTTTTCGCATTTGTTATAATAACAAAATTTTATGATCAGATGGATGTGACATTGAGGCAACTGATGATGAGTGTCGAAGTTCTTCATAAAGGTGGCAATTGTCTATTAGAATTACAGAACAAATACATCTTAAAATTTCGGACAAATCTCAATTACATATTAGTAGCTTTTCAAAATGTATGAAATTTTCTGGATCGTTTATTGGGTGAGCTGACACGGCTTAAGTTACCCACAATGCAACGTGTATCAAGAATATCTTTTTCAAGAAATTTCAATCCAAAAACTTCGAAAACAAGGAATGAATTTGGTTACTTGATCGATCTGGTTTGTTAATCCTTGAATGTGTTTCATCAACGGTATTAAAGTACCTTTCATTGAAGCTGTTTTTCAAACTGTCAATGTTTCAGTTAAAGTTTGATCAAAAAAACGTTTTTTTGTATGATAAAAAAAAAACGTTTTTAGAAATTCCTCTAGAACTTTGACTTCATTTTTCACGTGCATGAATTACAGTTAAAGTTTTAGTCATTGAAAAAGTACTGCACTCTGTTTCAGTTAAGTGATTTACTATTTCTTAATTTTGTTCTTAGCTGTCCTTATAACCTTAGCCGAGAGGTTTCAAGCAGATTTAATTGGATAGCCACCGAAATTCGAATCCTAAAAACATAAGGGTTAAAAAATCGATTCTAGTTACCTAGTACCCACACCTTATACAAAATAAATAAATAAATAAAATAAAAAATTATTGGCGAGAGCAGAGTCATTTCCCTTCAACCTTGGCTGAAATGATCTTAGAGATGGTGTCTGCTTTCTCAGAAAGTCGAACCACTTTCTACATAATAGGAAAAGTGATTCACTATTCAATTTGCGAGCGGTTTAAACAGAAAGACATTTAATTGTTTTTTAGAAGTCTCTACACTTGTCAAATGAAGGAAAAACGTGCGTGTGACCAAAAAAACAAAAACAAAAATGCAATAATATCATTTGGACTCGGTCTAAAGACACGTCCCGATTGATTTATTCATTTGAAAATTAAAACGTTGTCTGATGCTTTACTTTCTGCTCTTCTTTTACTGTAATTTTATTGAAACCACGTTAATGAAACATGAATTATGTATGTAAGTGATAAAAATACTTGTTGACTATAGTCCATCATCTCAAAATTATTTAAGTGGGTACAGTTTAGTCACCCGCAGGTTTGTTCATGAACAAATTGCAAAAGTCATTTTAGCTTGAACCTAGCTTTGTTGAAACTATCTTAAACATGGCGTATGCTTTCTCCAATACTTGCAGAGCAGTCATCGGACTCATATGGCCTGCCCTTAATCTTTTGATAGTCCATGTTGCATCTGCTACCAATATTAGTATTCATGTTGCAGCATCTGAAATAGAAAGACAAGCTTTACTCAACAGCGACTGGTGGAAGGACAGGATTCCTCACAATACTTCACATTGCAATTGGGTTGGTATCACTTGCGATTATGAAGGAAGGATCACTCACATAGGCTTAGCGGAAAGCAATATCGAAGGGGAACTTGGCCGTCTCAACTTTTCTTGCTTTCCAAACCTGCAATATCTCGATCTTTCGAACAATAGTCTATCGGGAATCGTTCCATCCCAAATCGGTTCTCTTTCAAAACTTAGATACCTTTATTTGTATTGGAATAATCTTACAGGTGAGTGAGTTACCAATTAATTATGGTGGCTAGCTAGCCTACCTGTTTATTTAATTTATATTCATTGAAAAATAATCATCGACATTCATTCGTCCTTTAATGAATCACATTGCAGGTACTATTCCAAAAGAAATTGGGAGCTTAAGAAATCTGAAGATACTTTATTTCAGTCGCAACAACCTCCATGGTGAGTTACCAATTAATTTTGGTAGCTAGCTTGCCTAGCTATATAGTTAATTTATATTCCTTAAAAAAAATCATTGACATTCATTCTTCCTTTAATCAATCTCATTGCAGGTACTATCCCCACAGAAATTGGGAGTTTAAGAAATCTACGGGGGCTTGGTTTGAATGATAACAAAGTCGGTGGTGTGTTACCTCAAGAAATCGGTTATCTAAAAAGTCTAATCTCGTTGTCTGTGCGCAATAACACATTAGGTGGACCTATTCCTTCAACCCTGTTTCGTTTAACAAACCTGCAGTTTTATTTCTTGGTTTCAACCAGTTCAATGGCACAATTCCACGAGAAATAGGAAATCTAAAGAATTTGACTTATTTATCTATCGAAGGTAACAAGCTAATTGGACCTATTCCTTCAACTCTAGGTCGTTTAACTGGCCTGCAGTATTTAGCCTCATCTGATAACAAAATACGTGGTATCATTCCAGACGAGCTCACCAAGTTATCCCAACTTCAACATCTCAATCTTTCCTCAAACCTACTTTCAGGCCAAATACCTTCTGTAATTGGAAAACTCTTCAACCTTGAGTCTCTATACCTCTCTAAAAATAAACTTAGTGGTTCTATTCCAACTGGGATTGGCAACTGCTCAGCGTTAAAGAATTTAACATTGAACCACAACAGTTTGGAGGGCACTATTCCACAAGAGATTGGAAATATAGTATTCCTACAAAAATTTGACCTTTCTCACAATAACCTTTCAGGCACCATACCTAAGACTCTGCGTCCAATGTATTTAGACATGTCATTCAACAATTTGGAAGGTGAAATTCCCACTTATTTGCAGGATAATCCACCAAAGAGTTTTGTAGGCAACAAGGGTTTATGCGGCCAGGTTGAAGGTTTTCCTTCTTGCTCTCAACGTCAGAAACTTACACCTTCAATCACTCTGTTCGTTAAAATTTTTCTTCCTCTCAGTCTAGTTCTCGCTTTCATTATATTTGGATTCATATTACTCTTTAAACGTCAGAATAAAAATCCGAAACTCAACTCAAGAGCTGCCAAGAATGGAGATGTGTTTTCAGTGTGGAATTATGATGGTAAAATTTTATATGAAGATTTGATTAATGCAACGGAAGATTTTCATATCAAATATTGCATTGGAACTGGAGGTTATGGCAGTGTTTACAAGGCAGAGCTACCAGACTGTTGAATATGAGCCCCACTCTTCTAGAAATGTTGAAAAAGGGCCGAAATGCTTGAAGAGGAAAATGGAAGGCCGAAATGCTTGAAAAGGAAAATGGAAAAAGAAATGTTTGAAGAAGAAAATGAGGAACACGGTTTTGAAAAGGAGGAACACGGTTTTGAATTTCTTGGCCATCATTTTGCTATAAATAGAAGTGCAAATGAAGAGCTTAGGCATTCCATTCAAGAGAGTAATTTAGGGAGTTTAGAGAGAGTTCAAGAGCTTGCATTTATAAGCTCTTATTACAGTGATTGAGAGAGTTTGGGTGTATTGGGGTTTTGGGAAGTGAGTTAAAATACTACAATACTTGTAACTCCTTTACACTAGTAAAATATTTCCTTCTTACGTAGGGCTAAAAGCCACGTAATTTACGTGTCTCTATTGTGCTTGTTCTTTATTTTTCTCCCACTTTTTTGCGCTTTCTGGTGGTATCAGAGCTATTGGTTGTATTTTTGGAGTCGGGAATTGTTCACGTATTCACGTATACGGCGTACGATACTATTCACATATACGGCGTACGGTACTATTCACGTATACAGTACTGTTTACGTATACGATTTTGTTCACATATATGGTACTGTTCACGTATACGGTACTATTCACGTGAAGCGGTGGAAGTGATCCAAGAATTTTACGGTGCAAAGCAGGGAATAGTGGTGTGAGTAAAGCAACTGTGTGGTTTTGTACATGTCTAGGAAAGTTACATCAGGTGATAAGAGCTTAAGGAGTCTGGGTTTTAAGTGGGACCATTGTGACCCCTCCAGTCTTTCCTGGGAACTTTCCTGGTGTGCATTCTCACACATACTCACAACTATTCAAGGTGGTATACTAGCTTGTGTGCAGTATTTATCAACAAAATGGCAGCAAAGTATGAAATTGAGAAATTTAACGGAAATAATTTTTCGTTGTGGAAAATGAAGATGAAAGCTGTATTGAGGAAAAATAATTGCTTGGTAGCAATTGGAGAAAGGCCCATGGAGATAACTGATGACAAGTGGAACGAGGTAGACGGCAACGCCATTTCTGATCTACACTTGGCACTTGCGGATGGAGTATTATCCAGTGTGGCAGAGAAAAATACGGAAATATGGGATACTCTCACAAAATTGTATGAGGCCAAGTCACTACACAACAAAATTTTCTTGAAGAGAAAACTCTATACTCTTCGAATGGCGGAATCTAC
The DNA here is from genome assembly GCA_030449895.1 of Citrus mangshanensis. Taxonomy (NCBI): domain Eukaryota; kingdom Viridiplantae; phylum Streptophyta; class Magnoliopsida; order Sapindales; family Rutaceae; genus Citrus; species Citrus mangshanensis. The sequence continues at coordinate 337,606 of JASUUJ010000155.1, forward strand.
AATGGTGACCGAAGACTCTATTTTCACAACTCACAATGTTGGGTCATAATATAGAGGAAAATGAACGTGCAAAGCTTCTACTTCAAAGTCTACCAGATTCGTATGATCAACTCATTATCAACCTGACGAACAACAATCCAGTGGAGAGTCTAGTTTTCGACGATGTTGCAGCCTCTGTATTAAATGAGGAGAGCAGGCGGAAAAATAAGGAAAACAGACAAGCAAGTTCGCTATTGGTGACTAGAGGAGATCAGCGGAACGTGGCTCTGGGAGTCAAAATCGGGGTAGATCAAAATCCGAGTAAGAAGAATGTTAAATGCTGTGCAAGAAAGGGCACGTCAAGAAAGAGTGTTAGAGTAACCAGAAGAGAAGAGAGGGCAAAGAACCTGAGTCATCAAATGCTCAGGGGTGTGTAGCAAGTACCTCGGATGATGGCGAAATACTCTGAGGCAACAAGCTGTTTGAGAAAACGATTGTCGATGTATAGACTCGGGAGCAACCGGCACATGACCTCTCGGAGAGAATGGTTCCACACATATGAACCTATCTCGGGAGGATCATATATGGGTAACGATCATGCCTTGGAGATCGCTGGTATTGGTACTATCAAAATAAAAATGTTTGATGGTACAATTCGCACAATTAGAGAGGTACGACATGTCAATGGCCTGAAGAAAAATCTATTGTCTTTGGGACAAATGGATAGTCATGGGTACAAAACTCATGTGGAGAATGGAATAATGAAGATCGTTAAAGGCGCGCTTGTATTGATGAAGGCAGAAAAGATCGGTGCTAATCTATTCATGCTTAAAGGAGAAACACTACAGGAGGCTGATGCGTGTGTCGCATCAAATGGAGAAGAATCAACGATGATGTGGCATCTCAAACTTGGCCACATGTCAGAACAAGGCTTGAAGATTCTCTCTGAGCAAAAATTACTTCCGGGACTCAAATCGGTAAGTTTACCATTTTGCGAGCATTGTGTTACAAGTAAGCAGCATAGATTAAAATTCAGTAGATCTATTGCTAGAAGTAAATACATTCTAGACTTGATTCATTCTGATGTTTGGGAATCACCGGATATATCCATGGGAGGTGCAAAGTACATGGTGACTTTCATTGATGATTATTCCAGAAGATGTTGGGTGTATCCAATTAAGAAAAAGTCAGATGTATTTCCAGTGTTTAAAGAATACAAAGCGCGGTGGAACTTGAATCTAGTAAAAGATCAAGTGCTTAAGGGACGGATAATGGTGGAGAGTATACAGACGGCGAGTTTCTTGCTTTAGTGAAGGTATTCGAGGCGATTCACGGTGGCATACACTCCTCAACAAAATGGAGTGGCGGAGCGGATGAACAGAACTCTTGAGAAGAATAAGAGCTATGTTGAGACCCAATTCATTCGGCGAAAAATATATAGTAAATCGATCGCCATCTACAATTATTGGGTGAAGACGAATGGAGATGTGGTGGAAAGCCGGTGATTATTCCTACCTACATGCATTTGGATGTCCTTTCGTGATGTACAATGCCCCGAAAGAACAAAGTGGATCCAAAATCTAGAAGATGTATCTTATTGGGGTATCTTGATGGAGTAAAGGGCATCGTACCCCAGCCCAAGATCGTCATCAGAGATGTTATTTTTGTAGAAGATCAACCGCAAATGAAAGATGGAGATGATGGCACCGTAAAAGAAAAGTCGAGATTGTGCGGTATATGTAGAAAATAATCCGGAAGATTGATTCTTAAGGCGGCACGAGCACGAGGAACAAGAACCGAGTCCGAGGCTCCGTTCGGTCGTGAGAGACGACCGCCAACGTGGCACTCGGAGTATGTCACAGAGATCAACGTTGCATACTGTCTTCTAACAGAGGATGGAGAGCCTTCAACTTTCCATGAAGCTTTAAACAGCTCAGATGTTGCTTTATGGATGACAGCAATGCAGGAAGAAATTGAAGCTCTACACAAGAACAAGACATGGGAACTTGTACCACTACCACACGGAAGAAAAGCCATTGGAAACAAATGGGTTTACAAGATCAAACGTGATGGCAATGACCAAGTGGAGCGGTATCGTGCGAGATTGGTGGTGAAAGGATATGCTCAGAAAGAAGGTATTGACTTCAACGAGATATTTTCACCGGTGGTTCGACTCACAACAGTCAGAGTAGTCTTGGCGATGTGTGCTACATTTGACTTACATCTTGAGCAGTTGGATGTGAAAACTGCATTTCTTCATGGAGAACTTGAAGAAGAAATATATATGCTCCAACCAGAAGGTTTTGCAGAAACAGGAAAGGAGAACTTGGTTTGCAGGTTGAACAAATCTCTATACGGTCTCAAACAGGCGCCGAGGTGTTGGTATAAGAGATTTGATTCCTTCATCATGAGCCTTGGATACAACAGACTCAGTTCAGACCATTGTGCATATTACAAGAGGTTTGAAGATAATGATTTCATCATTTTGCTGTTGTATGTGGATGACATGTTGGTAGCAGGTCCCAACAAAGATCGAATCCAAGAATTGAAGGCACAGTTGGCTAGGGAGTTTGAAATGAAGGACTTGGGACCAGCAAACAAGATTCTAGGGATGCAAATTCACCGAGACAGAAATAACAAGAAGATTTGGCTTTCACAGAAGAATTACTTGAAGAAAATCTTGCGGCGCTTCAACATGCAAGATTGTAAGTCAATTTCTACTCCACTTCCTGTTAATTTCAAATTATCCTCAAGTATATGTCCTATGAAGCAGAGAGGAAGGAGATGTCTCGAGTACCGTATGCATCAGCAGTGGGAAGTTTGATGTTCGCTATGATATGTACAAGACCGGACATTGCACAAGCAGTGGGAGCAGTCAGTCGATACATGGCGAATCCTGGTGGAGAGCATTGGATAGCTGTAAAGAGGATTATGAGATACATCAGAGGAATCTCAGATGTTGCATTATGTTATGGAGGATCAGAGTTTACTGTCAGGGGTTATGTGGATTCAGATTTTGCAGGAGATCTTGATAAAAGAAAATCCACTACTGGTTATGTGTTTACACTTGGGGAAGTATGGGTTTCAAACCGTTGTGGCTTTATCTACAAAGTACATACACAAGCTTGCAAGGAAGCTATTTGGATACAAAGGTTATTGGAGGAGCTCGGGCACGGACAAGAGAAAATTCCTGTGTTTTGTGACAGTCAGAGTGCCTTGCACATTGCAAGGAATCCAGCCTTTCATTCCAGGACAAAGCACATAGGAGTCCAGTATCACTTCGTTCGAGAAGTAGTGGAAGATGGAAGTGTGGATTTTCTGAAAATCCATACCAAAGAGAACCTAGCAGATGTTTTGACCAAGCCGATAAATACTGATAAGTTTGTCTGGAGTAGATCCTCTTGTGGCCTAGCAGAAACGTAGGCAACATGATTATGGCGAGGCAGAAAGGATGGTGTGGAGATTGATTGTTTTTCAATCTAATCTCCAAGTGGGAGAAATGTTGAATATGAGCCCCACTCTTCTAGAAATGTTGAAAAAGGGCCGAAATGCTTGAAGAGGAAAATGGAAGGCCGAAATGCTTGAAAAGGAAAATGGAAAAAGAAATGTTTGAAGAAGAAAATGAGGAACACGGTTTTGAAAAGGAGGAACACGGTTTTGAATTTCTTGGCCATCATTTTGCTATAAATAGAAGTGCAAATGAAGAGCTTAGGCATTCCATTCAAGAGAGTAATTTAGGGAGTTTAGAGAGAGTTCAAGAGCTTGCATTTATAAGCTCTTATTACAGTGATTGAGAGAGTTTGGGTGTATTGGGGTTTTGGGAAGTGAGTTAAAATACTACAATACTTGTAACTCCTTTACACTAGTAAAATATTTCCTTCTGTCTTCGCCCGTGGACGTAGGCTAAAAGCCGAACCACGTAATTTCTGGTGTCCTCTATTGTGCTTGTTCTTTATTTTTCTCCCAATTTTACTTTAGCTGCGTGTCTGCTTCACCCACCAATTTCCTAACACAGACGGAAAAGTTGTCGCTTTGAAGAAGCTTCACCATTTTGAAACAGAGGATTCAGCTTTTGTCAAGAGTTTCCAAAATGAGGCTCGTGTACTCTCCACGATGGTTTTTGTTTGCACAAAAATGAGAAGATTGATTCGACATCGGAACATTGTGAAACTTTATGGTTTTTGTTTGCACGAAAAATGCATGTTTTTGATTTATGAGTACATGGAAAGAGGAAGCTTTTACGTGTTTCTGCGATGATGACGGTTATTGAGTTGAATTGGACTAAAAGAGTGAACATCGTGAAGAGTGTGGCTCATGCTTTGTCATACCTGCATCACGACTGCACTCCATCTATTGTTCACCGCGACATATCAAGCAACAACATTCTACTTGACTCAAATTTGGAGGCATTTGTTGCTGATTTTGGCACTGCTAGACTTCTACATGTTGATTCATCCAATAGAACCCTACGAGCGGGTACATACGGATATATTGCCCCAGGTGAATAAAATAATTGGTTGTATTTCTTATTACGCTCTATGGTTTTATTTTTAAAGACATAAATCTTACACCTTTTTCTTTTCATGTAGAACTTGCCTACACTATGGTTGTGACACAAAAATGTGATGTTTATGGCTTTGGGGTAGTGGCACTCGAAATATTGATGGGAACACATCCAGGAGAACTCCTCTCATCATTATCATCATCGTCAGGCCCAAAAATCATGTTGATCGATGTTTTAGACCAACGTCTCTCGCCTCAAAAAAGATTGTTCAAGATATTATTCTTGTTTCAACAATAGCATTTGCTTGCTTGAGTTCTCAACCGAAATCTCGACCCACAATGCAACGCATTTCTCAGGAACTTCTTGCGGGAAAGGCACCAATGCAGAAAGCTCTCAAAGAAATTTCCATTTCAGAGCTGAGAAACTAAGAAATGTTTTGGCTTCATGAATCTGACAATACCCCATAAAAGGATTTCAAAATTTGAAGGTGAGCATCCTCGTATTCTGCTGGTCTCACTACTAGAAAAATGGGCTTTACTGACACTTCGTTACTGACACTTTGCAAAAAGTGTCAGTACTTATGTACATATGCACCATTTTCCGCTTTTGACAAATAGGAATCAGAGATTAATGATACTAGGGTGTCAGTAAACTAAACATCAAAAATCACTAACACTAAAGTATCAATGATAAAAAAAATTCATAAAATTTTTGTTTTAGCTCCAACTCGAACCTGGGAGCTCTAAGATTTAAAGCTTTAATGTTTGGAGCACAGACCATCAAATCTCGATGAGTCAAAGTCATAATAATATTTAAATTATTAAAAAATGAAAATATAAATAACAATAACATAAAACACACTTGTTCTCCCCATCTAGACTATATCGATTGTCTCTATCTTGCTTTCATCGTTCACTTTCGCTTTCGTTTTTCTCTTCTCGATCTCTTCTGTTTTGCACTATCCATTTACAAATTAAATTCAATTAATTTAGATAGATAATGAAAACCTAAAACTCTGATTCGTTTTTCCATTTTCCCCAATTGAAACACAAACCAAAACCCTAATCGCTTGTTATCGAAGGGGTTTTCTCCAACTTAACCATCCAAAGGCCTATACTAGGCAAGCAAGTAAAAGCCATCGACAAGGGGTGAAGTGGCACCATCGGTTCGGTATTCGAGTAATCTCATTCTCACGACAAGTTAAGTCCAGAAAGAAGCAGAGGAGGTTATCAAATGGCGAATGTTTTATTTTTGTGCAATTTAATTATTGGGTTTGTTTTAATTTGGCTTATGAATAATATTTTTGAATTTTTATTTTGGGTTGTTTGGATATTCGAAATTGAATCGTGCAACCCCGGTGGGTTTTGTTTTCCAAATATTTTTATTTATTTATTTATTCGTAACTTGAAATTTTGTTCTTATTTTTCTATATCTTCACTCACATGCAGTCCAAAAATACAGGCATTTTAAGTGGTGCATTACTTAAACTCAATACACTTGCTGCTGCGACTCTGTTTTTTCTGCCACAATTGAGGTCAGTTTCAAACTTTTGTGCCTGTGAGTTACTGTCATTGTTATTTAAAACTAAGAATGTGCATTTTTTTAGTTTCGAAATAAAATTAGCTCCGTTTCTTAACTTTGAGCAATAAGTTAGTTGATTTTGAATGTACTAAAATATGAAATTTGATTTTAGCTTTTGCCTTTGTGATTAGGAGATGATTGTTTGGGTGTTATATTGGCTGAATGACTGTGTATTTAGTGGTTACAAACTATTTACATCTCTGTTTCATGTAAAGAGAGGCAAATTTTGTTATATAATCCTACTTGTTTATTTATTCTGTTTTGGTTGGACGATTTGTAATAGAGACAATGACTATGATATGAATTAATTAAGTTCGTGGTTGTGAGTATTTTGAGATTGTATAAAGTTGATGATTTGTGTTTGATTCAATAAAGAAATGCTTGTTTTAAAGTAGTTCTGCATGTTGTATTTGAAGTTAAAAAATGATTTATAGAATCTTAAAAAATGGCTTGCAAAGTGGTATGAAGACATTATTTATTTGAACTCTTAACTTTTGTTAGTTACTTGACTTATGAATTAGTTCGACTACTTAAAAAGCCATTAGCACCCATCTTACCTATTAATCTCCTATTTAAGTTTCAAAACTTATTTTGTTTCAATTTCAGGATTTTGTCTAAATTATTATTATAATTAATGATTTATAGGGCTATTAATGATTTTCCAGAATTATAAGTTTATTATTACAACTATAATCATAATAACATTGAACTTTAAATTAATCATGCAATTTAATTAAACTTAAACTAACATTACATATGTGAACAGGTAAAATATTTGAAATGGAAGTTGGATAACTTGTGATAGATTGTCAGAGTATCGTTAGTTCTTTGATTTCTTAGATTTTTCCATTTTGAATCTTTGAAAATCGAATGTCAATTAGATGTCCTTGCACCTTTTGTTGTAATATGGAGTTTCATACTCCTCAACAAGTGAAGGATCATTTATTTGAAAAGGTTTTCTCCCAAGATATATTGTTTGGACTTGGCATGGTGAGGCCGACTCTAAATCTACATTTACAAACCTGAAGACCATTCACATAGTCAAAGATTTAGATGTCATGATTACAGTAATATAATTGACATGGTCGAAGATGCTTACGAGCATTGTGATAGAGATCCTAGTTCTTTTAAGGATATGCTTGAAGATGCTGAAAAGCCTTTGTACCCGGGTGCAAAACATTCAAAGTTATCTAGTTTAATGAGACTTTACAATGTGAAAGGGAACTATGGGTGGTCCGATAAAGGGTTTTCTGCTTTGTTAGAAGTCCTTGCTGATATTTTGCCAAATAATAATACTCTACCTATGTCAATGTACGAGGTTAAGAAAACAATGAAAGTGCTAGGCCTAGAGTATGAAAAAATACATGCATGTCCAAATGACTGCATTTTGTATAGGAATGAATTTGCTGATCTTGCTGAATGCCCAAATTGTGGAGCATCTAGGTATAAAAAAAAAAAAGATAGCTCAACAAAATTTAGGAAAGGGGTTCCTAAAAAGGTATTATGATATTTTCCACCTATTCCTAGGTTGAAAAGATTGTTTCAATCACCACAAACAGCTCAAAATTTAACATGGCATGCTAATAAAAGAATTAGAGATGGCAAACTTCGCCACCCAGCAGACTCACCAGCCTGGCAACTAATTGACAATAAGTGGCCAAAATTTGCACAAGAACCTAGAAATCTCCGTTTAGCTCTCTCAACTGATGGGGTTAACCCACATAGTACACTTAGCACTACTTATAGTTGTTGGCCTGTTATATTAATAACATATAATCTTCCTCCATGGTTGTGTATGAAGAGAAAGTTTTTGATGTTGTCACTTTTGATATCTGGCCCTAAACAACCTGGAAATGATCTAGATGTATACCTAGCACCTTTGATTGAGGACTTAAAAACTCTATGGGATGTAGGTATTGATGTTTATGATTCTTATAGAAAAGAAACCTTTAATTTACGGGCTGTCTTGATGTGGACAATTAGTGACTTTCCAGCATATGGAAACCTTTCTGGTTGTACTGTTAAGGGCTATTGGCTGCCACATAGTAGGAAAATGTCATATATGGGCCATCGCCGCTTTCTACCACTCGATCACCTATTTCGGAAACTGAAAAAGGTTTTTAATGGGAAGCAAGAGTGGAATGAGCCTCCTAAAACTTTGTCTGGTGAGGAAATCTTTAATATGGTGGAAGATATAGATATTAAGTTCGGGAAAAAGAAGGCCAAAAAGCGGAAACATGATGGCGGTGGTGGTGGTGGTGGTGATGAGAACATAACTGAAAAATTGTACAAAAAAAAGTCAATCTTTTTTGAGTTAGATTATTGGAAGCATTTATTAGTTTGCCATCAATTAGATGTGATGCACATTGAAAAAAATGTGTGCGAAAACATATATGGCACATTACTTCATCAACCAGGCAAAACAAACGATGGGATTAATCCTAGAAAAGATCTTGAGTCTTTGAAGATCAGGGGAAAACTAGTTCCTGATGAAACAAACCAAAAAAACAAAGTCCTACCTCCAGCTCCTTATACTTTGAGTAAAAAAGAAAAAAAACAGTTTTGTGAAACCTTGCTGAGTGTGAAAGTCCCTGATGGGTATTCTTCCAATGTCCAAAACCTTGTTTCAATAGATGATTGTCGGCCTTAAGTCCCATGATCATACTTTGATGCAACAATTTCTACCACTAGCCATTCAAACTGTTTGCCTATAAATGTGAGAACGGCCATAATCGTCGGATGTGCTTCTTTTTAATACATTGTCTTTGTAAAGTGGTAGATCCTAAGACTCTTGACCAATTGCAAGAGGAACTTGTAATCACTTTATGCTTACTGCAGCAGTACTTCCCACCTAGCTTTTTTGACATAATGATCCATTTAACAGTCCACTTAGTTGAACAAGTTAGGTTATGTGGGCCTGTTTATCTTCGATGGATGTATCCTTTTGAGAGACAAATGAAAACTCTCAAGGATTATGTTAATCGCCACCGAGGGTTGTATTGTAGAAAGTTATATTACAGAATTAGCACTTGCATTTTGTGCTGAGTACCTCTCAAATTGTGATGTTATTGGGCTGCCTACTGGTTGTCCAACTGATTTATCTATCGAAAAGCCTTTGGGAGGTGCAAACATAAAGGTGGTTGATGATCTTTTGTTGGCACACACGGTGTGTTCTAATGAACACCCCGAAATCCAAATATATATCGAGTAAGTTGTTAATTTTTCAAAAAAATATTACTATTGTATTATTAGATTAATATACTAGTTTTTAAATCTTAATATGTTTCACTGTAGGGAGCATATGCATTATTTGGCATCAAGAAACCCTTATAAGGCAAAAACAAATCTGTGGTTGCAAAATGAACACATACGAACATTTTCTGGTTGGTTACAAGCAAAGGTTAGAATTACTTAACTAAATACAATATAGGATATAAACTTAACAAGATTTTTCTACATGTTACTAATTACTGTACTTGTTAAATTAATTTATAGGTGGCACATGATAAAGCAAATAATGTGCCAATTGACGAAATAGTGTGCTGGTTAGCAAACAAACCACGCTCAAGCGTGGTGACCTTCTCTGGCTACGAGATAAATGGCTTCAATTTTACAACGAGGGACCGAGACTGTAATCGTGTGACCCAAAATAGTGGTGTTAGGGTTGTTGCTAACACTCTACAGATTTCAAGCTCAAAAGATAAAAGTCCTCATTTTGGAGACATGACGTTTTATGGAGTCATTGATGAGATTTGGCAGCTTGATTATCTAATGGTTAAAAAAACACTTTTCAAGTGTGATTGGGTAGATGATAGAGGGGTTTGCACTGACAATTTAGGTTTCACTGTAGTTGATTTAAATCGGATTGGCTATAAATCTGATTGCTTTATTCTGGCTTGTCATGCAAAGCAAGTATTTTATGTAAAGGACCAGCTAGAGAATAATAAATCAATAGTTTGTTCAGTGACCGACAAAGCTTATAAGTTAAATGGGGAAAGATGTGAAGACGTGGATGTATTTTCTCCATTATCTAACAAACTTCCAGTATGTGAGTTGGATGAGAAAGATGATGAAGGAATTTATGACAGAAAAGATTGTGATGCTATTCCAATAGATATTGATTTAGAAAATCAGTGAATGCATTAATGAAGTTAGTTTCAAATTTTTTAAAGTTTTCCAGTAAGTGATTTATTTATTTCATTATATGCTATTGCTCTTGTATTAACTTATTAATCTAAATGATATACTTATTTATTTTAATCATTTTCAGGATTGTAGGAGATGGCTGACGATGTTGAGTTCACTCTTCCGGAGCTCGACGGAAGACCAAGGAGAAGAAAACAAACAAAAAAAAAAGGTTTGCAAAAACAAGAAGTTAGTCATGAAGCTGCAATTGAGTACAATTCTTATGGTGTTCCAGTTGGAAAGGGAAGAAATGATCTTAGGAGTTACATTGGAGTCATTGTACGTGAAACAATTTCAATTTTACTTGATGATTGGAGGCGTGTGCCACTGGAGATGAAGGAAACTTTGTGGGTTCATTTTCAGGTTTTGTTTTCTTGTTTCATAGTATGTTTAAAGATTTTATATAACTTCCAGATTTTTTTAAAGTTGTTGCTAATCCATGTTATTGGTTGACAGAAAAAATTCAAATTGAGCTTGAAATGCAAAAGCCAAGTATTAAAGTGGATGGGGGTTGCATCAAGAAACTTTCGTTGTGAACTGGCAACTGAATTCGTTCTACCTAACAAGGACGATCGAAAGTCACTAAGGTTGCCTCCTATTGAATATCCAAGCATTAAAAAAGAAGATTGGAAACTTTTTGTTGACAAAGTTTTTCCGAACAATTTCGGTGTGTTGTTTGTTAATATTACGATTTAATTGTTGCTAGTTACTAATAATCAGTGGTAACTTTTTGTTCTTCATATAAACTGTTTGTGCAGGAAAAAAGTAAAAAGGCAAAAGACAAAAGAGCAAAGAATGTCTACAACCATCGCTTGGGTAGCACAGGATATGGTGGCATGTTGTATAGAAACGTAAGTGTGGTAATATAGAGTAATTACGAACATAAGTAATCTAATGCGTATAATATAATAGAATCAATTATTTATGTTTTATGTCACCTTGTGAAAAAAGGAGAGTGGAGTTTCTGAGCGGGAGATTGATCGCAGTGAAGCTTGGTTAATGGCACGAGCAGACCGAGATGGAAAATATGCTTCTGATGTGACGCCAATTGCTGAGAAAATAGTAAGTCACTTGTATACTTAATTCTTATGAATTTTCTTTATAATATGTGTGTGTGGGGTAGATATTAACGTACATATATCGCTTTTTGTAATAATTGTATGGCAACATTTACAATTGACAACTTAAGATTTCATGAACTTATTTCTTCGCATATTAAAAGGTTAAAACTTGTTTGAGGTGTTGTCTTGTAATATTTTCGTAGTTTCAATTTGAATATGGATTTGCTCTTTGTTAAAGATTCAAGGATATTAGTTTAGTTTAGCTAATGTCTTGTACTCGGATTTATAATATTTTTTTGTAGAATGAGTGAAGAGTCATGTTGAACAAGGAACATTCCAATCACAAGGGTCACATGACATTCTAGGTGAAGCTCTTGACGACCAAATGGAAGTAGGGTGCAAGGAGGGGCAATTCGTCACCCCATCTATGTACTTTCATGTCCCGATGCCACCGAGTTAGCAAGAGAAAGAAAGATGTATCAAGAGAGTTTCCAATTCATGTCTTAGCGCATGAATGCAAGGTTAAATGCGTAAAGAAGTTGGAAGTTCTAACTTTCCTAAGCCCAAAACTTCCACTCGTGTTCAGATTGACAATGATCAACAATCCCCTGAAACTCTTGGAAAAAGAAAGGTATATGGCCTGTTACATGTCATTATTTTATTTCCATTTGTATATGCATGTATTACTACTAATGGTATGTATTTTGATTATTGCAAAGGCTGATTTCCCATCGGGTAAGTCAACTCCAAAATCTGTGAAGAGTAAAATCAAGGACAGTCCCACCACAATTTCCCAAGCAACTCCTCAACAAACCCCCGAAAAAGTAGTGAAATTACTTCAAAGCCCACACCGAGAAGATCTCCTCGACTAACTCCTAAAGTACTAGATAGGCGATTCTCTGTCATGACAAAGTGCCCAACAAAGAACCACCAGTCATCGGACAGTAGCCAAAAAAGAACCCAGAGTCATCATACCAGCAGAAGTAGCCAAAAAAGAACCCCGAGTCATCAGACCAGCAGAAATAGCCAAAAAAGAACCCCGAGTCATCAGACCAGCAGCAAAAGACCTCAATGTACGTGTGAAGAATACACGGGCAGCAGCACGATCAAGAAAGAATGACAGGAGTGAATATATGAACATGTTTACCATGTTCATCGAGAATTCTTTACCTCGGTTGATCAGGATTCGGCATGACACAGCAACCTTTGGTGAAATTTGGGAAACACACTTGGACAAAATGTTTTGTTATGAAATCATCGAGTTTAAAGAGGTCTCAAACTGCATCATTAACATATGGATCAAGTACGGTAAATCATAACTTATGTTTTAGTAAACTTGGCCCTATTATTTTGTTTCCTATATTCAAACTTACTTCGTTATATATATTTGTTTCCTCTTAGACACCTGTATGAGGAGATGAAGAGCAATGGAAGTACTAAACCAGTTCAGTTTGGGCTTTTTGAGAAGCTATATCCAAGGGTCAGTTTCAAAGACAGGACTCAATACATTTCAAAACTGTTAGGCTTGGCAGAATTGGGACAAGTCATCGTATTCCCGTATAACCCTGGGTATAACCTTTTTCATTTGCTAGTAATATTCTTTAATTTGTAGATTAATCACTTTTACTTGTAATTCATGTGTGAGAACAATTTTTACTTTGTTTAGTGAGAAATGGGTGTTATTGGCAATTGATATGGTGAGACGTACAACCTATTACCTTGATCCTTTGGAAGGTAGTCCTGATGAAGAGCTAATGCAGATTGTCAATCAGTTAAGTTTGTTATTTGTATCTTTGATCATGCTATTTTATTTTTATGTTTTATGCTAATTATTTGCTAACGTTAGCTATGTCTCTTAATTGTAGGGGGATTCGAATACATCAGAGTTTAAATTCTGATACAAAGGCCAATGTTCAATGGATACCTGTCAAGGTAAAAATCAGACAAACCTAACTAATTATTGTTAACGTACAGTAAAAAATTAATGTAATTTTGATCTTGTAGTGTCCGAGGTAGCCGAGCAGCTTTGAATGTGGTTACTATGTGATGAAATACATGCAAGATATCATCACAAATATGAACGTTCTGAAAAATAATGTAAGTATTGAAAATGATTTTTACAATACTGTGTCATATTGTTTTAATTTATTGTGAAATGAATCACCAAACACTGTGCTTTTCTGATTATCTTTTTATTGCGTATTGTATGCATTTTATAAAAATACTTATAATGGTGACTATGTTGCATCTTGTTGAATAGATTATATGAATATCCATATAGACATGAATTAGGATTTGGGATATACACAATGTCATATCCCAACACAAAACAATTGTTTGGGTTGCAAAGTAGTTGGTAGTGGGGATGGGCTATGGTGTCGTTGCTTGGACTTTAATTTGAGGAGGATATGTTGTCATCCTAATTAAGGTTTTGTATTTACATCCATATTTGTATTAAATCGCATACTGTTGGGGTTCACAAGTTGCTTCGGCTATCAAATATTATTGTTGTTGGGGTGCACAAGTTGTTTTTTTTTGGAATTACCATGATCGGGATGTTCGATTTACCTATATAATTTTGGATAAAACATAACATTGTTGGAGTTTATTTGTTGGCTTTAATTGTTAACACACAAATGTATTTAACTGAATGATAATTAAGTAGTTTAGTCAAGGATTTTCGGTGAATAACTTGTTGTTTTAAAATTAAAGTTCAAGGGAGTTGAGGAATACATCAAGGACCTCTCGCGACTTCGTGATCGATGGGCTACATACGTTGCCAAGTTAATTACAGCCTACAATCGCGAGGTAACATACAAGTAATTTATGATTATTTTTCCTTAAAACAAATCTGTGATTTATTTTTTGTGGTGTGCTAATTGATTTTATATACTTGTAGGTGGAAAAAAAAATGAAGGCATATGCGGACTCCAAAATTAGTGACTCCAAAATCAGTGACATTGTTATCTGTTTTTTCTTCTTGGCTAAATTTTCCGAAATTAATTTAGTACTTTATCGTGTATACTACTTGTTCAAAGCTTAATTTTGTACTTGAACATGTTTTTTACCCCTAAACAATGATGTATTTGAACTATTTTAATTTAACTGATGTATTTGAAATGTGTATTATGTGAATTGCATTACAAGATTTGGTATGTTTAATATATTTTGGGTTTATTTTAATTGTAAAATAAACATGAATAATGTCATTAAAAAAAATAAAACACAACCGGTATAGCACCGTTAATACTGACACTAATTATTTAAATGACGATAAGAATTTTTGATGTTACTGAGTCAGTGGATTCCTGATACTGTAGTCACATAAATCAGTGACATGTAAATAGTATCATTAAATGCTAACGCGATTGAGTCACTATCCTTGTGACTCTCTAGTGACACAAAATACTGACATAAAAATAGTATCAACTGATACTAACATCATAGTATCACTATGGTGGTGATACTATAGTGACACAAAATACTGACGCAAAAATCACTGACACCAAAGATTAGTGTCAGTGTGTTCTGGCTTGAGCATTACTGACACAATTAACAAGTGTCAGCAAAAGTAATTACTGACACTAAATTGGTGTCAGTAAAGCCCATTTTTCTAGTAGTGTCTCTTTAGACCCAAATAATGATGGCAAAACCTAGACCTTGATGGCCGCATTTTTAAATGTATTTTTCAATTTAAGTTGGGTTATGTTTGTTTTAGCTGTTTGTAGCTTGGTGGAAGCTTGACTTGTCTTTGGCAAAACTCTTTTTTTTTTTTTTTCACAACCGTTGACTAAAATATAAATTTAAATGACATAAAAGGCATATATAAAGGGGCTACCCTATAATCAAATGAGAGATAAAATATACTGGGTATTAGAGAAGAATGTTTGTTCATTAATAGAAAATGAGATATAAAAAATATTAGAAATTAGGGAAGAATATTTCTTCAGTAATAGAAGGGTTATAAATAATCCAAGCAAATTTGGCCCTCAAAATTACAAAACTCTGAACCTTGATACATGAGAGTACTCACCAAACTTTTCAAAGTGATCAATAAACTTCTGCCAAAGCAATCCAGCATCCACCTAAAGAGAAAGAAAACCATCAAGACATATAAAATTCCATAGTATATGATTCACTCCATTACTAAGAAATGCATAAAAGAACTCATACAATCACTCAACCTCAATGGTTTCATTATGATTTTCCAAGAAACGGCGTGGTTATTGGTTGGGTGTGATGTCAATAAAAATTATTCAATTATTCGTTGATTTACTTGTAGTCAATATAGCTGAGTATTAATACCAGCAATTAGATTAAAATTTCGTCGATAGATTAAAATTTCGTCGATTTTCTGTGTCAAAGACTTGAAAAAGATAATAAAATAAAAAAGCCCACAAATTCGACAACTAAACGAGTTGACTTGTAATACAAGTAAAAATCATTAAAATTCAACTACACGTCGAAAGCTAAAAGCTAACATGAAAGTTCAGAAGGATTGCCAACATATTTTTCTGATCCGTGGTCGCAGCCAACGGCAATAATTGCCATGAACGGCACACCACGAGACACTCCAGCCCAAGTCATAAAATGGCGAACCTCTCAACAATATCAAGATTCATTTCCTCTCATTTTCTTCTCAAGCCCTGTGAGAGTGGTGATGACGAAGATTCTTTCTTTTTTTGTTCTCGTACGGTTTATTGAACCCATGAATAGGGATGGCAAATATCCAATTATGGATGGATAATATCCATCTAAATACAAATCCATAATTATCCATTATGGATATATCCATATCCATATCCAGTATTTAATATTGGACATGGATATGGATTTTATCCATAAAGATATGGATATCCATGGATATCCACGGATATCCATGAATATTTTATTTTTATTATATAAAAATAATAAAAAAAATAAAATAAAAAATAATATAAAATAGTTAAAATCAGTATTAGATTCTAATATCAAATAAAAAATAATAAACATAACAAATATCAAAACTATGAATTAAAAAAAATTATAATATGAAATTACAAATTAATTTCAAATTAAATACAAAAAGTTCATTCTTCTAACGCATCATTAATCTCCAATCTTCTAACACATCATTAATCTCCAACTAGATCATCATCATTAATCTGCAAATTCAAGCAAAACACAGATAATATTAAATGCACAATGAGCCAAATGAAAAATGAAAGAAGCTTAATAGTGTAAGTTCAGCCAGTTGTGACAGTTACCTGCGGATATGATGAGTGCCTGACCAGTATAATTCAGGTTTGCCTTTGTCCAAGGAATTTTTCAAACTGCAACCAACTGATAACAAAAAGTAAATGAGAAAATGACAGAAAAAAGCCCATTTGATGCATGAATAGAGCAGATATGAACTAAACAGAAATTCTCAAACAGACTCCAATTGTATGTTTCTCGACTTTACTTCCTAACTAAATAAATATATAATATAGATAGTAGGCAGTCTATTGTGCAAAGGGCTCACATGCTTATTATTTCTTAATCTCAGAAGTGATCAAAGTATTTTAAGCATCAACCAAGGCAGTTACATTTTCTGTAATATTCAGCTTAAACCATATAATTTGCCACCATGGCCATAACAAATGAAATATCTTTGGCAGCCGGATAGATTTTCAAATCAAGTGAAACTTAAGATGAATAACACAGGACAGAAGATTAGGTAATAGAAGACGTAACACCGTGGATCTGCAACATTGAGGTCCTTTCCTAAAAATATACTCTTCAATTAGGCACAACAATAATAGAAAAAAAATTGAAAATATTACTAGCTGCTTCCACTGATGCAATAAATAAATAAGTATAACCATGATATTAATAATTGAGCATCACAATAAGCATCAAGCACATACCAAAAAAAGAAAAATAAATACTATTCAGAACATGGTTGGGTCTCCTCTTCATCATCATTATCAGTCACTTCTCCATTTATTTCTTCCCCATTCATCACTTTATCTTTAGGAATCTCACCTAATTTAAAAAAAAAATTGTAAAATATAAAAAAAAACAAATACTATCAAAATCAAATAAGTGCAGAAGTGAGCTGAATTTGATACCTTTTAATTGAGCCCATATCCAATTCTGAGTACACATTAAGGCATCTACTGTACTCGGATGAAGTCTACTACGATGTGGGCTTAAACATCGACCTCCCGCACTAAAAGCAGATTCGGAAGCAACTGTGGAGACCGGAACAGCCAGCAAATCTCTAGCAATCTCAGATAATATCGGATATCTACTTCTATTCACCTTCCACCATATTAAAATATCGAAGTCTGGAGTAGTCTTATCCTCTTCTTCCAAGTAAGTATCTAACTCCGACTTAACTCGTTTATGAATATGTTGGCTTTTGAATGCATTAAATTTTTTCAAATCCCACATACCCATCACAACTGAACTAGAATTAGAATTGCAAACAACACTAGACTCACCAAATCCTTCAGCCAAATTCGATCCAACCATACTCTTTTTTTTTTATATTCTGAATATAAGTCAGAACAGAGAGTACGGATTCTATCAATATGAGTTGATGCATCACTACCATAAATCTGAGGAAAGAAATAATCCACTAGAACCATTTTGTATCTAGGATCCAATACAACAGCAACAGCCATTACACCATGGATTTCATCCCAATATTTTCCAAACTTTTCTAACATACTTTTCGCCATATTTTTTATCACATCACATGAAGAATTAAGCCAAGCATTCAATGATAATCTAATTTCACAAATTATTGGAAAAAATAAGTTAGTTGTTGGGTATTTAGTGCGTAAAACATCTCACCATAGTATAAAAGGGTTTCAAATGCTCACATACTACTCTCGCCAACTCCCACTCTACTTCAGTAGGCAAGTGCTTATATTGGTTATCACGATGCTTCAAACGAGTAAAAACATCTTTATAAATCATAGCAACTTCAAGCATTAAATATGTCGAATTCCACCTAGTTTTACAATCAAGCACTAAACTCTTAGAACAATTTAACTTCAATTGGCGATCCTCAAACAACTCTATCCTTTTAGGTGATGATGTCCAGTAATTAACACTATTTCTAACTTTTTCAATCCCATCTCCTATCGCATCTAATCCATCCTTAACAATTAAATTTAAAATGTGAGCACAATATCTCACATGCAATAATTTTCCATTTAATAAGAATGAACCAAGAGGAAACTTAGCCAACAAAAGCGGAATCATAGCATCATTAGTAGAACAATTATCAATTGTTATTGTAGATAACCTTCGATCTACATTCCAATCCAACAGACACTTAGCCAACTCATTAGAAAGTGCTTCAGCAGTATGTGGAGAAGGCACATATATAAATCTACACAATTCATAAAAAATAAAACATAATTACAGCTAGAAGAATAAATAAAAATAAAGTTCATATAATAAAATATAAATAAATTTATTAAACTTTTAAACTGATACCTTAAGATCCGATTTCGTAGAGTCCACGAATTGTCAATAAAATGCACTGTCACGACCATATATCCCTTTTTTTGATGGCTAGATGTCCACATATCCGTAGTAATGGAAACTTTACTAGTAATATCCTCCAACAAAGCCATTGTCTTAGCCTTTTCAAAATCAAACAGCTTAAAAACTTCTCTTTTCACAGTGTTCCTACAAATTTTACCAAGCAAAGGCTGAACAAAACTCATCAAATCCCTAAACCCTTCATACTCAACAAATCTCAAAGGAAGCTCATGCATGATTATCATTCTTGCGATTTTCTGTCTAGCAAGTGCTTTATCAAATGCAGTGGAATCAAATTCTGAAATTGTTGAAGTTTCAACATCTTTTTTCTTGTAGACCTTAGATGCTTGACTAGGGCTAGAAGCTGGAGCTGGAGCTGATTCTTGTATCCGTTTGGGACACCTATCAATATGGTTTAACAAATGTGAAGTTCCACTTGATTGCTGTCCAGCAAACCCTTTGCCACAATGATTACATACTGCCTTCATTTCTCCATTAATTGTTCTCCTTGTGAAATGGTCCCAAGCTCTAGATGTTTGTCTCAATGAGCTTCTAGGTTGTCCTTCTGAGTCTCGTTTTGTACCTCCACTAATTGAATGAGTTTGTGGATTTTCAGCATTAACATTACTTGAGGCTTAAGGGTTTAATTGAACAGCAGGATCGGAATCAAAATCAGACATAATTAACCTGAAAAAAAAGACATTACAGAGCAATTATTAACAATCCCTAAACTTCCAGAACTAGCTAGCTCGTTTGTTTGGAAGTAGTAGTAGTGCTTAACATGAACCATATAGAGATCAATTACACATCTGATATAGGGTGCTGCCAAGTTACATTATTTAATCAAGCAGATGGATTGTCTCTACGCTCTAGGAACCTAGGGTCAAATTACTTTCTCCACAAATTGATCGGATCCTTTTTGACAAATCTGGTTGCAACACGGGTACCCATTTTCAAATCTGGTTCAGTAACAGAATCTCGCATTGCAACCTCAGTAATATCCAAACACGGGTACCCATTTTCAAGATCATCACATAGCTGCTTCCACTTAGATTCAAAAAACCTAAATGCTCTAATTAATCCTATAGCATAAGGAGAAATAATTCCATCGATAAATTCATAATTCCTTAGACCGCAAAGAAGGTGGCAGTACATTTGGTGCTGAAAATTTGACCCAACAATGACTTCACGCGGACTAGAATGACGGCTAAGTTGAGACAAGTTTTTGTTACTACTACCTTGCAAAGGAAAAGCAGACGCAGCCATAACTTTAAATCCAGCTTATTACACTATTAAGCTTCAGCAATCAAAACTTACCTTGCGCGGGAGACAACGAACAGGCGGACGGACGACGGTGGTGGCAGCGACGACAGAGACGATGGCAGCTGGAACGAGGCAGAAAAGCGGTCAAGAACAGCTGGAAGCTGCAGTTACGGCTGATCAACCATTGGTACAGCGCCGGCGCACCTAAACGGAACCCCCGGACAGCGGCGTCGGAGTCGGGGAAGAGCGTCGGTAAGCGAAGACCGGCCGGCAAGCGATGTGATAATCTTAGGTTTTTGCTATCTAGATTCTAGACATTTGTTTTTGTTTTTTTCATTTTAGTTTTACGATTTTAATTTTTTAATTTCAAATAAGATATTAATTGGATATGGGATATCCATCGGGTATCCATACCCATCCAACTTTTACTTGGATATTTTTTTAAAATATCCATATCCATGTCCAAAAAATTTTGGAAGGATATTATCCAATCCAATTGGATTGGATGTATGGATATCCAATTTAAATGGACCAAATTGCCATCCCTACCCATGAATCTAGTGCACATACAAAGAAATAGGTTTTCGATTTAATAGATATAACTATCTTCTCATTTAAACTCTCTTGAGTTTTTAAAAATTTTCTACCATGTATCTTTTAGTAGTAATTTACAAATAGATTTAATTTTTTTTTATTTTCTTTTAATTTATTAACTATCAATTACTATTTTAAATTTTATTCAGTATAAAATTAGATCATGAGAGAATCAATTCTAATTATTTACACACATACTCATGTTAGCCGGTGTTATCAATCTAAAATTTTACATGGATAAGATCCTCACTTATCGTTTTAATATCAAATTACGAAAGTTTTCCATAACATGCCATGGTCCCATATTTAACTATGATAAAGATTAAAAGATGCGATGAGATTTTATTTTATAAAAATTAATAATTACCAATTCAATAACATTAAAGTTCATTGGGAATATAGTTTGAGAGATATTATCGAGTTAGTCATATAATAAATAAAAAATATTAAGACATATGTATATTTATTTTAAAAAATATTATATAGATAGTACTCAGATTAAATTCAACTATACTTCATACTTTCAATAGTTGATTGTATTATATCATTCAAATAAGAAATAAACAATCTTTACCGGTTTAAATTAGTGACTAAGACATAAAATTTGTAAGAAAATAAACTAAATTCAAAATTAAAACGAGGTCTGCTTTATTTCGGTAATACGACGTCGTATTCAGTAATTGAATTGCCAATTTTACCCCTATTACCGCTAAACTCTTGAAGCGCGCCATTTTGCTGCCCAAAGACCTGCTCGCATTACTTTCAGTCTACTTTGTTTTAGCCTTTTATCTAAAAAAAAAAATTCCGATTTTAAGAACGAGGTTACTTGAATACATTCACTACAATCCAACAATCTTAAGGTAATTTAATTTAATTATCTGCAGTTTCGATCTCTTGCTATGATGGCTTTACAGTTCATTTCTGCTTCTAATTCCATTTCTAGTTTCATTGGATCTTCATTGTGTAAGGGAGATTGTAACATTTCTTAATCTTTGGTTTGATATTCTGGACAAAAATGGTTTGCCATTTATGGAGAAAACGGCTAACCGTTTAACTCCAGAGAGCATGTTTTATGGTCTAGAGAAAACGGCTCACCGTTTATTGAGAAAACGGCTAACCGTTTAACTCCAGAGAGCATGTTTTATGTTCTAGAGAAAACGGCTCACCGGTTATTGAGAAAACGGCTAACCGTTTCTGTACAGAGAGCAACGTATTTGACATTCTGGAATAAAACGGCTCACCGTTTATTAAGAAAACGGTTCACCGTTTATTAAGAAAACGGTTAACCGTTTATTAAGAAAACGGTTAACCGTTTATTTCCAGAAAGGCGTCAACTGGAAAACGGTTGGCAAGCTTGAAAATTTTAAAATGTTAATCGTTGCAAATTCAAACCAAAAGAGTTTTTGAAGAAGTACCATTTCGAATGGTTGCATTCTTTTGTATTAACATCTTCTTCATAAAAGAAACATACACAATTGGAAATATAATTATTAGATTTTGCAGGTTTCATATATGTTCTGGAAATATAATCTTATTTGCTAGAGATTGTATTCAGGATTTGATATATCTTGGGGGTAATTTGCCATTAAAACTCTATAGCAAACCAAGATTGGTGAGGGCAAATAAAACCTTAAAGGAAAGTGTGCAAACACGTCTCAAATCCTAAGAAACATTCTTTCTTCTTTGCCTCCATATTCTTATACTTCACCATCAATCTTTAAGGTTTTAAATTACAAATGGAGGCTGAGAAGAGTTTGACATCATTTCTGAATCCTAGTGTCCATCTCGATCGTTTTGATGGAACTAATTTCACTCGTTGGAAGGGAAAATTGTTCTTTCTCCTTACTGTTCTTAAAGTGGCATATGTTCTTGATCCGAAATTGGAACCATTTGCAGAACCAAGAGAAGATGATACCGAAGTTGTTAGGGCTGCAAGGAAACGTCGTGAAGATGATGAATTGATGTGCCGGGGTCACATACTCAATACGCTTTCTGACATGTTATATGATCTCTACAATTCTATGACTTCTCCGGTGGAAATTTGGAATGCTCTTGAGTACAAATACAAAATGGAGAAAGAAGGTACCGACAAATTCCTTGTATCTAAATATTTTGATTTTATTATGGTAGACACAAAATCCATTCTTGATCAAATACATGAGTTACAAATTATTGTTGCTAAGCTTCGAGAGTTAAAAGTTGAAATTTCTGAATCATTTCAAGTCAGCTATTATTGCTAAATTGCCTCAAAGTTGGAATGATTATAGAAAGAAACTCCTTCATAGTAAAGAGAACATAACTTTAGAAGAATTGCAAAAACACTTGGTAATTGAAGAAGAGACTAGGTCTCGCGAATCCAAGGATAAGCATGATTCTACTAAAGTTAATGTTGTTGAAGCTAGTAAATTCTCAAAGAATTTTAAAGTCAAGAATGACAAGAAATTCAAAAAGTCCAGCACACAAAAGTTTTATGGAAATTGTTTCTTTTGTGGTAAGAAAGGCCATCGCCAAAGTGATTGCAGATTCAAGAAGAAAAAGGAATAAGTGAATTCCCATAAAGCTAATGTGATTGAAAACAAATCTGAAGAGATTTGTTCTATGGTTTCTGAAATGCAAATTGGCATGATTACCGAAACCAATATGGCTGAAACTAAGTCCTATGATTGGTGGCTCGATTCGAGTGCAACAATTCATGTTTGTAATAATAAGGAATTTTTCTTATCATACAAAGAAGAATCGGAAGGACAAATGGTTCTCATGGGGAACAATAATGCAGCCATAGTAGTAGGGAAAGGAGTAGTTGAGATCAACTTCACTTCTGGAAAGGAAGTCACATTGTATAATGTCTTTCATGTACCTTCCGTTAGGAAGAATCTTATTTCTGCTAGTTGTATATGTAAGCATGGGCTTAAGATTGTGCTTGAGGGTAATACTTGTATTATCTCAAAGAATGGATTATTTGTTGGGAAAGGGTATTCTTGTGATGGAATGTACAAACTCAGCATTAATAATAATAATATCAACTTAGCTTATATTGTTGAGTCTTGTGATGTTTGGCATGCTAGATTAGCACATTTGAACTTTAGATCTTTAAAATACATGTCTAAGCATGGTTTGATTAATTGCAATAATATTAAAGGTCATAAGTGTGAAATCTACATCCAAGCTAAAATAACTAAGAAACCTTTTCCTAAAGCTGAACGAAATACTCAAATATTGGATTTGATTCAGACTGATATTTGTGAGTATAATGACATTTTAACAAGAGGAGGTAAGAGATACTTTATCACTTTTATTGATGATTGTTCTAGATACACTTATGTGTACTTACTTAGAACAAAAAAATGAAGCTTTTGATAAATTTAAAATTTTCAAAGCTGAAGTTGAGAACCAAAAAGATAAGAAAATCAAAATGGTTCATAGTGATAGAGGTGGTGAATATTTCTCAATTGAATTTAATAATTATTGTGAAGAAGTTGGAATTATTCACCAAAGATCAGCTCCATTTACTCCTCAACAAAATGGTTTAGCTGAAAGGAAGAATAGGATCTTCACGGATATGATAAATTCCATGATCCTTAATGCAAAACTACCAAAGAATTTGTGGGGGGAAGTATTACTCACTGCATGTCATATTCATAACAGAATTACATCTTTGAAAACACATATATCTCCTTATGAAATTTGGAAAGAAAGAAAAGAGTTTAGCTCCGGATTTTATTTCATCACAAGCACTACTCTTCTTGGTTAAAGGGGATAGAAAGAATGTACTTAACAAAGTACCATTGTTGTTAAATATTGAAAAAGATCCAAAGACATTTAGCGAGGCTATGTCTTCTAGAGACGCTTCTTTTTGGAGAGAGGCGGTAAATGATGAAATGGATTTGATTATGTCGAATCAAACATGGGTCTTGGTTGATCTTCCTCCAGGATCTCAACCAATTAGCAGCAAATGGGTATTTAGAAGAAAGTACAATAGTGATGGTTCTTTGCAAACTTTTAAGGCTAGATTAGTAGCCAAAGGGTTTAAGCAAAGAAATGGTATTGATTATTTCGATACATATGCTCTGGTAGCTAGGTTAACTTCTATAAGAGTGCTATTTGCAATTGCTTCATTGAACAATTTGTATGTGCATCAAATGGATGTTAAAACAACTTTTCTTAATGGTGATCTTGATGAAGAAATCTATATGGAACAACCTGAGGGATTTGTTTTGCCTGGAAATGAGAAAAAGGTATGCAAGTTAGTCAAATCTCTTTATGGCTTAAAGCAAGCACCAAAACAATGGCATGAGAAGTTTGATTCGGTAATTTTATCACATGGTTTTAAGCATAATAATGCTGATAAATGTGTATATTTTAAATTTACGAATGATTTTGGTGTGATTATATGCTTGTATGTTGATGACTTGCTTATCTTTGGAACTAATATGCAAGGAGTAGATGATACAAAGAAGTATTTAACTTCACAATTTAAGATGAAAGATCTTGGTGAAGTAGATAGTATCTTAGGTGTCAAAGTGAATAAACATAGTGGGGGTTACTCGTTGTGTCAATCTCATTATATAGAAAAAGTGCTTCTTAAATTCAATTATTTGAAATTTAAAGAAGCTAATACCCCATATGATTCTAGTATTAAATTACTAGAGAATTCAGGCCGAGTAATAGCACAACTAGAATATGCTAGTGCTATTGGTAGCTTGATGTATGCTATGCATTGTACGAGGCCTGATATAGCATTTGCAGTTTGGAAAATGTCAAGATTCACGAGTAACCCTAGTGTTGAACACTAGAAAGTAATTGGTAGGATACTTGGTTATCTTAAAAGGACCATTAATTTGGGTTTGTTTTATAATGATTATCCTGAAGTACTGGAAGGATATTCAGATGCTAGTTGGGTAACCAATACAAGAGACAATAAATCCACTTCTGGTTGGATTTTTACAATTGCTGGAGGAGCGGTTTCTTGGGCTTCAAAGAAACAAACGTGCATAATTCATTCAACAATGGAAAGTGAGTTTATAGCACTTGCAGCTGCAGGCAAAGAAGCAGAATGGCTGAGAAATTTGTTGTTTGATATAATGTTGTGGCCACAACCGATGCCATCTATCTCTTTGTACTGCGACAGTGAAGCTACATTGTCTAGAGCTCATAATAAAGTGTATAATGGAAAGTCTAGACATATTAGCTTGAGACATGAATATGTGAAACAATTAATAGCAGATGGTGTTATTAATATTGTTTATGTTAGGACTAATAAAAACCTAGCAGATCCTTTAACAAAAGGTCTTTCAAGAAACTTAGTTAAGGATACATCTTTTGGAATGGGATTGAAACCTTTACACAATAAAGTCACCAAAGAAGGAAACCCAACTATGTAGTAGTTATACCGCTACTCCATACTTAAATTGATAATAACAAGTTGTTGTTATGTGACTGGTTTGGCACCGAGTAATAAATAATCTCATTTGAGAGTTTCGGTGCAAATAGCTACGAGGTTGAGGTTGAGTATTTACTCTTAATGAAGTTCAAGTCTTATAGTAGCTAAAGACATGATTTGAAACTTCACCTAAGTGAACATAAGAAATGGTGCCGTTTCTAACAAGGTCATGGTTTAATCTTGTAAATGTACATGAATCCAAGATAGAGCACAAGGCCGGAATAGTGCTAACGATTGGAACACAACATTGAAATCTGGGATAGCTTATATTGATGTATCTCCGGTATTTACTTAAGAGACAAAGTTTAATGCTTAGCACACTATTGTCTTGTAAATGCTTTGAAATACACTCACTAATTAAAGGTTAAAATCGAAAGATACCTTTTTGTATGTATAAGTTGATCATTAATAAATCTGAAAATATTACAATCTAGTGGGGATTGTAAGGGAGATTTTAACATTTCTTAATCTTTGGTTTGATATTCTGGACGAAAACGGTTTGCCGTTTATTGAGAAAACAGCTAACTGTTTAACTCCAGAGAGCATGTTTTATGGTCTAGAGAAAACGGCTCACCGTTTATTGAGAAAACGGCTAACCGTTTTACTCAGAGAGCATGTTTTATGTTCTAGAGAAAACAGTTCACCGGTTATTGAGAAAACGGTTAACCGTTTATGTACATTGAGCAGCGTATTTGACATTCTGGAATAAAACGGCTCACCGTTTATTGAGAAAATGGTTAACCGTTTATTTCCAGAAAGGCGTCAACTGGAAAACGGTTGGCAAGCTTGAAAATTTTAAAATGTTAATCATTGCAAATTCAAACCAAAAGAGTTTTTGAAGAAGTACCATTTCGAATGGTTGCATTCTTTTGTATTAACATCTTCTTCATAAAAGAAACATACACAATTGGAAATATAATTATTAGATTTTGCAGGTTTCATATATGTTCTGGAAATATAATCTTATTTGCTAGAGATTGTATTCAGGATTTGATATATCTTGGGGGTAATTTGCCATTAAAACTCTATAGCAAACCAAGATTGGTGAGGGCAAATAAAACCTTAAAGGAAAGTGTGCAAACACGTCTCAAATCCTAAGAAACATTCTTTCTTCTTTGCCTCCATATTCTTATAATTCACCATCACGTTGTCATTGCAAGACGTCATAGCATTTGTATCCATTGTTCTATTTTATTATAAATTTTTAACCATTTCGCAGTCTTCTTATTTGAAGAATTGCCTCTTACAAGCTTTCACATTTTTGTTTCTGTCAAAAATTTTGAGAGGGGCCCATTTTGATTGCTTGAAAAATTCATTTAGCATAAGTTTGATTCGATTGGGAAGTTCGCCCCATTTACGTCATCCAACCAATGATATGATTACATATCGATTTGTATACAAAAAGTTTGTATGAGAGTTATTGGATCTAGCTGTTGATTCTGTTTTCTTTATTTGTGTATTAGGAAGCATTTGAACTATATGTATGTTATTGGATCAAGCTGGGGAGGTGGTGGATTCTTTTCCCCAAAGATTCGATGATATTTGGGACTTTGATTTATTCGGGTTCATGGAGTAACATAACAATTGGATTTTGCCTCTCAGTTCATGCAATTTACCACTTACATTTGTTGCTTCCTACTATTACTTTTAAAATCCATATACAAATAGAATCTCATCATTTCTTATGCTTTAGTTCTAGACTATTTTTCTTTCTGAAATGTTGTGACCATGATTAGAAACTTAAAAACCCAACTGAGGTCCACCTTCTACCACAGTCAGCCTATTGTACAATCAAATACTCAAACTTACTTTACATAAGCTCTCTCTGCAAGCAAAACCTGTACAATGAAGCTCTTGTAGCATTTGACTTTTTGCAAAACAATACAAATTTTGGGATAAGACCTAGCACTTATGCTTGTTTAATCTCTACATGCTCTTCTCTGAGATCTCTACAACTTGGAAGAAAAGTCCATGATCATATTTTATCATCCAAGAGTCAGCCAGACGTTGTTCTACAAAACTATATTCTTAATATGTACGGCAAATGCGGTTCATTGGAGGATGCTAGAATGGTTTTTGATGAAATGCCGCAAAGGAATGTGGTCTCTTGGACCGCTATGATTGCTCGATGCTCTCAAAATGGCCCAGAAAATGATGCGATTGAACTGTACGTACAAATGCTATAGTCAGGAGTTATGCCAGATCAGTTTACCTTTGGAAGCATAATAAGAGCTTGCTCTGGTTTATGCAGATTTTGTCAAAGCCAGTGGCCACAAGGCAAATTCAAGTTGGCTTTGACAAGCCGGCCAAAGAAAATGGTGCCGTCCAAATGGAGAAAAAGAAGAAGTTGGCAACAACATTTGAAATATGTATATATATATATTATTTTAATAACCATTTTTTGGCTATAAAAGGGAGAGCTCCCTAATTCATTTGTATTCAATTTTGTAGAGAGAGTTAAGAGTTGTGAGAAGTGATTCTTGCAACAGTAAATTATTTTGTGTGCTTAGTGATTTAAGAGTTTGGGTGTATTGAGGTTTTGGGTAGTGAGCTAAAATACTACAATACTTGTAACTCATTTTCACTAGTATAATATTTCTTTCTGTCTTCGTCGGTGGACGTAGACTAAAAGCCGAACCACGTAATTTCTGGTATTTTCTTAGTGTGCTTGTTCTTTATTTTCTTTCAATTTTATTTTAGCTGCGGTCCTGCTCCACCCACCAATTGCCTAACAGTGGTATCAGAGCTATTGGTTGTATTTTTTGGAGTCAGGAACTGTTCACGTAAGGGGAACTATTCACGTATACGGTACTGTACACGTATACGATACTATTTACGTATACGGTACTCTTCACGTATACAATTTTATTCACATATATGGTACTGTTCACGTATACGGTACTATTCACATATATGGTACTATTCACGTGAAACGGTGGAAGGGATCCAAGAATTTGGCGGTGCAAAGCAGGGAATAGTAGTGTGAGTAAAGCAACTGTGTGGTTTTATACATATCTAGGAAAGTTCTGTCACAAAGGTGATAAGAGCTTAAGGAGTCTGGGTTTTAAGTGGGACCATTGTGACCCCTCCAGTCTTTCCTGGGAACTTTCCTAGTGTGCATTCTCACACATACTCACAACTATTCAAGGTGGTATACTAGCTTGTGTGCAGTATTTATCAACAAAATGGCGGCAAAGTATGAAATTGAGAAGTTTAACGGAAATAATTTTTCGTTGTGGAAAATGAAGATGAAAGCTGTATTGAGGAAAAATAATTGCTTGGCAGCAATTGGAGAAAGGCCCATGGAGATAACTGATGACAAGTGGAATGAGGTAGACGGCAATGCCATTTCTGATCTACACTTGGCACTTGCGGATGGAGTATTATCCAGTGTGGCAGAGAAAAATACAGCGAAGGAAATTTGGGATACTCTTACAAAATTGTACGAGGCCAAGTCACTACACAACAAAATCTTCTTGAAGAGAAAACTTTATACTCTTCGAATGGCGGAATCTACAATGGTGACCGACCACATCAACACCTTGAAGACTCTATTTTCACAACTTACAATGTTGGGTCATAATATAGAGGAAAATGAACGTGCAGAGCTTCTACTTCAAAGTCTACCAGATTCATATGATCAACTCATTATCAACCTGACGAACAATAATCCAGTGGACAGTCTAGTTTTCGACGATGCTGCAGCCTATGTATTAAATGAGGAGAGCAGGCGGAAAAATAAGGAAAACAGACAAGCAAGTTCACAACAAGCAGAAGCGCTATCGGTGACAAGAGGGAGATCAGCGAAACGTGGCCCCAATGGGAGTCAAAATCATGGTAGATCAAAATCCAGATGTAAGAATAATGTTAAATGCTACAACTGTGGCAAGAAATGGCACATCAAGAAAGAGTGTTGGAGTAACCAGAAAAGAAGAGAGAGCAAAGAGTCCGAGTCATCAAATACTCAGGGGTGTGTAGCAAGTACCTCAGATGATGGCGAAATTCTCTACAGCGAGGCAATAATTATTTCAGAAGGCAGAAAACGACTATCTGATGTCTGGCTTATAGACTCAGGAGCTATCTGGCACATGACCTCTCAGAGAGAATGGTTCCATACATATGAACCTATCTCAGGAGGATCTCTATATATGGGAGATGATCATACCTTGGAGATCGCTGGTATTGGTACTATCAAAATAAAAATGCTTGATGGTACAATTCGCACAATTGGGGAGGTACGACATGTCAATGGCCTGAAGAAAAATCTATTGTCTTTGGGACAAATAGACAATCATGGGTGCAAAACTCATGTGGAGAATGGAATTATGAAGATCGTTAAAGGAGCACTTGTATTGATGAAGGCAGAAAAGATTGGTGTTAATCTATTCATGTTTAAAGGAGAAACACTACAGGAGGCTGATGCGTGTGTCGCATCAAATAGAGAAGAGTCAACGATGATGTGGCATCTCAAACTTGGCCACATGTCGGAACAAGGTTTGAAGATTCTCTCTGAGCGAAAATTACTTCCAGGGCTCAAATCGGTAAGTTTACCATTTTGCGAGCATTGTGTTACAAGTAAGCAACATAGATTAAAATTCAGTAGATCTATTGCTAGAAGTAAATGCATTCTAGACTTGATTCATTCTGATATTTGGGAATCACCGGATATATCTATGGGAGGTGCAAAGTACATGGTGAATTTCATTGATGATTATTCCAGAAGATGTTGAGTGTATCCAATTAAGAAAAAGTCAGATGTATTTCCAGTGTTTAAAGAATACAAAGCGCTGGTGGAACTTGAATATGGTAAAAAGATCAAGTGCTTGAGGACGGATAATGGTGGAGAGTATACAGACGGCGAGTTTCTTGCTTTCTGTAAGCAAGAAGGTATTCAGAGGCAGTTCACGGTGGCATACACTCCTCAACAAAATGGAGTGGCGGAGCGGATGAACAGAACTCTTACAGAAAGAATAAGAGCTATGTTGAGGACTCGCCAATTCATTAAGCAAAACGCTTATATAGTAAATCGATCGCCATCTACATTAATGACAGAGATGTGGAAAAGCCAGCTGATTATTCCTACCTACATGCATTTGGATGTCTTGTGTACGTGATGTACAATGCCCAAGAAAGAACAAAGCTAGATCCAAAATCTAGAAGATGTATCTTCTTGGGGTATGCTGATGGAGTAAAGGGGTATCGTCTGTGGGACCCCATTGCCCACAAGATCGTCATCAGCAGAGATGTTATCTTTATAGAAAATCAACTGCAAAGGAGAGATGAGGATGATAGCAGTGTAAAAGAAAAGTCAGAGACTATACCGGTATATATGGAAAATAATCCAGAAGATTCAGATTCTTCTGAAGCAGCACCAGAGCACGAAGAACAAGAACTAGTCGAGTCCGAGGCTCCCGAAGTTCGTCGGTCAACTCGTGAGAGACGACCGCCGGTGTGGCACTCGGAGTATGTCACAGAGATCAATGTTGCATACTGTCTTCTAACAGAGGATGGAGAGCCATCAACGTTCCATGAAGCTTTAGAAAACTCAGATGTTGCTTTGTGGATGACAGCAATGCAGGAAGAAATTGAAGCTCTACACAAGAACAAGATATGGGAACTTGTACCTCTACCACACGGAAGAAAAGCCATTGGAAACAAATGGGTCTACAAGATCAAACATGATGGCAATGACCAAGTGGAACGGTATCGTGCGAGATTGGTGGTGAAATGATATGGTCAGAAAGAAGGTATTGACTTCAATGAGATATTTTCGCCGGTGGTTCGACTCACAACAGTCAGAATACTCTTGGCAATGTGTGCTACATTTGATCTGCATCTAGAGCAGTTAGATGTGAAAACTGCATTTCTTCATGAAGAACTTGAAGAATAAATATATATGCTCCAACCAGAAGGTTTTGTAGAAACAGGAAAGGAGAACTTAGTTTGCAGGTTGAACAAATCTTTATACGGTCTCAAACAGGCGCCGAGGTATTGGTATAAGAGATTTGATTCTTTCATTATGAGCCTTGGATACAACAGACTCAGTTCAGACCATTGTGCATATTACAAGAGGTTTGAAGATAATGATTTCATCATTTTGCTGTTGTATGTGGATGACATGTTTGTAGCAGGTCCCAACAAAGATCGAGTCCAAGAATTGAAGGCACAGTTCGCTAGGGAGTTTGAAATAAAGGACTTGGGACCAGCAAACAAGATTCTAGGGATGCAAATTCACTGAGACAGAAATAACAGGAAGATTTAGCTTTCTCAGAAAAATTACTTGAAGAAAATCTTACGGCGCTTCAACATGCAAAATTGTAAGTCAATTTCTACCCCACTTCCTGTTAATTTCAAATTATCCTCAAGTATGTGTCCTAGCAATGAAGCAGAGAGGAAGGAGATGCCTCGAGTACCGTATGCATCAGCAGTGGGAAGTTTGATGTTCGCTATGATATGTACAAGACCGGACATTACACAAGCAGTGGGAGCAGTCAGTCGATACATGGTAAATCCTGGTGGAGAGCATTAGATAACTATGAAGAGGATTCTGAGATACATCAGAGGAACCTCAGATGTTGCATTATGTTATGAAGGATCAGAGTTTACTGTCAGGGGCTATGTGGATTCAGATTTTGCTGGAGATCTTGATAAAAGAAAATCCACTACTGGTTATGTGTTTACACTTGCGGGAGCAACTGTAAGCTGGGTTTCGAAACTGCAGACCGTTGTGGCTTTGTCTACAATAGAAGCAGAGTACATGGCAGCTACACAAGCTTGCAAGGAAGCTATTTGGATACAAAGGCTATTGGAGGAGCTCGGGCACAAACAACAGAAAATTTCTGTGTTTTGTGACAGTCAGAGTGCCTTGCACATTGCAAGGAATCCAGCCTTTCATTCCAGGACAAAGCATATATGAGTTCAGTATCACTTCGTTCGAGAAGTAGTGGAAGACGGAAGTGTGGATTTGCAGAAAATCCATACCAAGGAGAACCTAACAGATGTTTTGACCAAGCCAATCAATGCTGATAAGTTTGTTTGGAGTAGATCCTCTAGTGGCCTAACAGAAACGTAGGCAACATGATTATGGTGAAGCAGAAAGGATGATGTGGAGATTGATTGATTCTCAATCAAATCTCCAAGTGGGAGAAATGTCAAAGCCGGTGGCCACAAGGCAAATTCAAATTGGCTTTAACAAGCCGACCAAAGAAAATGGTGCCGTCCAAATGGAGAAAAAGAAGAAGTTGGCAACAACATTTGAAATATGTATATATATTATATATATATTATTTTAATAACCATTTTTTGGCTATAAAAGGGAGAGCTCCCTAATTCATTTGTATTCAATTTTGTAGAGAGAGTTAAGAGTTGTGAGAAGTGATTCTTGCAACAGCAAAGAATTTTGTGTGCTTAGTGATTTGAGAGTTTGGGTGTATTGGGGTTTTGGGTAGTGAGCTAAAATACTACAATACTTGTAACTCCTTTTCACTAGTATAATATTTCCTTCTGTCTTCGCCCGTGGACGTAGGCTAAAAGCCGAACCACGTAATTTCTGGTATTCTCTTTTGTGCTTGTTCTTTATTTTCTTCCAATTTTATTTTAGCTGCGGTCCTGCTCCACCCACCAATTGCCTAACCGATTTGGCTTAGGAAGACAGCTTCATGCCCATGTCATAAAATCATAACATAGTTCTCATCTTATTTCACAGAATGCTCTAATCGCAATGTACACAAAGTTTGATCGAATTTTGATTCATGGAATGTGTTTTCCGGTATCGCTAGAAAGGATATAACTTCATGGGGTTCAATGATTGCTGGGTTTTCCAAACTTGGTTATAAGTTAGAAGCTTTGAACCATTCGGGTTGGGTAGAGATATTTTTGCTGGATGTTCCCTTTGTAACATGTATGCCCGATGTGGTTTGTTAGATTTTGCAAGAATTGTATTTAATGAGATAGAAAGCCCTGATTTAGCATCATGGAATGCAATTATTGCTGGGGTTGCTAGTCCTAGTAATGCCAACGAAGCCATGTCACTCTTTTTAGAAAGAGAAATGCTAAATATCGGGAATGCTGAGAGAACACTGAGAGAAGCGGCAGCTTGTGCTGTCGTTTCGTGTTCTCTCAGCTCTCCAATAAGAAAGCTAGTGCCCACGTAAAAAAAGACTTTAGCTTAAGTTACTTTTGTCAAAAGCTGCTGTTGGCCCCACACTCCATCACTTTTGCCAAGTGAATTCTGCCCCCCACGTGAAAGTCTTTGTTCTCTCCTTGCTCATGACTAAGCAAAGCTACATTTGAGTTATCCTTAAGCTAAAGTCTCAGCGTTGCTCCTTCACTCGGTTCACTTCTCCTTCGTTCTCCTTCACTTATTTGCTCATCATAAACCATTACTTCAGCTCATCCAATTAGTGAATCAGTGGCCATTTCTTCAGCTCGTTCATTTTTCGATCTAGATCTTGAAGCAACACCCAGTTGGTAATTATCTCAGCTTAAAGAATAATTTTTTATTTGTTTATAATTTTTTGTTATATCATAATAATAGATATATAACTGCATTTATTAATTAAATGATAATGTGTTTAATTTAGAATTTTTTAGAAATCTTTTTATTTAAATGATATGTTTGATTTAGAATTTTTTAATTTAAATTTTGTTTGAACATAGAATTATTTTTAATTTAAATTGTGTTCGATTTATCATTTTTAATTTAAATTGTTAGAACTTTAATGGATTAAATTATTGCTGGAAAAATTTATAATAATTTATTCTTAATTTAAATTTTGTTTCCACATTGAATTTTTTTATTTAAATTGTGTTCGATTTATCATTTTTTATTTAAATTGTGTTCGATTTATTTTTTTATTTAAATTGTATTCGATTTATTTTTTTATTTAAATTGTGTTCGATTTATTTTTTTTATTTAAATTGTGTTCGATTTATTATTTTTTATTTAAATTGTGTTCGATTTATCATTTTTTTTAATTTTTAGAATTTTAATGGATTAAATTATTGCTGGATGGTGTTTGTATAAATTGATCTTACATTTTGCTTAATACGAATATTAATTATTTTGTAGAAATGGATAATTTGAAACATGAAGGTGGAGTCGAAGATGTGCAATCGGAAAAATATGAGCCGACTCTTGGGATGTTATTTGATAGCCATGAGGAAATAATTTGGAACATATACTTGCATCAAAGCCAAGTCCACACTCCATATATGCTTACATAAACCATATTTTCTCAATTCTAACTGCATTTAACTTAATTTATTTTGGGATGTTATTTGATAGCCATGAGGAAATAATTTGGAACATATACTTGCATCAAAGCCAAGTCCACACTCCATATATGCTTGCATAAACCATATTTTCTCAATTCTAACTGCATTTAACTTAATTTATTTTGATTTATTTATTCACTGAAAATTTATTTTGATTGCAAATTCTTCTATCATCCACTAAAATGATTTAAATACTAGATACATAAATACACACATATGACGAGTACGAAGGGTGAGAGAGAGAGAGAAGAGCTGCAGTAACAGCAAGAAAGTTAAGATTTGTGACCTCGAATCCAAGGACTATTTCAATTGTCCCTAAACACTCTTAACTTATGAAAGGCGCTAATAAGTAATCTTCACAGGAAGATAGGGCATAATAACAGAATTCGTGATGCATAAATTTCATTTCGAATAACACAACAAAAAGATGAGAGATTTGATTAGAACAAACCAGTAAGCGTGCTCGCAACCTTTTACAAGAGCTGTTTCCTGAAGAACTGTCTTAACCAGAAAAACTAAAAGATCAAGAGCAAGTAAAACGGCTGGAATGAAGCGAGTTGCTGCTGGAGTGAACAAAAGGAAAGGAGTTGGAGTTAATTTGGGAGTGCTGGAGAAGGAGTTGAAAATAGAAAGAAAAAGGAGTTGAAAGGGAGTGCTGGAACGGCTGGAACGGATCTGTGAAAGCGAAGAAGGAAGAAGGAGTGCTGGAACGGATCTGTTGAAAGCGAAGAAGGAAGAAGGAGTGCTGGAACGAATCTGTTCTGTTGAAAGGAAGTGGAAGAAGGAGGAAAATGATTTGAAAGGGAGTACTTTTTCTTTTTCACATGGGGGACAGGCATCTGTTACTCACGTGGGGGGTGGGGGGGTGGGAGGGGGGGTGAGAGAAAGAAACGGCAGCACAAGCTGCCGTTTCTCTCAGCGTTCTCTCAGGTTCCCGATGTTTAGCAGCGCTCTTTCAGAAATGAGGGACCGTGAGTTGATACCTGATGGGCTCACTGTTCGTTCCCTACTTTGTGCTTGCACCAACCCTTCAAATGTGCTGTACCTTGACCTGTAAGGCACACCAATAATTTGCAATATCAATAACTTTCCACAACTTGTGACAGTGAATCATATGCCGATAACAAATTCAAGCAGCCCATGGCTTCATGTTTTAAGACATTAACATAGTTACGACTCATTGACATGTGTTACAAAGTTCACGAAGATGCTGGCACAGCATGATAGGCGTCTTCTGGTTATATTATCTTGGGTAAGCGCTCAGCAGTCAAGATGTAGACTGAAGCAGCATTTCATGACAGGCATGCACTCTTGAAGACCACACTTGAGGAAATCTTCCAAGGTCCCATAAACCCAACTATGAATCGTCCATCCCCTTCGTGTAACGGCTTAGATCTTCTGTTCAATTATTGCTGCTGCAGCTTGCTTGTCATAAGTTGCCACTGGCTACAGCTGCTATGGTAAAAGCATCTTCATGTGCTTGTGCATGTTTATTTGACTAGCTGTCTTCTAGTGATCTCTGTAGCCCTCGATCAATGTGCTAAGATACATGTAAATTGCTTCAGGTAATGCACGTTCTTCCTCATCTACAGGATTTTGCAGTTCCAAGAGCATAAATCCAATAGAAACAATAAATAAATAAATCATCCTCATATAAGTAAATGATTCCAGAATTTTTCTGGTCCTATGAGAATACAAGGGATCTATTTGTTCCATGGTTGTATCGCTAGTGTATGTAAAACTGTGGAAATTTATGCTTCTTTTATGCATTGTGTTGGCCTTGCAGCTGGCTAGATGTCAAAAATATGTTGAGCCATTGTGAACCCAAACAGTGTCCGGAACTGGAATTAAATAAATTATAGCAATTATATTTTTGTTATCAGAAGAGCGCAAATGGTAAATACAGCACTATTTTCTATTGACTTGATACAAAGAAACAAATAAAGCCAACAACAAAACACTCTTTAAGAAAAATGACAGTGACTTGCAGCTTTACTCTTCATCATCTTTTGGTTTGGTTGAAATTGATTCTCTTCGTGGCCGATGCTTCTTACCCTTCAGTTTTTCATTAAATTAGCTATGTTACGCAAAAATGGAATATCGTCTTCTGTGTAAAGCGTTATAGCTTCTCCACTCCTAACTGCCCTGCCAGTGCGACCTATATCGACAAAACTTGGCTTCAATTGACCAACAAAAGCGAATTAAAAAAATCTTAAAATAATCGAAATTACCATTTTGCTTTATGTACGTACAGAACAAGCATGATCAGATAAACAGCTATGTATAAGGAATTGATACAGAGCTGAGAACGTATTTGGCAGAGGCGCAAAACAGATTGTTCAATGTTTAATCTAGAGCATCAAAATACTTAGGAAAAGGAAGCAAAAAAAGTAGGATAATAATTCATATAATGCAACATGTGTATCAAGAATATCTCGCTCACAATATTCCATTAGCAAAACTTGCTTTTTCAAGAAATTTCAATCCAAAAACTTCGAAAACAAGGAATGAATTTGGTTGATTGATCGATGTGGTTTGTTAATCCTTGAATGTGTTTCATTAACGGTATTAAAGTACCTTTCATTGAAGCTGTTTTTCAAATGGTCAATGTTTCCGTATAAAAAAACATTGAGTGCTGCTAAATATCAAGAACAACGAGAGAATTGCCTCTTCTCTCTCTCTCCTCCTACCACATGCTTCATTCTCTCATTTTCCTTGATACTTAGCATTTTCCAAAAACATTTTTACAAGTTCCTGTAAAACTTTGACTTCATTTTTCACGTGCATGAGTTACAGTTAAAGTTTTAGTCATTGAAAAAGTACTGCACTAAAGTGAAGGTAATTATTCAACGAAATGTAAGTAGTGGAGTAATTTTCAAACTTGAATAGTAAATTAGAAAAACCAAGTGTGACTTGATCGGTGAAAAAATGTAACCAAACGTGTTTTCGCTCTTTTCATTTTTATATATAATTTTGATTAAAAAACTAAGACATGCATTTAAATTTTTAAAAATATTACATCACAAACATGATTTTTCTTGTCTAAAATAAGGTCACAAAACATCATTGATAAACAATATCAAAAGCTCCCTAGGTAGCCGAGTGCTATAATTTTAAGTAGATTAATTTGCGTGGCTAAAGCCAGTGTGTTATTGTCTCAATCCATGATCTACACCTCTAAAATCCTGAAGGCCCCGCCCCAAAAAATGAGAAGAAAACTTTGCTGTACGAATGTAAAGAGTCTAAAGGTATGAAGATTGATTTATTCATTTCAAAATCAAAACTAGGTCTGATGCTTTAATTTAATTTCTTCTACAACTTTTTCAAAACCACGTTTCGGAAAGCTAAAAAAAATGGTTGGGTACATGAAGTCACATGAAACACAAGTATCTAGCAAATTTAATTAGATTTTTACTCTCCATCCTCCACTTCCCATCAATGGTGCATTTTCAAAATTAACAACCTACTGCTTTGATTTTTTTTGGCAAAATTTGTCGTATCAGGGGAGGGAGAAAAGCCGGAGCGTCAAACGGTCAAAAATTGCACAACCCGAACAATTTCTAAAACGAGTCTAATTCGCCAATCTAGTCAAGCCATAACTCCTTCTGCTGATTAGATCTCCAGAAACAAATTCCTTTTCTTCATCGCCGTCCATGCCCGGTCGGTACAATTTATTTACTCTGCAGTCTGTACGATAATTAGTTTAATTCATACATTAACATTTAAATTGTAAAGAAGGCTTCCTAGCTTTTATTACCAATCTGTATATTAACAAATAGCAGAGATGAGTACATCCAATTAACTGCAGTGAGATGGATTTTTAAAAAAAATTAAACAAATAAAAATTTCACACATGAAATTATGAACATGATAAGACGTGCGGCAAAAGTGCGTTAAAAAACTTCTTAAATTCAATTATTCTTATTGTATGATCATCAATTTAACGTTGGCCACCGAAATTCGAATCCTCAAAAAAAAATAAAGGCCAAAAAATCGATTTTGGTTACCTAGTACCCATACCTTTTACAAAAAAAAAAATTAAAATTAAAATTAAAAATAAAATAAAATAAAAAATTATTGGCCAGAGCAGAGTCATTTGCCTTCAACCTTGACTGAAATAATCTTAAAGATGGTGCCTGCCTTCTCAAAAAGTCGAACCACTTTCTGCATAATAGGAAAAGTGATTCACTATTCAATTTGCAAGCGGTTTAAATAAAAAGACAATTGTTTTATAGAAGTCTCCACACTTGTCAAATGAAGGAAAAACGTGCATGTGACCAAAAAACAAAAAACAAAAATGTAATAATATCATTTGGACTCGGTCTAAAGACACGTGACGATTGATTTATTCATTTCAAACTTCAAACGTTGTCGCATGTTTTACTTTCTTCTCTTCTTTTACTGTAATGTTATTGAAACCACGTTTATGAAACATGAATTATGTATATATGAAATAAAAATACTTGTCGACTATATACAGTCCATCATCTCAAAATTATTTAAGTGGGTAGAGTTTAGTCACCCGCAGGTTTGTTCATGAACAAATTGCAAAAGTCATTTTAGCTTGGACCTAGCTTTGTTGAAACTATCCTAAACATGGCGTGTGGTTTCTCCAATACTTGCAGAGCAGTCATCGTATTCATATGGGCTGCCCTTACTCTTTTGATAGTCCATGTTGCATCTGCTACCAATATTAGTATTCATGTTGCAGCATCTGAAATAGAAAGACAAGCTTTACTCAACAGCGGCTGGTGGAAGGACAGGATTCCTCACAATACTTCAGATCATTGCAATTGGGTTGGTATCACTTGCAATTATGAAGGAAGTATCACCCACATAGACTTAGAAGATAGCAAGATCAAAGGGGAACTTGGCCGTCTCAACTTTTCTTGCTTTCCAAACCTGCAATATCTCAATCTTGGAAACAATAATCTATCGGGAAGCATTCCACCCCAAATTGGTTCTCTTTCAAATCTCAAGTACCTTAATCTGCGTTGGAATAATCTTACAGGCGAGTGAGTTACCAAATAATTATGGTAGCTAGCTAGCCTAGCTGTATATTTAATTTATATTCGTTGAAAAATAATCATTGACAGTCATTCATCCTTTAATCAATCACATTGCAGGTACTATCCCAAAAGAAATTGGGAGCTTAAGAAATCTGGAGGTGCTTTATTTGAGTAATAACAACCTCAATGGTGAGTTACCAATTAATTTTGGTAGCTAGCTACCCTAGCTATGTATTTAATTTATATTCATTAAAAAACAATCGATGACGTTCATTCTTCCTTTAACCAATATCACTGCAGGTACTATGCCAAAAGAAATTGGGAGCCTAAGAAGTCTGGAGGTGCTTTATTTGAGTAGTAACAACCTCAATGGTGAGTTGCCAATTAATTTTGGTAGCTACCTACCCTAGATATGTATTTAATTTATATTCATTAAAAAACAATCACTGACATTCATTTTTCCTTTAATCAATCTCACTGCAGGTACTATCCCTATAGAAATTTGGAGCTTAAGAAATCTAGAGGTCCTTTATTTGAGAAATAACAGACTCAGTGGTGCATTACCCCAAGAAATCGGGAACCTAAAAAGTCTAATCTGGTTGTCTGTAACGAGTAACACATTAGGTGGACCTATTCCTTCAACCCTGTTTCGTTTAACAAACATTAAGTATTTAGGTCTTGGTTTCAACCGGTTCAATGGATCAATTCCACGAGAAATAGGAAATCTAAAGAATTTGACTAATTTGGCTATCATGGCTAACAAGCTAACCGGAGCTATTCCTTCAACTCTCGGTCGTTTAACCAGCCTGCTGTATTTGAATCTCAGTTCTAACCTACTCCACAACTCCCTTCCACTAGAAATAGGGAATTTTAGTGCTCTAGAGGTATTAAACTTATCTGATAACAAAATACGTGGTATCATTCCAGACGAGCTCACCAAGTTATCCAACCTTCAATATCTCAATCTTTCCTCAAACCTACTTTCAGGCCAAATGCCTTTTGCAATTGGAAAACTCTTTAACCTCGTGTCTCTAGACCTCTCTAAAAATAAACTTAGTGGTTCGATTCCGACTGGGATTGACAACTGCTCAAAGTTAAAGAACTTAACATTGAACCAAAACAGTTTGGATGGAACTATTCCACTAGAGATCGGAAAAATTTTATTCCTAGAAAAGTTTGACCTTTCTCACAATAACCTTTCAGGCACCATACCTAAGACTCTCCGTCCAATGTATTTAGACTTGTCTTTCAACAATTTGGAAGGTGAAATTCCCACTTATTTGCAGGATAATCCACCAAAGAGTTTTGTAGGCAACAAGGGTTTATGCGGCCAGGTTGAAGGTTTTCCTTCTTGCGCTCAATGTCAAAAACTTACACCTTCAATCATTCTGTTT
This sequence comes from Citrus mangshanensis, assembly GCA_030449895.1. Classification (NCBI taxonomy): domain Eukaryota; kingdom Viridiplantae; phylum Streptophyta; class Magnoliopsida; order Sapindales; family Rutaceae; genus Citrus; species Citrus mangshanensis. The sequence goes on from JASUUJ010000155.1 coordinate 379,413, forward strand.
GTTAAAATTTTTCTTCCTCTTAGTCTAGTTCTCGCCTTGATTATAGTTGGATTCATATTACTCCTTAAACGTCAGAATAAAAACCTGAAACTCAACTCAAGAGCTGCCAAGAATGGAGATGTGTTTTCAGTGTGGAATTACGATGGTAAAATTTTATATGAAGATTTGATTAATGCAACGGAAGATTTTCATATCGGATATTGCATCGGAACTGGAGGTTACGGTAGTGTATACAAGGCCGAGCTACCAGACGGGAAAGTTGTTGCTTTGAAGAAGCTTCACCATTCTGAAACAGAGGATTCAGCTTTTGTCAAGAGTTTCCAAAACGAGGCTCGTGTACTCTCCACAGTTCGACATCGGAACATTGTGAAACTTTATGGTTTTTGTTTGCACAAAAGATGCATGTTTTTGATTTATGAGTACATGGAAAGAGGAAGCTTGTTCTGTGTTTTACGCGATGATGACGAAGCCATTGAGTTGAATTGGACTAAAAGAGTGAACATCGTGAAGAGTGTGGCTCACGCTTTGTCGTACCTGCATCACGACTGCACTCTATCAATTGTTCACCGCGACATATCAAGCAACAACATTCTACTTGACTCAAATTTGGAGGCATTTGTGGCTGATTTTGGCACTGCTAGACTTCTACATGTTGATTCATCCAATAGAACCCTACGAGCGGGCACTTACGGACATATTGCCCCAGGTGAATTAAATAATTGGTTGTATTTCTTATTACGCTCTATGGTTTTCTTTTTAAAGACATTTCTTACACTCTTTTCTTTTCATGTAGAACTTGCCTACACTATGGTTGTGACAGACAAATGTGATGTTTATAGTTTTGGGGTAGTGGCACTCGAAATATTGATGGGAACACATCCAGGAGAACTCCTCTCGTCGTTATCATCATCATCGGGTCCAAAAATCATGTTGATCGATGTTTTAGACCAACGTCTCTTGCCTCCAGTGAATCAAAAGATTGTTCAAGATATTATTCTTGTTTCAACAATAGCATTTGCTTGCTTGCGTTCTCAACCGAAATCTCGACCCACAATGCAACAAATTTCTCAGGAATTTCTTGCGGGAAAGACACCAATGCAAAAAGCTCTCAAAGAATTTTCCATTTCAGAGCTGAGAAATCAAGAAATGTTTTGGCTTCATGAATATGACAATATCCCATGAAAGGATTTCAAAATTTGAAGGTAAGTAATGTTCTGCTGGTCTCTTTAGACCTAAATAATCACTATTTTAGATTTTACTTAATATAATATTAGATCGTGAGAGAATTAATTTTAATCAATTACACACATACTCATGCTAGCAAGTGTTTCAATATAGAATTTTACGTGGATAAGGTCCTCACTGTTTTAATATCTATGGAATGAAAGTTCACGTAATATGCCATGTGCTCATATTTAATTATGATAAAAATACGGTTAGATTTTTATTTTATAAAATTAATAATTACTAATTACTAATTACATAACATCAAAATTCATTGGGAATATAGTTTGAGAGATATTATTGAATTAGTTATACATTAAATAAATAATATTATGACATATATATATTTATTTTCAAAATTCTCTTTATAAATATTAGTTATATCAAATTTAACTACACATTATATATTCAATGGATGGTTGTATAACCTCACTAAAAAAGAAAATAAACGATCTTTAAAGTTTAAACTAGGGGACAGAACGTAAGATACTTAAGAAAATGAACTAAATTCGAAATTAAAACAAAATAGGTCTGCTTAATGTCAAAAGCACGACGTCGTATCTGTTATTGAACTACCAATTTTACCCTTACTACCGCGTAACTCTTGAAGCGCGCCATTTTGCTGCTCAAAGACCTGCGTGCATTACTTTCGGTCTACTTTGTTTTCACCTTTTTTTTTTAAATTCAGATTTTAAGGATGACGTTGCTTAAATACATTTACTAGAATCCAACAATCTTAAGGTAATTTAATTTATTTGTCTGCAGTTTCAATTTTTCGCTATGATGGCTTGACAGTTCAGTTCTGCTTCCCTATTCCATGTCTAGTTTCATTGCTTCCATGCTTTTATGGCAAACGTTTGTGTTTAATTGGTACTTCGTTGTCGTTGCAAAACATTTGTATTCGTTGTTCTAATGTATTATAAATTTTAAATCATTCTGCAGTCTTCTTGTTTGAAGAATTGCCTCTTACAAGCTTTCAAATTTTGTTCCTGTCAAAATATTTGTGAGGGGCCCATTTTGATTGCTTGAAAAACCCATTTACCACAAGCTTGATTCCATTTGGAAGTACGCCCATGTAAATCATCCAAGCAATGATTTGATGACACATCAGTTTGTATATAAAAAAATTTGTACGAGAGTTCTTATCTCTATTATTGTTGTTTGATTTGAACTTATTGTATCATAATTCATAAATTGTCTATTGTCTTTCGGAAGTATTTAACTGTAAAGGAAGTTGTTTTAGCATGCTGGGGTCCAATAATCTTTAAGAGGTTTTCATTTTATTTTCCTAATGGAAATGAGTTTGTCTAGTTACTATCGGGCACTTATTTATGTTTTCAATCTTGGTGTTCTCTCTTCACTTCACCTGCTGGTCACTGCCATATTTTGATTATGTTTTTCACCTTTTGGCCTCTGTCATTTGCATTGGTGGTGTTGTGGGTATTGGAATGCATTCGAACAATGTATATGTTGCTGGATCAAGCAGGGGAGGTGGTGGATTCTTTTTTGAGAAGCTTCGATGATATTTGGGAACTTTGATTTATTCAGGTTCATGGAGTAACATAGGAGTCGGATTTTTCCTCCGTTCATGCAATTTACCACTTACATTTGTTGCTTCCTACTAGTACTTTTAAAATGCAGATACAAATAGAATCTCAACATTTTTTATCCTTTAGTTCTAGACTATTTTCTTTCTGAAATGCTGTGACCACTTACATTTGTTGCTTCCTACTATTACTTTTAAATCCATATACAAATAGAATCTCAACATTTCTTATCCTTTAGTTCTAGACTATTTTCTTTCTGAAATGCCGTGACCATGATTAGAAACTTAAAAACCCAACTGCCGTTCGCCTTCTACCACAGTCAGCCTTTTGTCCAATCAAATGCTCAAACTTACTGTAGGACTGAACAGTTCAGCAATGATTACATTAGCTCTCTCTGCAAGCAAAACCTGTACACTGAAGCTCTTGTAGCATTTGACTTCTTGCAAAACAATACAAACTTCAGGATAAGACCTAGCACTTATGCTGATTTAATCTCTGCATGCTCTTCTCTGAGATCTCTACAACTTGGAAGAAAAGTCCATGATCATATTTTATCGTCCAAGTGTCAGCCAGATGTTGTTCTACATAACCATATTCTTAATATGTACGGCAAATGTGGTTCATTGGGGATGCTAGAATGGTTTTTGATGAAATGCCGCTAAGGAATGTGGTCTCTTGGACTGCTATGATTGCTGGACGCTCTCAGAATGGCCAAGAAAATGATGCGATTGAACTGTACATACACATGCTACACTCAGGAGCTATGCCAGATCAGTTTACCTTTGGAAGCATAATAAGATCTATCTCTGGTCTATGCTGTGTTGGCTTAGGAAGACAACTTTATGCCCATGTCATAAAATCAGAACATCGTTCTCATCTTATTTCACAGAATGCTCTAATCGCAATGTACACAAAGTTTGATCGAATTTTGGATGCACGGAATGTGTTTTCTGGTATCGCTAGAAAGGATATAACTTTATGGGGTTCAATGATTGCTGCATTTTCCAAACTTGGTATGAGTCAGAAGCTTTGAGCCGTTTTAATGAAATGCTCCATCATTGGGCTTACCAGCCAAATGAATTTATATTTGGCAGTGTTTTTAGTGCTTGTAGCAGTCTCCTACATCATGAATGTGGGAGGCAGATACATGGCATATGCATAAAATTTGGTTTGGGTAGAGATATTTTTGCTGGATGTTCCCTTTGTGACATGTATGCCCAATGTGGTTTGTTAGATTCTGCAAGAATCGTATTTAATGAGATAGAAAGCCCTGATTTAGCATCATGGAATGCAATTATCTCTGGGGTTGCTCGTGCTGGATGCATGCATGAAGCTGATGATTTTATCAACCAAATGGCTTTTGACGCTGATATCGTGGTATGGAAGTCTCTGTTAGCTTACTGTAAAACCCATGGGAATGTTGATGTTGGAAAACCAGCTGCGGAGAATATTTTGAAAATCGATCCTACAAATTCTGCCACTCTTGTTGTTGCAGATGTCAGCTGCATTTTACAGCTGTGTGTTGACTATTGTGTAGATGTTAGCTGTATTTTACAGCTGCTATGTGTTGACTTAAATACTAGATTTTAGGAGTTATAATCCCTAATTTTCAGGGATTCTGATTTGCAATATCTTAGCTGTTTTCTACCATTTTGTTCCTAGGGTGTAATGTATATAAATAGGTATTCTTCTCTAATGTAAAATAAAGTGAAGAAGTCTGATTTTTCACATGGTATCAGAGCCACTCTTTTGAACTAAGTCTCTGAATTTTTCTCATCTTCCATTCTAAACTCTCAAGCCTTCTAATGGAGAAGACAACAAACCCTACACAAGAATCTGAGATTTCCTCCAGTTCTGTAACAAGGCAGGACATCTCTTCGGTCTCCTTAGGTACCGAAAACCCCTCCTTGCAAATAACTTTGCACAAGTTAAATGGCAGAAACTTTTTGCAATGGTCTCAATCTGTCACCCTATTTCTTCGCGGCAAAGGCCGATTAGGGTATATTACAGGGGAAACCAAAGCCCCTGATGTCTTAGATCCTGGTTATCCGCGGTGGGATGCTGAAAATTCAATGGTACAAGCTTGGTTGATTAACTCAATGGACGTGGATATTGGTAGGACTTATCTCTTCCTACCATCTGCGAAGGAGCTTTGGGAAGCCGTGACAGAAACCTACTCTGACCTTGGGAATGCAGCTCAGCTCTTTGAAATCAAGTCACAATTACGTGACCAAAAGCAAGGGAGTCTTTCAGTGACTCAATATTTCAATTCTCTAAACAATATATGGCATGAACTTGACCTTTACTATGAATCGCAGTGGCATTGCTCTGAGGATGCCATCAAATATAAGAGGATGTTGGATAAAGAACGTCTCTTTGATTTTCTTTATGGACTCAACAAAGAACTTGATGAAGTTCGTGGCAGAATATTGGGAAAGAATCCTCTACCCTCCATCCGAGAAGCTTTTGCTGAGGTGAGGCGTGAAGAAAGTCGAAAGAGAGTCATGATGGGACTAGTGAAGGAACCTGAGGCAGAGAGATCAGCACTGGTGACTAAAAAGACAGATCAGTCAGCTGACCAAAAGGGACAAAAACATGGAGAACGTCCCTATTGTGACTATTATCACAAGAAAGGACATACTCGAGACTCATGCTGGAGGCTTCATGGAAAGCCAGCAGATTGGAAACCAAAACGACAGCATGAAGCAAAGGAAATGGTGACAGAGAAAACTAATCAGTTTGCTCTCACAAAAGATCAATTTGAGATGCTGCAGCAGCTCCTCATACAAAATCAGCAAGCAAATAGAAATGACTTGACCTCCTCTAGTTGTAATGCAGTCCATACAGGTAACCCATCAGCCCTTAGCATCCAATCCCTTGAAAAAGGTTCTTGGATTTTTGATTCAGGGGCCTCAGACCATATGACAGGGTCTTCTCAAATTTTCTCTAGTTACACTCCATGTCCAGGTAATTATAAAGTGAGGATTGCTGATGGATCATTATCCACTGTTGCTGGAAAAGGAACAGTAAAACTATCAAATTGTTTGACTCTTTTTTCAGTTTTACATGTCCCAAATCTTTAATGTAATCTTCTTTCAGTTAGTAAACTTACCAAAGACACAAAATGTATAGCTAAATTCTGTGGTTCTAAATGTCTATTTCAGGATCCAATCTTGGGGAGGATGATTGGGAATGCGAAGGAATATGAGGGGCTGTATTATCTCGAGAATAAAGGACCCGTGAAAGGACATGCTCAGGTCTCTCAATGTGAATTTGTTTCTTCTGAAATAATGTTGTGGCACTATAGGTTAGGCCACCCTAGCTTTCCATACCTAAAAACCATGTTTCCTTCCTTATTTAAAAATAAAAATCTGAGTTTATTATATTGTGATTTTTGTCAAATGGCTAAACAAACACGTGTTCCATTTCCTGCCCGTACTTATAAACCATCCCAACCTTTCTCTTTGATTCATAGTGATATTTGGGGCCCCTCAAGGGTTAACAACCTGTCAAAAGCAAAATGGTTCATTACATTCATAGATGACCACTCTAGGACCACTTGGGTGTACCTTTTGAAGGAAAAATCTGAAGCTGGACAAACTTTTAAACAATTCCATGCCATGGTAAAAACTCAGTTTCAAACTGATATTCGTGTACTCCGTACAGATAATGGAACTGAGTATTTCAATTCTATTTTAGGGAATTACCTATCACAACAAGGAATTGTCCACCAAAGTTCTTGTTCCGGAACACCACAACAAAATGGGGTTGCAGAACGTAAAAACAGACATCTTTTAGAGGTTGCTAGGGCCATTATGTTCACAACTAATGTACCAAAAATATATTGGGGAGATGCTATTCTTACAGCATCTTATCTCATAAATCGTATGCCCTCTCGAGTTCTTAAATTCAAGACACCTATTTCTGTTTTTCTTGACAGCTACCCACAAAATCACCTTGTTACCTCTAATCTTGCACTCAAAACTTTTGGTTGTACAGCCTTTGTATATCTTCCGAGTCTTCAAAGAACAAAGTTGTCTCCTAGAGCCATCAAGTGCCTATTTCTAGGATGTTCTCCTACCAAGAAAGGGTACAAGTGCTATAATCCTCTTACCAGAAAATTATTCATCATAATGGATGTCAAGTTCTTTGAAAATCAGCCTTATTACATGAGTAATTCTCTTGAGAGAAGATAATTCTTGGGATCTTCTGACGCTTTAGAACCTAAGATGCCTAGCGCCCAACCTAGAACCCAATATGTCCAGTAATTCCAGCCTAGAACTCAATCTACCAAATACCTCCTCCCTCAGTCCAGACATTCATCCTAACCTACCTAACACCATAGAACTTAATCAACCAATAGTGTCACCAAGGAATGAAGGGATAAAAGTCAATTCACATTTGGAGGAACCTATAGGCCAGTTTCATGTCTATTCGCGAAAGAAGAATAAAACTCAAGAGGTACAGCCACTTATAGACCAAGCAGAACCAAGATCTGAACTAAGGGAGGATCAAAACCCACATACTGAATATGCTGAGAACGAAGCTCAGAAGTCCACAGATTTGCCTATTGCGATAAGGAAAGGGGTAATAAATTGCACTAAACACCCTATCTACAAGTTCTTGTCATATGCAAAGCTATCTAAGGAGTATAGGAATTTTGTGGCTAGTCTATCTAATACCACTATTCCAAGAAACATCCATGAAGCCCTAGAGTCAAATGAGTGGAAGAAAGCTGTTCAAGAAGAAATGGCAGCCTTAATAAAGAATAACACATGGAAGCTTGTACCAAGACCTAAAGACAAGAGGACTGTGGGGTGCAAGTGGGTATTTACAGTCAAATATAAGGCTGATGGAAGTGTGGACAGGTATAAAGCAAGACTCGTGGCGAAAGGTTTCACACAAACCTATGGGGTGGACTATCTAGAAACTTTTGCCCCAGTGGCAAAGCTTAATACTGTAAGGATCCTTCTCTCTCTTGCTGCAAATTTAGATTGGCCTCTCAACCAGCTTGATATCAAGAATGCATTCTTGAATGGAGAATTGGAAGAGGAAGTTTACATGGATATGCCGCCTGGTTTTGAAGAAAAAGGACCTGCTGGAAGAGTTTGTCGGTTAAAAAGGTCTCTCTATGGCCTTAAACAGTCCCCTAGGGCTTGGTTCGACCGATTTGGAAAAGTCTTGAAGAACTATGGTTATTCTCAAGGGCAAGCCGATCACACTATGTTCTACAAACGGTCTAAAGAAGGGAAGTTAGCTATTTTGATCGTGTATGTTGACGACATTATACTAACAGGAGATGACAAAGAAGAGCTGGAAGGATTAAAAGAAAAATTAGCTTGTGAGTTTGAAATCAAGGATCTTGGACCACTACGTTATTTTTTGGGAATGGAGGTAGCTAGAACAACTAAAGGTATTCTCGTTACACAGCGGAAATACACCCTAGATTTGCTAAAGGATACTGGTATGATTGACTGTAAACCTGCTGCCACACCAGTAGAACCAAATAGCAAGTTGGGTCTTGAAGAAAATAGTGCACCCGTGGAGAGGGGGAGATATCAAAGACTAGTAGGGAGATTAATTTATCTTTCCCATACTAGACCTGATATTGCTTTTGCGGTTAGCTTAGTGAGCCAGTTTATGCACTCCCCAAGAGAAGCTCACTTAGTGGCAGTAAACCGAATACTTCAATACCTGAAGTCAACACCGGGAAAGGGACTTTATTTTGAGAAGGGAGAAAAAAGGAATGTAGAAGCTTTTGTTGATGCGGATTGGGCTGGAAACATCATGGATAGGAAGTCTACAACGGGTTATTGTACTAAGGTGTGGGGAAACCTTGTAACTTGGAGAAGCAAGAAGCAAACTGTAGTGGCACGAAGCAGTGCAGAAGCAGAATTTCGAGCACTAGCACATGCGGTATGTGAGCTTATGTGGATAGAACGTGTTCTCAAAGAACTACAGTTAATAAAAAACAGTCCTATGCAACTTTACTGTGACAATAAGGCAGCAATTAATATTGCCCATAATCCTGTCCATCATGACAGGACAAAACATGTGGAGGTAGACCGACATTTTATTAAAGAGAAATTGGAAACTGGAGTTATCTGTTTGGTGTATATTCCTACAGGACAACAAACTGCAGATATGTTGACAAAAGGAATGCCTGGACACAAGTTTGAAGAGTTTGTATGCAAGCTAGGCATGAAGAATATCTATGCTCCAGCTTGAGGGGGAGTGTTGCAGATGTCAGCTGCATTTTACAGCTGTGTGTTGACTATTGTGTAGATGTTAGTTGTATTTTACAGCTGCTATGTGTTGACTTAAATACTAGATTTTAGGAGTTATAATCCCTAATTTTCAGGGATTCTGATTTGCAATATCTTAGCTGTTTTCTACCATTTTGTTCCTAGGGTGTAATGTATATAAATAGGTATTCTTCTCTAATGTAAAATAAAGTGAAGAAGTCTGATTTTTCACACTTGTATTGCTTTGCAACATATATGCTTCTTCCGGAAAGTGGGAGGAAGTCGCTAGATTAAGGGGCTCAATGAAAGAAAGGGGTGTGAGGAAAGTTCCTGGTCAGAGCTGGATTGAAATTCAGAGTAAGATCAATGTGTTCTTTGCAGAAGATGTTATGCATCCAGAAAGGGACAAAATATATACAATCCTGGAAGAGCTCTGGTTGCAGATGCTGGATGAGGGTTATGTTTCAATCCACATGTTGGCTTCAACTGAACAATTACAGTGGTCGAACAAGCTTCCTCCTCACTATTCAACAAAATAGAATGTGGCTGGCCAACCACGAGGTTCCATATTAAACTAGTGTCTCTGGATTCTCATTCAGAAGAACTTAAGGGTATGCTTTGGTGCTTCATCATGCCTTTAAACTTTTTTAAAATCTTTTTTATTGCATTTAAACTAAAGATTTGTTAGTGACATAATTATTGAAAAGTGACTACAATGAAGGATTTTCCAATACTAATGGGCATGTTCTCATATGATAGTTTGAATAACAATTTCCTGAGCTCTAGCAATTTGCTATTTTATTTTAGTAATCAATTTGTGGTCTGAAATATTAATTGCTGATTGATTGTTTTTTTTTCCCCTTTTGTTTAGCTTTTTTGGCAGGGGAATATTCTTGTGTGATTGACAAGATTACTAGGCCCGCTCTTCCTGGTACTTTATCAAAGCCTCATGGCTTAAGTTTCTTATTGTCTTGATGAGTTTATGAATCATTTTATTCATTGCAGGGGATTTTGTGCTTTCTCTAAGACTCGAACATGGAATTTGGATTAGGGAGATAGAGCTCTAAACAGGACAGGTTTATAGATGATTCTCAATTGCAATTGGTATTTGTGTTCGACTACAATGCCATGCTGGCAGCAGTTGACCTTGACCCGTAAGGCACAACAGTAATTTGCAATAACTTTCCACAACTAGGGACAGTGAAACATATGCTGATAACAAATTCGTAGCAGCCCATGGCTTCATGTTTTAAGACATTCACTTAGTTACGACTCATTGACGTGTGTTACAAAGTTCATGAGTATGCTGGCACAGCATGATAGCCGTTTTCTGGTTATATTATCAGGCAAGCGCTCAGCAGTCAAGAATGTAGACTGAGAGGCAGCATCTCATTACAGGCATGCACTCTTGAAGACCACACTTGAGGAAATCTTCCAAGGTCCCATAAACCCAACTATGAATCATCCATCCTCTTCGTGTAATGGCTTAGATCTTCTGTTCAATTATTGCTGCTGCACCTTGCTTGTCACAAGTTTGCCACGGCCTACAGCTACTAAGGTAAAAGCATCTTCATGTGTTTATGCATGTTTATTTGACTAGCTGTCTTCTAGTGATCTTTGTTGCCCTCGATCAATGTGCTAAGATTTATTTATCACTGTATTTATCAGCAATAAATCAGCATAAGTAACAGGAAAGTCATATGATATGCAAGTGATGTCTGATATGAAAATATCACGGTAATAGCGTATATGGAATTACAATATCACCATTCAGAAGTTTGTCCATATTAGTCAGTGCGAACCATCTAAACTTGGGCATTTCTATTACTGACAATGATATTGTAAAACCAATAAGGTTTAGGCAAAAATGAGAAAACATAAAAAAATAAAAAATAAAATTCCAGGTGCTGCAGTTTTTCAATGTAAATTTTACAGGCTCAGATTTCATGTCCAGATTTTTTCTCATAGGTCATACAATCAAGTAAACACATTCTAATATGACCACCATCATTTCCTTGATTTACATAAGATTTTCTCAACTAGAAAATTCATGCAAAAGTTTATGTGATTTAGTTCTTTTGGCAACCAAAATAAAAGCTCCTTTGCTCGCTCTTTGCTTTGCACAAAAATGAGTACTGGTGGATTTAAGCTCTACTGCCGCGTACGGTATTAGAGCAGGAACAATTTTACAGCAGTTGAAGATACTGACACAATGAAGCTAGAGAGATAGGTTGAAATTTTACTCAACAAATTTGCAGCGAAAATTTTCTAAAAATATGGAAAAAAGTACTGCAGTTAAAAACTGTGAGACAACCAAACCAGAGAGATAGGTTGCAATATCACTCAACAACTTTCCAACAAAAAATTGCTAAAAAGAGTATGCATGTTGAATTATATTTGGAACATTTCTGTAGGAGTTTTATTCCATGCAACAAATAACCAGACATAATCGTAGCCATCTGACATGTAGCGACTCATAATTAGCGCATACAGAGAGTTATGAAATAGATAACCCTATCAAAGCAGTTAGAATCATGCCAGACAAACGATTTACATCTGTTGTTATGTCATTTAACTTGAAAGAGCGCCAATGCCAGTATGGTGTAAGATTTTATAAATGAAATCTTACAAATTGGAAGTTCCTTAGACCAATATTAGAAGTAAAGGAAACCCATAGTTAGCACACACCGATGCAAACAAATTCAGTCATGAAAAATCCTGAACAAGAATAACAAATCTAATCCTCCTAATTCCAGATGAAATAGGGTTACCACTTTAACTAAAAGCTAATTCTAGAAACACAACAAATATGCTTTCTGTCACATGCTTAATTGTATCATACCTCTGCGAAGCTTTGACGTAGTGCAAGAAGTTTCCCTTCTTCACTTCCAGCAAAAACCAATTTCTGCTTGATTGATTCAGAAGCTGTATTCCTGTTCAAAATTGCAGAAATGTAATGGACACCATGTACACACCCTGCTATTTTAATAAAGTAAATCCTCATACTTACTTCCTGCCAACTATAACAGCACCATGCATTATTGATCTTGCAAGCTCCTCAACAAAATCAGGTAAAGTAGCACTGAACAATGAGCGTACTCTCGAAGGATTAAAGCATGCTTTCACCACAGGATCGATAATGCTTTAACAAGTTGCCCACCTCGAATAGTTTATCAGCTTCATCAAGGACAAGATATTCAACCCTACACAGAAAAAAACTAATAATGAATTAGATTTTGCAGCAAAAGGTTTGATGATTTACGTGCAATAAATAGGATAGCTAGGCACAAGATACACCTCAACAAAATGGTTTGCAGATGTATTAATGGGATATTTATGCACATTGAAAGCTTCCACAATCATTTTGCATAGAAGTTTTGCAACAACATTTTACTTGGTGAATTGAAGTCCTTCAACTTGTATTGACTCAAGACTCCAATTGAAATATGGTCTGGAAACCAGTAGAGTATTCCAATTAGAAGATATTTGGTTGTTTTGTATACGCATATACAAAGCAAAAAAAAAAAAAAAAACTAGAATCAAGAGCTTTGGAATATGCATTCCTGAGATATCCATATGGGATCAAAGTATGCAACCTTCGATGTACAGACTTGAAGAAACTTAAGTGTATCATAAGCAAAGATGTGGTCTTTAATGAATCAAGGATGGTTCAAAAGACATCTACATCTGATACAAAAACCAAAGAGGAAGAAAGCAAGCCAGAGAAAACATGTAGAGGTGGAGCTAACAAAGCCTGAGCTTGATTTGATTGTCATCAGAAAATTTGGCACACCAATATGCTTCATTTAAGTGTGTCATTAAGCTGTCTCTTGGAAAATTTAAATATGTTGCTGTAAAAATCTTGTCAACTGGTAAAATAAATTAATGGGGGGATATACTAAATATAACATAGAATTTAATGTCATTCAACATTTGGCCTATGTCCACGAGTAGGAATTTAAAGCTTTCACTATAAAAAAATGAACCCTACTTTTGTTGTTATAGACACCTCATCTTTTGTGTACTAAGACAGGCGTTATATATATATATATATATATAGTGTTCTACTGATAACAAAGAATTCTAATCCAAACACTTTTATGTCATCTTTATTACTTAAGATTCAGATACTCCATAATATTATCTTCTATGGATGATAGCACAACTAATTTATATCCCTATCTCTTTGAATCAAGCTTCTAAATCCTTCCACGTTTAGAGCTGGGGGTTGAATCGTGGTCTCACAGACTTGTGGTGATTTGAACTTTTTCGCACCATCTTTTACATAGTCCATGATCTTGCATCTAGTCCATGGACTTATGATTTTGTTGCAGAACTAACGGTCTCTGTTATAGATTTAGTGGTTCTGGTGCAAGCTTTATGGGCTTTATGGACTCTGTTTCAGGACTGATGATCCTACTGCATGATTCATGACACTAGCATTTCTTCCTACTGCATGATTCATGACACTAGCATTTCTTCCTACTGCAAGATTCATGACACTAGCATTTCTTCTTTGATTTTTCATGACTCTGCTGCAGGAATTATAATCTTCCCTCAAGATTCATCTACATTTTTTCTTTGAATTTTCATGATCATGCTGGAGGATTCATGATGTCAGCCTTTCGTATTTGACTTTTCACATTTCTTATAATAACAAAATCTTATGATCAGATGGATGTGACATTGAAGCAACTGATGATGAGTGTCGAATTTGTTCATAAAGTTGGCAGTTGTCAATTAGAATGACAGAACAAATGCATCTTAAAATTTCGGACAAACATCTCAATTACATATCAGTAGCTTTTCAAAATGTATGAAATTTATGGATCGTTTATTGGGTGAGCTGACACGGCTTAAGTTACCTACAATGCAACCGTATCAAAAATATCTCGCTCACAATATCCCATTAGCAAAACTTGCCTTTTCAAGAAATTTCAATCCGAAAACTGCGAAAACAAGGATTGATTGATCGATGTGGTTTGTTAATCCTTGAATGTGTTTCATTAACGGTATTAAGGTACCTTTCATTGAAGCTGTTTTTCAAATGGTCAATGTTTCCGTATCAAAAAACATTTTTAGAAGTTCCTGTAGAACTTTGACTTCAATTTTTCGCGTGCATGAGTCACACTTAAAGTTTTTGTCATTAAAGAAATACTGCAATAAAGTGGGGGTGATTATTCAATGAAACGTAAGTATTCAAACTTGAACACTAAATTAGAAAAACCGAGTGGGACTTTGTCAGTGGGAAAATGTAACCACATGTTTTCGATCTTTTCATTTTTAATATATAATTTCCATTAAAAAAAGACTAAGACATTCATTTAAATTTTTTAAAATATTACATCATAAACATAATTTTTTTTTTTTGTCTAAAACAAGGTTACAAAACACCGATGCTTTAATTTACTTTCTTCTCTGCTTCTTCCACAACTTTTTTAAAACCGCGTTTCAGAAAGAGTTGGGTACAATGAAATCACATGAAACATGAATATGTATATTATATAGGAAAACCTTTTCATTATAATATATCAACTCAAAGTTAAGAGATCAACTACTTATTAATTTTAGTCTTACCCTCGCCCAGGATCCTGGCCAAAAGGTTTCAAGCAGATTTAATTGGATGGTCACCAGAGTTCGAATCTTAAAAAATATAAGGGCTAAAAAATCGATTTTGAATATTTAGTACCTATACCTTTTATGAAAAAAAATAAAATAAAAAATTCTTGCCAGAGCAGAGTCATTTATCTTCAACCTTGGTTGAAATAATCTTAAAAATGGTGCCTGCTTTCTCAAGAAGTCGAGCCACTTTCTGTATAATAGGAAAAGTGATTCATTATGCAATTTGTGAGTAGCTTACATAGAAAGACATTTAATTGTTTTATAGAAGTCTACAGCTATCAAATGAAAGCAAAACGTGCATGGGACCCCAAAAAAAAAAAGAGTAGTGCTAGAGAGAGAGAAGCGTGAGAGAAAGACAAGATAATTTTGCTCTCTCTTTATCTCTTTTTTCATTGTTTCTCTCGTCTTTCTCTCGTGTTTCTCTATACCAAGCATTTAAAAAAAATTATAATAATATCATTTGGACTCAGTCTGAGGACACGTCACGATTGATTTATTCATTTCAAACTTCAAACGTTGTCTGATGCTTTATTTTCTTCTCTTCTTTTACTGTAATTCTATTGAAACCACGTTAATGAACATGTTGATGCGAGATTCTGGTTGTCCTCTTCCTACGACCAGGGTCTCTGCTCGATCAACTTCACCACGATCAGGATCTCTCCTCGTAAAGCTTCTTCTCCAGAGGTTCCTGCGTACACAGACAGGTCAGAGTACGCCGGTTGTTTTCCCGGCGCAAACCCTCCGACGCTCAAGTCAGATATGAAGGTTCTGGGAACGCTAACCACAAATCTTATGGCTTTTCTGTCGTTTTAGTTCTTTAGAGCTCTCTTTATCTCCGTTATAATGTCGAAAATGCTAACCCTTTTACCTTCGCTGGCTACCTTTTTATAAGCTTCCTCTGAATCCCGGTCTTCCGTAGTTCACGCCCATTATTCTCCCCACCCTCGGATGTGGATGCCCTATTGTCGTCATTGTGGGTGAATGGAGATGGACTTCGTGCCTTGATTCTCAGACGGGAATGCACGTATTGCCAACTGTCGTTGACTGGGTCTCCTCGTCTCGACCCCTAGCAGGAATGACCTTATACCTCTAATAGGAGTTCTGTCTCGTGAATGACATATTCGTGGACGAGCAGGATATTCTTGCTTCCCTCGCCACCGTGCTCTTACAGATATACTGTGGAACCCCGATCACTTCTGGTCTTCGTCGAATATTATCCCACAAACACCGGTCCCCCAGTTTCTGGTGTTGGGTAACGCAGTGAGCCGACAGTAGAAACTCGATAATCTTTGCTTGCGCAGGGTCGGAAAAGGCTACCAAGAGTCGTGTCGCATTTAATTGCGGATGAGGTGAGGTGGCAGAAATCTATCCCTCCATTTGAATTTCAAACCTACGGTTGCAAGATTCTCGGGATATGTTTCATTAAATGCTGGCAGCCCAAGAGTTTGCTCCTCAGTAAGAAAACCCAAAATTCCCAAATGAGAACTCGTCATCTTCTCCCTTCTTGTCTCTCCGGCGAATGAACCTCGGCACTAAAGCTTTCATCATTGTCTCTCTCTGACCGAGCCTCTTCTTCAGGTATTTCTTCTATTTTCTCGGTCTTGGATAGTCGTAGATAATTTCTTTTCTCTGTGCTTTGCTTGGGTAGTAGTTGGTGGTGGTGTTCTAGTTATAGTTTAGGGAATGTCGAAGGGTAAGGAGAAAGTCGTTGAGATTGATGACGACGAACTAGGTTTCTTGCCTAGCCTGCTCACCGATCCTGCTTTTGACCCCGAGATTCCCTTAGAACCCATTAGGTCTAGTGTCGGGACTAGTGCTAGCAGGATGTCCCCCCAATCAACCTCCACGAGCGGAAGTAGTGGTGAGGAAGGATCTTCCGGCTCGGAAAACACCCTAAGTGAGGATCAAGAAGGTGGCTCTGGTGAGGGATCCTCACCGGGAACATCGCGACCAGAAGGGCGGGGTACAGTAGGAGGTAGAGCCTTGTCGCGGGATTATGCTATTGATTATATGACATGCACGACCACGTACGACGAGCTCAATGACCTCCGACTTAGGTATAGTATTCCTAGTGAAATACCTCTTAAGATCCCAAGAAAGAAGGATACACCTAGCCGGCCTCATAGGGGATATGTTACCCTGTTTCTGGAGAGCTTTAAGTATGGGTTGAGGTGTCCCTTGCAACCCTACTTTGCCCGGATACTTAACGGGCTAAATCTGACTCCTGGTCAGCTGAACCCTAATGAGTGGAGAGTGCTCTCTGGTCTGTTCATATTGTGGGACAGATGTTGCCAAAGCGAGCCCACGGTTGATGAGGTGAAGCACCTGTACCAGCTAAAGAGCAGCCCCAAAGATGCCGGCTGGTACTACTTCCAATCTAGTACCAAGAGCAGGAAACCCATAACTGATCTTCCAACTGGTGGTGGTGGGACTTGGAAGAGGAAATTCTTTTTTGCTGGGGGTCCTTGGGGTCAGGTTGCACAAATTGACGGGAAGGATTACTGCGTCCCACCCCGTTTCGTGGTCCCAGGTTGCCTGCTCGCTTTAGGTTATGTACGAGGCATTGTCAGCTCGAATCCCTCCGCGATTCCCACCGAGTTCAGGTCGAGAACTTGGAGAAGGAGGCCGAAAACCAGTACGACCAGGGACTTCGGCATTCCTACCGTTGCATCATGGCCGTCCTCGGGAAGCAACATCCTGATCTGAAGATGGACGACCTTGCAGCTGGTGTCGCTGTTGTGCAAATTTTAATGTACTCGCAAGCGCACGAATCTGTTGTAGTATAGACTAATGGTGACGAGTGTCGATCCCACGAGGAGGTGGATTTTAATTATATGTAGAATTAATTTTGTAAATGGGTGGTTGAAATTGTGGTGGAAATGATTTGGAATATGCTAAAACTTAAATTAAAATGGCGAGAATAAATTCTAAAATTGGAATTGCAATGACAAGAATAAATTGAAGATAATTCTATTGAAATGACGTACTTGGGTATTCGGATCCGTATCAACATGCATCATGGGCTAAATAATCCGTATTAATACCAATCATGAGGGGAATCCACACCTCATGAACCACGCTTCTAATCAATATGGTGCTAAGGGCTTATCGTGCCAAATAATAATAACCTTGTACTTAGAGGGTGTAACCAAGCAAGATTAATATTATTTGTCGGCGAAGTCAAAACATCCACAAAAACTAGAGGGGAAGAGAAAATAAATTTACCAAATAAAGCCCATGACACATGTTGAGACTTCACCTTCAACCCAAGCTTGAAAGGAAATTAGCTACTCATTATTGAACTAGGGATAAAATGGGAATTTATTAAAATACGAAGAAAATACAAGATGGAGAAGGAATTACAGAAAATGGATCCCAAAATGGATTCAGAGATATCAAATTAGGGGGGGGAGGCCCTCTTTTTATAGATACATGGAGTAAATCATAGCCGGATTAAAAATTTGGGCTCGTGATCGCGATCGGTTTGACGCGGGTGAATACGGTTTGGTTGACAATAATCGTGTGATGCATGTACGCGAGATTTTTCGATATGCTACGCCACCATAGACATAAGAATTTTAGTCCAACAGGATCGTGACACCTCATCAATGCCACGCCATCGGTCAATGCCACGTCATCGATCCGTCTGTGAACGATGCGTGAAACGATGCATATGTGAATAGGTATATGTGAACAGTAACATTTTTCCTTTTATGCTCCTCCTAAGGTTTTCGACCGTCCTGAGTTCAAAAGTGATGTCCGTTTTTTCGTATGATCTCTCCTTTATTCTGAAATGACTATAATACCCCTAAAATACATAAAATACTTAATTAAAATCAAACACACATAATTAAATTGCAAGAAACTTAAATACATAAAAGTAAAGGTTGTTAGTAAGACTTGAAATGTAAAATGATGATTTTCTCCTTTATAAATATACATTTTCTAACACTCAACAGTCGCCCAATATATGGACGAGGAGGTTGCAAAGGAAGATGCCGAAGGGGCTGAGCCGATCGTAGTTGAGGAAAACTCTCCTCCTCGTGCCATTCCTGTTGATGTGGGTGAGGCGAGCACCCCCCCGGACGCGACTGGTGATACTCCCCCAGCACCTGAGGTGGACCAACCGACTGAGGCTGCTCGGCTTACGGATCCACCGTCCTCTTGATATATTTCTTGTATTGTGATGAACAATGTTTGTGAAGATTATCTGCTCTGTTAATTATTAACAAATTAATAAAAATATTTTTGACTACTTTCTTGTGTTGTAATCATGAGTTATTCTTCCGTTTGAGAATCTGCTCGTCTTCGTCTGGTCGAGCAGGTTCTGGCTTGGCATATGGTTTTGCCACATGCCTTAGAAAATTCTTCAATGCTTGGGATTCTGCTCGCCTTCGTGCGGTCGAGCAGATCCTGGCACGCTTGGCTTCTGTCTCGCCATAAAACAGGCTTTGAGACTTGGTGAGCCTTTGCATGCCTTAGAAAATATTTTGATGCTTGGGGACTCTGCTCGCCTTCGTGCGGTCGAGCAGATCCTGGCACGCTTGGCTTTTGTCTCGCCATAAAACAGGCTTTGAGACTTGGTGAGCCTTTGCATGCCTTAGAAAATTTATCACAGTTTCAAGTGAATGAAATTCCTCGACGTTCCATTAATGCAGGATTTGATTTTACATGAACTTGTTTTGACATGAAACATAAAAAATAAAAGATAACGAGCACGAGCAGAAATAGCTTTAAAATGTGAACAAGTCTTACTGGAAGTATTTTCGGAGGTGTGCTGCGTTCCATGGGTGTTTCACCTCGTGGCCGTCCGCGCGGATCAGCTTGTAAGCTCTGGGTCCCACTATCTGCTTGACTCTATATGGCCCCTCCCAATTTGTTCCGAGTACTCCCTGGGCCGAGTCTTTCGTGTTCTGATTCACTGTCCTCAATACCCAATCTCCGACCTTGAATTGTCGTACGCTCACCTTCTGGTTATAATACCGAGCAACCCTCTGCTGGTAAATGACTGATCGCTCGGCTGCTTGTTCCCTTTTTTCCGTTAGCAAGTCCAAATTCAAACACATCTGCTCGTCGTTCTCCTGCTCGTTGAAATGATCTGTTCGGTGTGTGGTCGTTCCTATCTCAGCTGGTATGACCGCTTCATGTCCGAAAGCCAAGGCGAACGGTGTCTCCCCCGTTGCTGTCTTATGGGTTGTCCTGTATGCCCATAGCATGCCTGATAGCTCATCAACCCAAGCACCCTTCTTTGCTTCAAGCCTGGTTTTCAAAAGCCTCTTGATCGTCTTGTTGGCTGCTTCTACTTGTCCGTTAGATTAAGGGTGAGCAGGCGAGCAATACTTTGGCTCTATCCCGAGGTTCTGGTAGAAATCCCTGAAGCTGTGATTATCGAACTGCCTGCATAAGGGATCCCGTATCGACAGACCAGGTTTCTCCACACAAAGTCTGTTGTTTTCTTCTCTGTGATCCTGCTAAGGGCTTCTACCTCTATCCACTTCGTGAAGTAGTCTATAGCAACTATTGCATGTGTTGCTGCTCCTCGTCCCTTTGGCAACGGGCCGATCAGATCAATTCCCCATTGAGCAAATGGCCAAGGGGAGGCCATGGAGGTGAGCTTCTCTGGTGGTTGGTTGGAGAAACTTGTAAAACTCTGGCAGCTTACACAGCTCCTGGTCTTCCCTTGCGCATCCTGGTGCATTGTCGGCCAGAAATATCCCTGCCTTAGAACCTTGTGGGCCAGGGACCTCCCACCAGAATGATTTCCGCAAATTCCTTCATGTACTTCTCTCAGTACGTAATCCGCGTCGTCCTCATCCAAACATCGAAGGAAAGGTAGTGTATATCCTCGCCGATACAGTACCCCATCAATCATCGTGTATCTCGAGGCCTGGGCTCTAACCTTCCGAGCTCGCAGCTTATCTGGTGGCAATACCCGTCTCTAAGGTATGAAATTATTGGGTCCATCCACGAGCATTTTTGGTCTATCCGTAGCACCCCCAAATTCTGTTCGATGCTCGGCCTGGACTTCACCTCCAGAGGGATCGACTTTGGCATTTTTGGGTCTGCTACTGCTGCCATCCTGGCCAAAACATCTGCTCGACTATTCTGCTCCCTGGGGATTTGTACCACCTCCACTGCTTCAAATTTCCCCATCATCCACTATCTTGTGTCTCTTCTCTCTCTCTTGGTTGAAATCTTTCACATGATTCGCAACCAAACTGCTTCGATCTTCACTCTGCTTTTTAGCCAATTCCAAACCTGCTATCAAGGCTTCATACTCTACCTGGTTATTTGTGGCTGCAAATTCTAACTTTACAGCATAAACGATCTCCTCCCCCTCCAGGCCTTCCAAGACAATCCCTGCTCCTGATCCCTACTCCCCTAATGACCCATCTACAGACATTTGCCATACTTGGGCTTCGCCACTTTCTGTAGCGACATCTCGTTGATCCAAACATACTTCGGGCTCTTTGAATTCTGCTACGAAATCGGCCATTGACTGAGCCTTTATTGCTGCTCGGGGTTTGTAGTCTATGTCGAACTCGCTCAGCTCTATAGCCCACTTGACGAGCCGACTAGAGGGGTCTGGCTTGTGCAGAGTTTAACGCAATGGCTGGTTTGTTATTACCGAGACTGGGAATGCTTGAAAGTATGGCCTCAGCTTCTGAGCAGCCACCACAAGGGCAAGTGCCCATTTTTCCAACGGTGGGTATCTAGTCTCAGGGTCGATCTGGTACCGCCATATAGTATATCGGATATTAAACACCTTCTTCCTCTCTCACTAGAACAGAACTTGTGGCCCGATCTGGTACCGCCACATACAGAAATAACTTGTCCCCATCCCTCGGTGTGGACAGCAGAGGTGCTTACTGCAAGTATCGCTTCAAGTTCTGGAAGGCTTTCTCGCATTCTGGAGTCCATTCTGTTTTCTTTTCCCTCCTTATCACTTGAAAGAATGGCTGACACTTATCTGTAAACTTGGATATGAATCTGCTCAATGCCGCCAACCTCCCCGTGAGGCTCTACATCTCCTTCAGGCTACGAGGAGACCTCATCTGCACGATCGCCTGCATCTTCTCAGGATTTGCTTCAATCCCCCTATGGCTCACCATGAATCCAAGGAATTACCCTGACTCGACCCCAAAAGCACACTTCTCCGGGTTGAGCTTCATTTTATACTTCCTCAAAAGCGCGAATGTCTCCTCGAGGTGTCCGACATGTTCCTTCGGGATTTTGGACTTGGTGATCATGTCATCCACATACACCTCCATGATTTTCCCGATCAACGGCTTAAAGATTTTATTCACCAGCCTCTGATAGGTGGCCCCAGCATTTTTGAGACCAAATGGCATTACCCTGTAACAGAATAAACCCTGATTAGTGATAAAAGCAGTGCTCTCCTCATCCTGCTCGTACATGGGGATTTGGTTATATCCCGAGAACGTGTCCATGAAGCTAAGCAGGCCGTGCCTAGCTGTTGAATCTACTAACTGGTCGATTTTTGGCAAAGGGAAGCTGTCTTTCGGGCAGGCTTTGTTGAGATCTGTAAAATCTACACACATCCTCCACTTGCCATTTGCCTTCTTTACCAACACAACATTCGATATCCACTCGGGATAATTGACTTCCCGAATTAACCCTGCTCTCAAGAGCTTTTCCACCTGGCTATTTATAGCCTCATATCTCTCCTGGTTGAAGCACCTCATCTTCTGCCTTACTGCCCGAACACCTTTCTTTATTGCCAGCTTATGACATACTACCTCAGGATCGATCCCTGGCATGTCTTCATGTGTCCAAGCAAACACATCTGCATGAGCCTGTAAGCATTTCACCAACTCCTATTTTTGCTCTTCCTTAAGTCTCGACCCGATTATGATAGTCTTTCCCGGATTCTCTGGTCCCAAGCTTACTGTCTCCAGATCCTCTACGGGTTCTTGCCTGCCATTCTTGTTTTCCACTCGGGTATCAAGGGATGTTATCTGCATCGCTTCCCTTGCTGCCGAGGAGTAGCAGCTTCTTGCGATCCTCTGGTCTCCTCGTACCACTCCAACTACCCCATTCACCCGGTACTTGAGAGCCAGATAATGGTTGGACAGCACCGTTTTGCTCATCCTCAGAAATGGCCGGCCTAGGATCATCTGGTAAGGACCTTCCTCATCCACTACCACAAAGTCCAGTATCATTGTCCTTTCTGTCGGGGAGCTCCCGATCGTGATAGACAGCTCGACCACGCCCAGAAGGTAGCTTTCCTCCTCCAAACCCCTTCAATGAGGTATTGGTGTAATCCAACTTCAGGTCTGCTATTCCCATCTCCTCCAAGGTTGACTTGAACAATACATCAACCGAGCTCTCTGTGTCAACCAGTATACTATCAAACTTCTTACTAGCAACAGTGGCCTTGATGACCAAAGCATCCTCGTGGGGGTATAAAATCCCTTCTTCATCCTCATATGTCCACATGATTGGCACTTGCCTGACTCTTGCACGCTTGGCTGCTGGGGTGTTGAAGAATACCTCTTTGCTGGTCATGACGTATCTAGCATAATTCTTCCTCGACCTGTTGGAATCTCCGGACAATGTTGGGCCCCCAGCTATAACCCTTACTGTGGGCTGCTCGCGCCTCAAGTTCCTGTCACTCTGCTCATCTTCACATGTCGGGGCTACCATTGGGAAGGTCCCATCTATAAACTCGTCCAGATACCGATTTATCACTAAATCTTCAACCTGGGTCTTGAGATCTCTGCAATCTGCTGTGGTGTGGCCATGAGTGCCATGGAACTTACAATAGCGTCCCATATCCCTCCTGCTGGGTAGCTTTGTCATTGGGACAGGGAGGTATAGCAACCATCGATCCTTTATGGCCTCGTACACCTCGTCCAGGGACATCTTCAAGGAAGTATACCGCCCATAATCCTGGTTCTGGTCGATCAGGTGCACTGCCCTTTCTCTGTTGCTCAGATTGGGAGGCGGTGGCGGCCCCCCTACTACCGTGGGAGTGCTGATGAAGACCACCATATGCCGAGTCATGCCTTCTCCAAGGCTCACTTGGTTGGAACGGCGAGGTTGCGCCTGCGTTGATCGTGGTGGCCTCGGTAAGTAGTTACCCGACCTCCTGCTCCACTACCTGAGGCCTGGTGGTCCCTCCTCCTGATCAGCCCATTCCCTGGTAATGCTTTCTTCTCTTTCTTCCTCAACCCTTCTAACTGGTCTGTCTTGATCTGTGCTGCCTTTTCCTCTTCAATCTCAATGTCCCTCTTAGCCTGCTCGTATGCGGCTGCATACGTCTGAATAACTGGGCTTCTCAAATTGTACCACAGTCTTCCTATCTTCACCCCTTCTTTCAGTCCCCTTAATGCCTGAGGATGGTTGAAGGCTCCCAAATCAAGGACAGCACGGTGAAACCTCTTGATGAATTCCCGAAGTGTTTCTTGTTCCCCCTGCTTCATGCTTTTCAACTCCATCATGTCATCTTCTGGTGCCATTGCCCCACGAAACTGCTTTGTAAATTCCTGGCACATCTGCTCGAAGGTTTCCTGTACCACTCTCGTGCACGTCCCTCAAGGGATAGTGGGAACACCCTGCACCTTTGGGATTGAGATAATCCTTGTACCCCAGTTATGTCGTTGAAGCGCTCTATGTGCACCAGCGGATCAGTTCGTCCCGAATATCTAAGGTCTGGGAGGCGGAAATCTCTCGGAATAACTGCCCCCATGATCTCTGCTGCGAGCGGTGATTCTCCGTCCAGCATTATCCTCCAACCAGGAGCTCTGCTCCTTCCTTGCATGTCGTCAATTATCTGCGCTAGTCTGCGCACTTCCTCCTCCAGCTGCACTGCACGACCAGGGTCACGTGCTGCAACTTGATCCCGCTCTCGCTCTACATCATGCAAGTGTTGCCTCAACTCTGTTTCATTTGCATTCGCCACCCCGTCGTCCTCGTCAAAAATCTGTCTTGCCGGGGATTGCTCTTCCTCTCTATGAAATCCTCCCCGCAGAGGTATGTTTCCTCTCTCACCACCAAATCTCCCGGTGGTTTGGCTTCTCCTCGTACTATTGGGACCTGGTGCCACTCCACCACCTCTCACCCTTTCCTCCTGGGTTGCTATTCGTTCACTCCGCAGCTCATGCAGGATGGTTGTCAGGGTCTCCATCTGCTTTTCCATCCGTTCCATCCGATCGAACATGGCTTTTTTCCGTGCTTCACTGGCTATCTCCCTCAGCGTCACGGAATCATTAAGCCTCATATCACCCCCTTGTGCACTACTTCCTCATGTCTCCATTGCTTTTCACTTGCTTCACTCCTCTTCTTGCGCTATCAACAGAAGCTTTTTGTTCAGCTCCCCACAGACGGCGCCAAAATGTTGATGCGAGATTCTGGTTGTCCTCTTCCTACGACCAGGGTCTCTGCTCGATCAACTTTACCACAATCAGGATCTCTCCTCGTAAAGCTTCTTCTCCAGAGGTTCCTGCGTACACAGACAGGTCAGAGTACGCCGGTTGTTTTGCCGGCGCAAACCCTCCGACGCTCAAGTCAGATATGAAGGTTCTGGGAACGCTAGCCACAAATCTTATGGCTTTTCTGTCGTTTCATTTTTTTAGAGCTCTCTTTATCTCTGTTATAATGTCGAAAATGCTAACCCTTTTACCTTCGCTGGCTACCTTTTTATAGGCTTCCTCTGAATCCCGGTCTTCCGTAGTCCACGCACATTATTCTCCCCACCCTCGGGTGTGGATGCCCCCTTGTCGTCATTGTGGGCGAATGGAGATGGACTTCGTGCCTTGATTCTCGGATAGGAATGCACGTCTTGCCAACTGTCGTTGACCGGGTCTCCTCGTCTCGACCCCTAGCAGGAATGGCCTTATGCCTCTAACAGGAGTTCGGCCTCGTGAATGGCATATTCGTGGACGAGCAGGATATTCCTGCTTCTGTTCCCCTGCCACCAGGCTCTTACAGGATATACCTGTTCGTGGAACCCTGCTACCAGATGTCTGCTCATCACTTCTGGTCTTCGTCGAATATTATCCCACAAACAGAACACATGAATTATGTATATACGTAATAAAAATATTTGTTGACCATAGTCCATCATCTCAAAATTATTTAAGTGGGTAAAGTTTAGTCACCCGCAGGTTTGTTCATGAACAAATTGCAAAAGTCATTTTAGCTTGAACCTTGCTTTGTTGAAACTATCTTAAACATGGCATGTGCTTTCTCCAATACTTGCATAGCAGTCACCGTATTCATATGGGCTGCCCTTACTCTTTTTTTTTGATCGAAATCGTCCGGTATCCGAAGGCCACATTGGACCCCGACTAATCCGGAGAGCTCTCCCAACAAGATTTTAAACGCAGCTGCATTCCCAAGCCTCGAACCGAGGACCTTGGTTAAGCTGCCCTTACTCTTTTAATAGTCCATGTTGCATCTGTTACCAAAATTAGTATTCATGTTGCAGCATCTGAAATAGAAAGACAAGCTTTACTCAACAGCGGCTGGTGGAAGGACATGATTCCTCCTAATTCTTCAGATCATTGCAATTGGGGTGGTATCACTTGCGATTATGAAGGAAGTATCACTGACATACACTTAGCGGCAAGCAATATCAAAGGGGAACTTGGCAGTCTCAACTTTTCTTGCTTACCAAACCTGCAATATCTCTATCTTGGGAACAATACTCTATCGGGAAGCATTCCATCCCAAATTGGTTCTCTTTCAAAACTTGGATACATTTATTTGTATGAGAATAATCTTACAGGTGAGTGACTTACCAATTAATTTTGGTAGCTAGTTAGCCTAGCTCTCTATATTTAATTTATATTCATTGAAAAATAATAATTGAAATTCATTCGTCCTTTAATCGATCACATTGCAGGTACTATACCAAAGAAATTGGGAGCTTAAGAAATCTAGTGGAGCTTGATTTGAGTAGTAACAACCTCAATGGTGAGTTACCAAATAATTATGGTGGCTAGCTAGCCTAGCTGTATGTTTAATTTATATTCATTGAAAAATAATCATCGACATTCATTCGTCCTTTAAGCAATCACATTGCAGGTACTATCCCTACAGAAGTTGGGAGTTTAAGAAATTTGGAGCCTCTTTTTTTGGATGACAACAGACTCAGTGGTGTGTTACCTCAAGAAATAGGGAATCTAAAAAGTCTAACCTTGTTGTCTGTGAGCAATAACACATTAGGTGGACCTATTCCTTCAAGCCTGTTCCGTTCAACAAACCTTGAGCGTTTATTTCTTCGTTTCAACCAGTTCAATGGCACAATTCCATGAGAAATAGGAAATCTAAAGAATTTGACTGATTTGTCTATCAAAGCTAACAAGCTAACCGGAGCTATTCCTTCAACTCTAGGTCATTTAACCAGCCTAAAGGATTTAGATCTCAGTTCTAACAAACTCCACGGTTCCATTCCAGACGAGCTCACCAAGTTATCCCAACTCAAAAATCTCAACCTTTCCTCAAACCTACTTTCAGGCCAAATACCTTTTGCAATTGGAAAACTCTTCAACCTTGTTTATCTAGACCTCTCTAAAAATAAACTTAGTGGTTCTATTCCAACTGAGATTGGCATCTGCTCAGCGTTAAATTCTTTAACACTGAACCACAACAGTTTGGATGGAACTATTCCACTAGTGATGGGAAAACTTTCATTGCTTCAAAACTTGGATCTTTCTCACAATAACCTTTCAGGCACCATACCTAAGACTCTCGGTCCAATGTATTTAGGCCTGTCATTCAACAATTTGGAAGGCGAAATTCCCACTGATTTGCGGGGTAATCCACCAAAGAGTTTTGTAGGCAACAAGGGTTTGTGCGACAATGTTAACGGTTTTCCTTCTTCCTCTCAACGTCAGAAACTTACACCTTCAATCACTCTGTTCGTTAAAATTTTTCTTCCTCTCAGTCTAGTTCTCGCTTTCATTATATTTGGATTCATATTACTCTTTAAACGTCAGAATAAAAATCCGAAACTCAACTCAAGAGCTGCCAAGAATGGAGATGTGTTTTCAGTGTGGAATTATGATGGTAAAATTTTATATGAAGATTTGATTAATGCAATGGAAGATTTTCATATCACATATTGCATCGGAACTGGAGGTTATGGCAGTGTTTACAAGGCAGAGCTACCAGACGGAAAAGTTGTCGCTTTGAAGAAGCTTCACCATTTTGAAACAGAGGATTCAGCTTTTGTCAAGAGTTTCCAAAATGAGGCTCGTGTACTCTCCACGGTACGATGGTTTTTTTGTTTGCACAAAAAATGAGAAGATTCAGTTCGACATCGGAACATTGTGAAACTTTATGGTTTTTGTTTGCACAAAAAATGCATGTTTTTGATTTATGAGTACATGTAAAGAGGAAGCTTGTTCTGTGTTTTACGCGATGATGACGAAGCTATTGAGTTGAATTGGACTAAAAGAGTGAACATCGTGAAGAGTGTGGCTCATGCTTTGTCGTACCTGCATCACGACTGCACTCCATCTATTGTTCACCGCGACATATCAAGCAACAACATTCTACTTGACTCAAATTTGGAGGCATTTGTTGCTGATTTTGGCACTGCTAGACTTCTACATGTTGATTCATCCAATAGAACCCTACGAGCGGGCACTTACGGATATATTGCCCCAGGTGAATAAAATAATTGGTTGTATTTCTTATTACGCTCTATGGTTTTATTTTTAAAGACATAATCTTACACCTTTTTCTTTTCATGTAGAACTTGCCTACACTATGGTTGTGACAGAGAAATGTGATGTTTATGGCTTTGGGGTAGTGGCACTCGAAATATTGATGGGAACACATCCAGGAGAACTCCTCTCATCATTATCATCATCGTCAGGCCCAAAAATCATGTTGATCGATGTTTTAGACCAACGTCTCTCGCCTCCAGTGAATCAAAAGATTGTTCAAGATATTATTCTTGTTTCAACAATAGCATTTGCTTGCTTGAGTTCTCAACCGAAATCTCGACCCAAAATGAAACGCATTTCTCAGGAACTTCTTGCGGGAAAGACACCAATGCAGAAAGCTCTCAAAGAAATTTCCATTTCAGAGCTGAGAAACTAAGAAATGTTTTGGCTTCATGAATCTGACAATACCCCATAAAAGGATTTCAAAATTTGAAGGTGAGCATCCTTGTATTCTGCTGGTCTCTTTAGACCCAAATAATGATGGCAAAACCTAGACCACGATGGCCACAATTTTAAATGTATTTTTCAATCTAAGTTGGGTTATGTTTGTTTTAGCTGTTTGTAGCTTGGTGGAAGCTTGACTTGTCTTTGGCAAAACTCTTTTTTTTTTTTTTTTCCACAACTGTTGACTGAAAAATAAGTTTAAAAAGACAAAAAAAAAGCATATATAAAGGGGCTATCCCCTCATCAAATGACATATAAAACATACTGGAAATTAAAGAAAAATATTTGTTCATTAATAGAAGGATTATAAATAATCCAAGCAAATTTGGTCTACAAAATTGCAAAACTCTGGACTTTGCTGCATGAAAGTACTCATCAAACTTTTCAAAGTGATCAGTGAACTTCTACCCAAGCAATCCAGCCTCGAGATGTATTAAATCTCACAGTATATGATTCAACTCAGTATATCAATGTGAGAATTGCATTAAAGAACTGATACAATCACCCGACCTCGAATGATTTTAATTTGATTTTCTAAAAAACTGCATGATTATTGATTGGGTCTGATGTCGCTAAAAAATATTCAATTATTCGTTAATCTAATTACTCGTGGTCAATATAGCTGATATTACCGATTATTGGACTAAACTAGTGGATTATCTGTAAAGACTTATGAGAAAATAAAAAATTAAAAAAAAAAGCAAGTTGGACAACTAGGAGAACATGGCCACAATCATTAAGCAAAGCATGGAAAACGCATAAACCTAAAAGATTCCCTACACGTCAAAAGCTAACATGAAAGGTCCAAAGAATTGCCAACACATGATTCTGATCCGTGGTCACAGCCAACAGCAATAATTGCCATGAGCGGCACAGCACACCTCTCAAGAATATCAAGATTCATTTCCTCCCATTTTCTCTCAAGCCCTCTGAGTGTGACGATGATGAACGTTCTTTCTATCTTCTTGTACTGCTCCTTGCACCCATGAATCTAATGCATATACACAGAAATTAATTTTCCAGTTAATATGTAATTGTATATAAAACTCTCTCTTTTAGTAATAATTTATGAGTAGTATTTATTTTTTTAAATTATTAATTATCAATGTTTACTTAAATTTTGACTCATTGCAATATTAAACCATGAGCGGATTAATCCTGATCAAAATTACACGCATGCTCATGCTAGTAGGTGTTTTAAGGTATTCAATCTAAAATTTTATGAGGATATAGATCCTCACTTGTCATTTTAATATGAAATTATGAAAAGTTCCCATTTTATTGCATGTGCCCGTAATTAACTATGATAAAGAAATGGTCACAATGACATGTAACTTTTTAAAAAGGGACTCCAAAATATTCTTTTTACCATAATATCCTTTGAATATAAGAATTAGAAAATTAACTTTAATTTTTTTAATTAATACAAATTTAATATAAATAATATAATATATTTGGTATACTAATAATATTAAACTATTTTTAACAATTAAAATAATATTAAAATTTTAAATTATTATATTTATTTTAATAATATTTTTTTATCTTTTATACAGATTTTAAATAAATCTTTGGGTTAAATATATTTTACAATTAACAGAATATCTACCAATTACTAAAGTTAAAACTATTTTTACATTATATTTAAAATAATTTTAATTTTAATTAGTTAATATATTTTAATATTATGTTTTTATTTATTATTAAAAATTACTTTAATATAATAAAATAGGTCTAATATATTGTAGAATATAAAAAAATAAATATTAAAATTATTTTAAATTTTATATATTATTACATTTATTGCAATGCCAAATTTCTATTTGTTATAAAATTTTAAGGTAAATTTATTTAGAGTTTACAGAGTCAAAAGGTATTATGCTCAAACGAGATCTCGGTGTCCCTTATTAAAAACTTGAGGATCTTTGTGACAATTTCAAAATCTTGAGGTGTAGTTGTCCTTTTTTCGTATGGGAAAAAGTGAGATTTTAATTTTATGAAAATTAATAATTACTTTAGTAACTATCAATTGTATAACATTAAATTTCAATAATACTCTTCAATAGGTTATAAAATAAGTAAATAATATTATGACATATCAATAATAATAGACATCCCAATTTTTTTTTTTCGTAAATTCCATCCCAAATGGCATATCATTGATTGATTGATTGATAATTTTTTACTAGATCTAAGTGAATTAATTGTACTATCCTCATTAACCAATTAATAAATGCCACATAATTTGAAATAGTTATTTGGAATAAATAATTTAGGATGTGTAGTACTACTCATGACATATATGTATTTATTTTCAAAATCCTCCATATAAATAGTAGTTATATTAAATTCAACTACACATTATACATTCAATGGTTGTTTGTATAACCTCCCTAAAAAAGAAAGTAAACAATCTTTAAAGTTTAAATTAGGGGACAAAACGTAAGATACTTAAGAAAATGAACTAAATTCGAAATTAAAACAACATTGACCTGCTTGATGCCAAAAGCACAACGTCGTATCTGTAATTGAACTACCAATTTTACCCTTACCACCGCTTAACTCTTGAAGCGCGCTATTTTGCTGCTCAAAGAACTGCGTGCATTACTTTCAGTCCACTTTGTTTTAACCTTTTTTTTTTTTTGGCTTAATGCATATTTTAAGAATGACGTTGCTTAAATACATTTACTAGAATCCAACAATCTTAAGGTAATTTAATTTATTTGTCTGCAGTTTCAATCTTTCGCTATGATTAGAAACTTAGTTATATGATTTCTCCATTTTGATTGCTTGAAAAACTCATTTAGCATAAGCTTGATTCGATTTGGAAGTACGCCCATGTACATCATCCAAGCAATGATTTGATGACATATCAGTTTGTATATAAAAAAAATTGTACGAGAGTTCTTATCTCTAGTATTGTTGTTTGATTTGAACGTATTGTATCATAATTCATAAATTGTCTATTGTCTCTCGGATGTATTTAATAGCTTTTTCAGTAAAATGTTAACCGTAAAGGAGGTTGTTTTAACATGCTGGGGTTCAATAATCTTTATGAGGTTTTCATTTTAGTTTCCTAACTGAAATGAGTTTTGTATATTTCCATCGGACACTTATTTATGTTTTCGATCTATCTTGGTGTTCTCTCTTCACTTCACCTGCTTGTCACTGCAATATTTTGATTATGTTTTTGACCTATTGGCCTCTTTGTCATTTGCATAGGTGGTGCTGTGAGTATTGGGATGCATTTGAACTGCGTACATGTTGTTGGATCAAACAGGAGAGGTGGTGGATTCTTTTTTGAGAAGCTTTGATAATATTTGGGTCTTTGATTTATTCAGGTTCATGAAGTAACATAAGAGTCTTGTACAATCAAATGCTCTAACTTACTTTAGGATTGAACGGTTCAGTAATGATTACATAAGCTACGTACCTCTGCAAGCAGAATCTGTACAATGAAGCTCTTGTAGCATTGGACTTCTTGCAAAACAATACAAACTTCAGGATAAGGCCTAGCACTTGTGCCAGTTTGATCTCTGCGTGCTCTTCTCTAGGATCTCTACAACTTCAAAGAAAAATCCATGATCATATTTTATCCTCTTAAGTGCCAGCCAAACGTTGTTCTACGTAACCATCTTATTAATGTGTATGGCAAATGTGGTTCATTGGATGATGCTAGAATGGGTTTTGATGACATGCCGGAAAGGAGTGTGGTCGCTTTGATTGCTGGATGCTCCCAGAATGGCCAAGAAAATGATGCGATTGAACTGTACTTACTAAGATTTTTGCCTATTTTCTCATCACTAACTTAGCTTTTATTAAATAGAACAATAGAAATATAAGAAATTTATACCAATAAACTTTGGGTGTTTGGTTGTCAATAAAAAAAGCACTTTTGAACCATTAAACTAAATGATATTTTTTATATTATATATTTTTAGAAAAGCTCTATAACCTCTACTCCCAAAAGCTCAAATTTTGGGCTTTTACTAGTAGAGGTAAATTAGCTTATTTAAGCTAAAAAAACTCTACTAAAAAAATAACCAAACACCATAAAAATTTTTAAAAAGTGCTTATACGATTAAATAAGCACTTATGCCTCTTAAATAAGCCATACCAAACAGGCACTTATATTGCTCTATCACTATGTTTAATATATTTAATGAGTCCTACTATTAGCACCCCTTCAAAATCCTATTGAAATTCATTTTTCAATTATATTTCATTTAATGTCAAAAATATCAATTTTTTCTAAGTGAACACTCTTTTCATTTATGAATTTTTCAGTTTTTAATATTTTTCTCACTCTTTCAGTCTTAATATTTGTATTCTTCTCTACAAATTTTCTTTATTAATTAATTTTAAAAAATTAAAAAAATAAAAATATTGAATATCTTATGGGTCTAATACAATTTTATCCCACCTATAAATTTTTTGTTTAGCAATTAGTTTGAGAATTCTTAAAAAATTATTTGCAGTGGGATAAAATTTTATTTAACTTATTTTTCTATTGTATTGTATCTTAATTAAGTTGTTATGTTTATTACAAGAATTTTGTTTTGGCTTAAAAGATTATTTCTTAAATTCAGATTATTTTAATGATAATAAAAAAATATTTATATTGTGCAAGCAAAATAAAATTGAAGAGAAATGTAATTATAATATAATACTATAATAGGGGTTTTATAAGATTAATGAAAGGGTGCCAATACTCCAATTCTATTTAATTTACTTATAGGTCTTTAAATGAAACGACGTTCCGTATAATCCGACAGTGACCAAGCATTGTTAGTATCACAATAGTTAAAATTATTTTTCACTTGATGAATTTTGCTTTATCTCGTTCAATGTGGCATGAAATGTGTTCAATTCCTCAAATCGTTCCAATATCATTATTTTGTTCTTGTAATATAATCTATTACCTATTTGTAATGGCAGTTTGGTAATACTATAGTTTTTAAAATAATATTTGTTAGTTGTGCCACAAATATAATCAGTGGTGAACAAATCAGCTGACTATTTCGTCAAATTGGTTTTAAAAAGTACTGAGTTTTAAAAATAATGGCAGTTTAGTAATACTATAGTTTTTAAAATAATATTTGTTAGTTGTGCCACAAATATAATCAGTGGTGAATAAATCAGCCGACTATTTCTTCAAATTGGTTTTAAAAAGTACTGAGTTTTAAAAATAGTTGTATGTGTGTAATAAATCTTATTGTTCAATTGCTGTAAAAAATACAAATTAATGAAATTGATATATATCTATATATATATATATATATATATATATATATATATATATATATATCGATTGCTTTTAATAAAACAATTTAAAACGCTTGATTCTTTTTAGTAACTAACTTTACCAGATCTAGATTAAGATTGCTTTAAAAATTAAATGCAGTTGCTTTGGATCGTGGTAGGTCAAATTTTAGATTTGATATGGTACGTAGCGTTGTTATCTGAGGAATCGCTCCGGCTTAACTATTTTAAAGCCGATCTTTAATAGCGCTTTGGACGCATCCTCGAGTGTCCAAATTGATATACCAAATCAATTTTAATTTACCAAATATAAATTAGGTTACTTTAAACGTGGTTGGTTAATTTTAATGCTTTACCAAGTAATTATTAGGTTCTTTTAGCAAGCCTAGCAACACATTCATCTAAAGGCTTGGGTACAAACACGCATCCGGAAATGGTGCTCGAGGAATGGAGGAGAAGAGAAAGTTTACAATTGAGGATTGAGATCCGGTCTCTTTGCCTCAAAGGAATGTACAAGTTTTATGGCAGATCTGATACAGATCAGTCTGCAATGCATGCATAAAATTAAAATTGCTTTAAAATTAAATAAATGCTTTAAAGTAAATTGCGGAAATTTAAATGTACATAAAATTAAATTGCAGAAATTTAAAGTGCGGAAATTTAAACTTGCTTTAAATAATAATTACATTGATTTCTTTGGATTCAACAGCTTTAAGAGATTACAAGCGAGATTCCAGAAAAATTCTGAAAACAAGGAACTTAACCGATGATAGGAAAATTCTTTGAATACAGAAAACTTTTTTTGTCTCAAGAGAGAAAGAAGAGAGAAGGAAGAGAAGAGAGAACTTAGAGAGAGAAGTTCTAAACTAGAAATGGAAAAAACCTGCCGAGTCTAAGTCTTCCTCTCGGTTTATATAAAGAAATTTTTAAACTGTTCACTGTAGCGGAACTTTGAGTGCACAGTAATCTTTGAAACTTTGCACTGTTCACTGTAGCGGAGCTTTGAGTGCACAGTAATCTTTGGAACTTTGCACTGTTCACTGTAGCAAAATACATAATACAGAATACAGAATACAGAATACAAAATACTCCCTGGGTGAAGAGACATGTGCGCTCTCACTTGTGTCCATAGGACCATCCGAAATTTTTTTTTTTTTTTAAGTACA
Source organism: Citrus mangshanensis (assembly GCA_030449895.1). Classification (NCBI taxonomy): domain Eukaryota; kingdom Viridiplantae; phylum Streptophyta; class Magnoliopsida; order Sapindales; family Rutaceae; genus Citrus; species Citrus mangshanensis. The sequence goes on from JASUUJ010000155.1 coordinate 414,623, forward strand.
AAAATGTACATACATTGAAATAAATAAAACTTTAATTTAGCTTTAATACATCTTTAATGCTTTATAGGAGAGAAAATGCCGAAGCAGTCATCTTCATTTTCATCACCAAGAGAAATAAAAGGCTCATCATCTCCAATGGTGCTTGAGGAGGAACTTGCAAAGGACGTTTCAGACCTTGTGGCGAGAAGTTGTTGCATGACTTTGAAGTATTCTTCTTCTGTTTTGGCGCTGGCCAAAAGGGATTGGGCTTTGGATTTTTGACTGAGAAAAGTTTGTTGGGCTTTGGATTCTTTGATGGTCGGGGTAAGCCTTTTGAACCAAGCCAATTTTGAATAAGGGCTTCAGTTAACTTGATTTTTTCATCAAATTTTGACCACCATTTCACTTTGAAAATTCTTTGGATGATAAGTTATTTTTCTTGAGTATGAAATCTGAGATTCCATATCCATACCCAAGGGAGAAAGAAATTTGTACAAAAGCAAAGAAAGGGAGAGAACCTTTTCTCTGATTCAGAAGGGGTATAATGAGCTTTGAAAAGGTTTAAACAATTGGTGGCATTGAGAGTAAGGATTTGTGGAGTCGGACCAAAATAATTCCACCATTGTTGGAACCAGTTTGGAAGGCTATGCACGGTTATTTTAGAATTAAAAAAAAATAACCATGAATGAGATTTTTTAGGGTTTTGGATAAAAAAATATGTTAAACCAGGCTTGTTGGTAGTCCCAATATGAATAGGCCAAACAGTGTGGTAAACGCATTTGGAAATTTGGAGGGAAAGTTTTGAATTTGTGAAGTTGGTCACCCCACTGGTTTGGGCTCAAGACTTTTAAAATAGTGGCCGTGGAATAGGCCGGCTCAGAATGGGATTCACTGAGAAAGAAATGTTTGAATTTTAAAATACTTTGATAATAAGGCTAGGGTTTTGTTAAATCCCATGGTTTAAAAAACCAGCCTTTAGGGAAAAATTTTGAAATTGCTTGGAAATGATCAGTGTGGTAAAAACCATCTTCCATAGTCAAAATTTTTTGAAAATGAGTTTTATCATACCAATCGGAAGTTTTCTTTGAAGGTGTTGGTTGTGAAAGAACAATTTGTGAAGATGAGCTTTCAGAAACAACAACATTTTGGGAAAGAGATTTTGTAATTTCTTTTGGGCTTTCTTTTTCACAAATGTCTTTTGAAGGTGTTTGGCTTTGAGAAAAACTGCTTTGTAGGGCGAGCATAAGCTCAGGTGATTTGGAAATGGATTTCATCCATTCGTTTACTTGCTCATGGGTAGAGAGGGCTTTGGATTTTCCTTCTTCGTCTTCGATCATGTCAATCCAAGATTTGATTGGCTTGGCAGATGAAAGTAGTTTTTCTTTAGGAGAAGAAGATTGGGAGTCTTTTGGAGTGGCCTTAGGCTCAGGGTCTTTGGCTATGCCTTTTCCTTTGTCTCTCCTTGTTTTTGGCGGCATTATCTGTTTTGAAGAAATTTCCGAGTTAGAAAATCAGGAATAGAATTTGTATCACCTTTAATATATTGAATATCAAAGTCAAAAACACTTAAAATAGCTTGCCATATTGCAAAAATCTGTTTTGATGCAATGTTCTGAACATCTTTTTCTAAAACATGTTTTGCAGCTTTGCAATCTATCCTAAGCAAAAATTTTTGATTTAATAAATCACTTTGGAATTTAGATATGCATAAAACAATGGAAATAATTTCTTTTTTAATGGTAGAATAATTCTTTTGACATTCATTCCAATGTGCAGAGACATATTGAACTATTTGTTCTTTATCATTTTCTTTTTGCTTTAATATGCCTCCATAGCCTATATCAGAAGCATCTGTTTCAACAATTTTAGGCAATGCAGGGTTTGCAAGAAATAAACATGGAATATTTTTTACAGAATGCTTTATTAGTTTAATAACTTTTGTGTGTTCATCTGTCCATGGAGCAGGATTCTTTTTTAACCTATCATGCAAGGGTTTAGACATCCTATTAATATTAGGACAGAAATCAAGAACATAATTTAAACTTCTAAGAAATCTTTGTAATTGGGTTTTATCAAGAATTTTGTCAGGAAATTTATCAAAACAAAGAGATCTTTCAATAGAGTAATTCCTTTGGAAATATGGTGACCAAGGAATCGGACTTTTGTTTGAAATAAAGAGACTTTAGAATGGAAATTGCTAATCCACGGTGGCAAAATAAAAAGTTTTTAGATGTTTGAAATGTTGATCGATTGAGTTTGAAAATATCAACACATCATCAATATAAACAATGCAAAAATCAGAATAAGGATTATAAATATCATTCATAATTCTTTGAAATTCTGAGGGTGCATTCTTTAAACCAAAGGGCATAACAGTCCACTCATATTGTTCAAATGGAACAGTAAAAGCGGTTTTATAACTGTCATTTGGATGAATTTGAATTTGCCAAAACCCAGATTTCATGTCGAATTTTGAGAAAATAAGAGCAGAACATAGTTTTTGAAGCAAATCCTTTTTATTAGGTATAGGGTACCTAATCCATTTTAATGCCTTATTTAAGGGTTTGTAATTTATTACAAGTCTTGATATGCCTCTTTCAATTTCAGAATTTTTATTAACATAAAAGGCGGCACAAGACCATGGGGACCTAGACTTTACAATAAGTCATTTTGACTCCAAATCCTTTATTTCATTTTTACAATGTTGTTCAAATTCCATATTCATTTGGATTGGACGAGCTTTAGTGGGTATTTACTTTTCATTGAAAGAACTTTCATAAGGCAAATCTACCAAATGTTGTTTTCGATTCCAAAAGGCAGAAGGTAGGTCGGCACAAATTTCTTTTTCAATGAGATTTTTGAAATCAGAAATTTTCTTTTGGATCAAATCCTTTTCTAATTGGCTTTCAATCTTTTTCAAATCTAAATCCTTTTGTAAACATATCAAATCATTTTGTCTTGTTTTGAGAAGATTATTGATGTGATTTTGGTGAATAGAATTAGCTTTAATGATATTCAAATTCCTTGTCTTTGGTTTTTCAATAAATGGAAAAACAAATTTTTTATTTTCTGCTTTAAAAGATATACTATCGTAATTGACAGCATAAGGGGTTATGAGATTTATAAAAGGGGTTCCTAAAATGACAGCATGGTGTATGTCATTCGTGAGAACAAAAGAAGTTTTAAATTAGAATCCATTGTTGTGGATTGAAGCATCAACTTTAGAATTAACATTAAGCTTTGAATTGTTGGCGGCAGAAAGCCTTTCTTTTGTTTTCTCATGAAATCTTTTGGGGACAATGTCTTCCCTTAAGCAATTTAAATCGGCACCAGTATCAAAAAGGGCAATGGCGTCAATTGCAAAATCATCTGAAAAAATTAAAGAGATTTTAATCAGATATTTTCTGGTGGTGATTTGTTTTAAAACAAATAAAAAATCATTTGGTACAGATTCAATATTACCAACATTTTGATCATCGTTATCATTATCAGAATCAACTTCTTTATCAGAATTATCCTCCAAATATTTTTGTAAAAGAAGTTGGATCGTATTAGAATCAGTTTTCTGTTTTTCTTTTAAATCTTTAATCTCAAGTTTAATGTCTTTGATCTCCTTTTGGAGATCCTAATGGTGTGTGACTTCTTTGTTTTCTTTTTATCTAAAATCTGAGTAAGATCATAAGAATTCTTTTTAACAACTGGGACTTTAGAGGTTTCGGTTTTATTGAAATCTAAAATTTTCAAAAGTTTATCAAGATATTCTCTTTGAAGACTTGGATCAGAAATATACTTTACAAGTTCAAGAAAAGTTTCTCGGTCTTTAGTCAAAACATTGATTTTCTTTAAAAACAATTCAGATTCAGATTCACTGCTGCTAAATGCAGAGTCATTTGAGTCAATTAGCTCATCAACTTGATAGGGATCACTGTCTCCCGACATGTAAGACTCAGAATCAGACGACTCGATAAGAAGAGGGGCCAATTTTGAAAGGATTTCTTCTTCAAGATCAAGCTCATGAAGCTTTTTGTTCATTCTGCAGTATTTTGCAGTATGACCTTTTATGCCACACTTGTGACATATAGCTTCTTTGTAATTGAAAGGAGTCTTTGGTTTGGCTCTAAATTCTTTCTTTTTAGAGAAATTGGGCTTCTTATAAGGCCTCGAGGGTTTCTTATAAGATAGATCTCTAAATTCACGAAAGGGTTTCCTATAGCTTTTAGATTTGTAATGCTTCCTGCGAGTTTTAGTAGAACACTCGCCATTACAATCTTTGGAGATAGAAGTTTTAAAGGGGTCATAATTGAATTGTTTACAAAAACTGCCTAATTCTTGTTTAGACTTCTTAAGCTCCCACTTAAGTCGTTTCTGTAATTTCAAATCTTGACAAATCTTTAAACCTTCTTTGTTGACGAAGCTAACTAACTTAAGTAAGTTCGTCATAGGGAATGCGATTGTCATAAAGGGCCTTAATAGAAGTCCTAACCTTTTCTCCTAAAAGGGTAGGCAAACCTGCTAAGAATTTCTCTTTCCAAGTAGTATGATTTGCATCATCTCTGAGAAAGAGTCTAGTGAAGAAAGTGGTTTTGTAGGTTTGGAATTCACTAAGTTTTCTACACCTGAGATTGTGTAGTAACTCAGCGTTTTTGTCTCTAAGGTGAGAAGGGTCTCCTATGAAATGGAGGGAAATAGTTACAATTAGACTGATCCTGAATTGGACTATTGAATTCATCAAAGATGGGGGTGCCATCTTGATCTCTTTGGATAGAATTTAGGATATCTAATTGTTGCTCATTGGTAAGGAGATGATCCCACCATCCTTTGAGTTGACCAGTAAAACAGGCAATAAGGATTTCTGCGATAGCCTTGTCAGAAGTTCCTGATTGGGTTTTATAGGCATTGGCTGCCATGGTCATTTGTTGCAACAATCCTAGAATGTTATATTCCGACATACCATCAATATTCCATTTATAGACAGAGGATGCATTATACCGGGATTGGTTTAATGCACTAGGCCTATTGTCTATGGTCAAATCTGGGGGAGACTTGACTGTGGGAAGGGAAAATTCCCAATGAATTTTGTTGGCTTTAGGAATAGGTTCTTCTAAGTCAGAAGAGGCTATAGAAGTTTGGTCATCAAGTTCTAATACTCCAATCTTGCTAGATTGAGGAGTATCAGGGGCAATCTGGATTTTACTGGATGAGGAAGAAGCAGCTTCTATCCTATCTAGTTGTTCTCTAATGGCTTTAGCAAAATCTGATTTTGATTCTTGAACAATCTTTTGGCTAGTTTTCGAAACCTGAAAAGGTTTGAAAATAGGTTCTTTAAGCTTTTTGTCAGAATCCGATTTTGATGGAATAGAAGAAATCGGTGGAACAGTAATGGTTGACTTCTGGATTTGGCTTTCTATTCTAGTCAACTGTTTTCCGATTGTATTTAAGTTAGTATTACAGAAATTATTCTGTTGGATAATACTACTCAAATTTGCATCAGAATCATTTGGTCTTGGAATTTTGTAAGGTGACGCTCTGATTTGGACAGGAGGTTCACCGTGATCAACGGTTATACTCCGAAGAGGTGGGTGCTCAGATTCTATGGTTCTATCATTATCGGAAAGTTTCCATTCAGGGACCTTCTTTCTAATAGTAATAGGGTTTGACTCTTTAAAAGGGTAATTGATGTTGTTATCAGAAGAATATATTTCGAACCAATCAAAAAACAATATATGAACTTTATGAAGATTCACAAATTCATAATAAAGTTGTTGGATTTCTTTTCTTTGATTTAGAAAATGTTTAAAAAACCAAATTCTTTTGTCTTTGTTTGAATCAGAATAAAAATCGTTATGTAGGAAAGTTTTATTCAATTTAAATTCCTTTTCAATGACATTAATGACATTTTCTGTAACAGCAGAAAACGTAGGAGATGTTGGAGGAGAAGGTTCCTTCTCTTCCTGGCTTTGTACATGTTGATTACTAGTGTAGATCGGGTGAGGAACACTAGTGGTGTAGTCAACTGATCGGATGGAAGTGCTAGGTATATCTGAAGTAGAAAACCTAGGTTGACTCTTTGTATGTTGGAATGGGAGATTTATAACAGAGGGTATTTTTGTAAATTTCCTTTCTAATGAAGGAATGTTTGAGCACGACTCTTTATCAGAAAATCTGGATGAGGTAGACCTTCTGAATGATAGTTTGACTTTACCATCGGAATACTGAGTCACATTTTGCAACTCTGTATTGGGCTCAAGTTGTTTTGGAATCGCCGGTGGGGCGGCTCCTTCAAGAATCCATTCCTCTGGAAGATTGACATCTTTCCATTGGATTGGCTTTGGAATAACAGTATTTGCTTTAGACAAGTCAGTTTGCAAGAGAAGTGTTTCATCTCTTTTTGACTGGAATTTGTGTTGCGTACTAAACGCAGAGACCATAGCTTTGTATGAAATTTTAAAAATTAAAGCAACTGGGATAGACCCTTTAATCATATTGTAATTATGGGTTTTAATTTGTAAAATCATGCTTTTCAATATATTTTTGTCTTTAAGAGAAATTGTTATATTTGGATAACAATCAAAAGAAATTGGACCTTTACAGAGGCTAGATTCAATGCTACTTAGCAATGAATCATCAAAAGAGATGAATCGCCCATCTCTTAGGACGGCAAGAATAGAAGTGTCAAGACCTTCTTTTGTTAAAGGCTTTATTCCAACTTGGATTAAACCAATGTGAATATATTTGAAATTCTTTCTTTTAATTTCTTTAAAGATTTTTTTGAAAACAAATAATTGTTTCAAAAGGCTCTGAAAGAGTTATATCACGTTCTTCAGTCTTTATAATATAATCATGTTTTAAAAGATCAAGCATTTTTGTTTTGTAAATCTTTTCTTTTGAGATTTTTGGAAGTTCCCAACAATCGATTGCTTTATCAAAGTTCTCGATAATGAATTCTTCTGAACTCACAACATGCTTTAAATCACTAGTCTTCCCGGAAGAAGAGCTAGAAAAGGATGATGTTCTACAGAGTAGAGGGTCCATGGTCAAAACCTTATGGTCGATTTTGGTTTGGTCAGAATGGCTACAGGTATGGAATTACAGCCCTTAGCGGAAACCTTATCCTAAAACGGGACTTACAACCAGTAAAAATTCACCACAAAACAAAACTTCAAAATAAAACACAAGATTTTAAAACACGAAGACTCTAAACAATAAAACACTTTTCCTCCCCTTGGCTCTGATACCAGAAGGAAATAACTTTAATTCTCTTAAAGATTATTATTGTGTACATAATAATTGATAATTAAAATAAAATATTTTTATTATATTAATTTTATTTTTTTTATTTTGTTATCTCGTGCTTTATTTGAGTAATAAATGCCTCAACGGTGAGTTACCAATTAATTTTGGTAGCTAGCTTGCCAAGCTATATATTTAATTTATATTCATTAAAAAACAATCATTAACGTTCATTCTTCCTTTAATCAATCTCATTGCAGGTACTATCCCTTTATTTGCGTAGTAACAAACTCAGTGGTGTATTACCTCAAGAAATCGAAATCTGTGATGTATAACACATTAGGTGGACCTATTCCTTCAACCTTGTTTCGTTTAACAAATCTTGAGCGTTTATTTCTTGGCAACAATCGGTTCAATGGCACAATTCCACGAGAAATAGGAAATCTAAAGAATTTGACGCATTTGTCTATCATAACTAACAAGCTAACCGAGCTATTCCTTCAACTCTAGGTCATTTAACCACTGTTGTATTTGGATCTCGGCTAACCAACCCTTCATTCCACTAGAAATAGGCAATTTTAGTGCTCTAGAGGAGTTAGACTTATCGATAACAAAATACGTGGTATCATTCCATACGAGCTCACCAAATTATCCAACCTTCAATATCTCAATCTTTCCTCAAACCTACTTTCGGCCAAATACCTTTCGCAATTGGAAAACTCTTTAACCTTGTGTCTCTAGACCTCTCTAAAAATAAACTTAGTGGTTCCTTTCCCACTGGGATTGGTAGCATTTAGCATTGAACCACAATAGCTTAGATGGAACTATTCCACCGAGATTGGAAAAATTTTATTGCTTCAAAACTTGGACCTTTCTCACAATAACCTTTCGGCACCATACCTATGACTCTCCATCCAATGTTTTTAGACATGTCATTCAACAATTTGGAAGGTGAAATTCCCACTTATTTGCAGGGATAATCCACTAAAGAGTTTTGTAGGCAACAAGGGTTTATGCGGCCATGTTAAAGGTTTTCCTTCTTGCTCTCAACGTCGAAACTTACACCTTCAATCATTTTTGTTAAAATTTTTCTTCCTCTCCTAGCTCTCCCCTTCATTATATTTGGATTCATATTACTCCTTAAACGTCGAATAAAACTCCAAAACTCAAGAGCCGCCACGAGTGGAGATGTGTTTTGGTGGAATTACGATGGTAAAATTTTATATGAAGATTTAATTAATGCAACGGAAGATTCTCATATCAAATATTGCATCGGGCTGGAGGTTATGGCGGTGTTTACAAGGCAAAGCTACCAGACGGAAAAGTTGTTGCTTTGAAGAAGCTTCACCATTCTCAAAGCAGAGGATTCACTTTTGTCAAGAGTTTCCAAAACGAGGCTCGTGTACTCTCCAGCATGCGACATCGGAACATTGTGAAACTTTATGGTTTTTGTTTGCACAAAAAGTGCATGTTTTTGATTTATGAGTACATGGAAAGAGGAAGCTTGTTCTGTGTTTTACGCGATGATGACGAAGCTATTGAGTTGAATTGGACTAAAAGAGTGAACATCGTAAAGAGTGTGGCTCACGCTTCGTCGTACTGCATCACGACCGCACTCCGTCAATTGTTCACCGCAACATATCAAGCAACAACATTCTACTTGACTCAAATTTGGAGGCATTTGTTGCTGATTTTGCTAGACTTCTTGATGTTGATTCACCCTATAGAACCCTACGAGCGGGCACTTACGGATACATCGCCCCAGATGAATAAAATAATTGATTGTATTTCTTATTACTCTCTATGGTTTTACTTTCAAAGACATAATCTTACACTTTTTCTTTTCATGTAGAACTTGCCTACACTATGGTTGTGACAGAGAAATGTGATGTTTATAGCTTTGGGGTAGTGGCACTGAAATATTGATGGGAACACATCCGGAGAACTCCTCTCATCATTATCATCATCGCCCAAAAATCATGTTGATCGATGTTTTAGACCAACGTCCCTCGCCTCCACTGAATCGAAAGATTGTTCAAGATATTATTCTTGTTTCAACAATAGCATTTGCTTGCTTGAGTTCTCAACCGAAAACTCGACCCACAATGCAACGCATTTCTCAGGAACTTGAGGGAAAGACACCAATGAAAAAAGGTCTCATAGAAATTTCCATTTCAGAGATGAGAAACCAAGAAGTGTTTTGGCTTCATGAATCTGACAATACCCAATGAAAGGATTTCAAAATTTGAAGGTGAGCATCCTTGTGTTCTGCCGATCTCTTTAGACCAATAATGATGGCAAAACCTGGACCTCGATGGCCGCATTTTTAAATGTATTTTTCAATCTAAGTTGGGTTATGTTTGCTTTTGTTTTTTGTAGCTTGGTAGAAGCTTGACTTGTCTTTGGCAAAACTCTTTTTTTTTTTCCACAACCGTTGGTTGAAAAATAAGTTGGAAAAGATAAAAAAAATAGGAATGGCAATAGGGAGGGGAGGAGAGGGGACGAATCTTCCCATATTCATCCCCAATATTTTGCTTATGTCCCTTTTTTCTTTCCATTCTCGTCAAAATTGCTTCAGAGAATCTTCATTCCCTCCCCAAATACTAATAGAGAATCTCTGAGGGTCCTCAATCCTCGAATAACTAATACATTTTTTTGTTTTCAATGATAATTTAATCATATTAAAATAAAAAAATTAAATAAAAGTAAAGTTTGAAATATATCTTACATTAACATTGATCAATTATAAAAGTCACATGTAAAATACAAATTATCAAAATAATTATCTTTGCCAATCTTCATAATCCTACAATAAAAAGAAAAAGAAATTACTTTTATATCAACAATAAAATAAATGAAATAAATATAGATATTTAATTAATATTTTTAATAAAATTGTTTACTCTTACGCCTCTTGCTTCTCCTGTTCTTTCTCAAGGAATGTGGCAAATTGAGAGATAGCTTTAGATTTCAAACCTAAAATGATAAAAATAACATAAGTAATGTAACTTATAAATGAAAATATTAATAGTTGTATAATATAATTGCAATGCAAAATAAATTCATACTGTCATTGTAAGCTCTTAGCCAACTTTGACAGCACATTAAGGCCTCTAATATGCTTGGATGAAGTTTGTTACGGTGTGGGCTCACGACTCTGCCAAGCTTATTCGAAACCAACAATTGTAATTGGAATTGCCAAAATATCTCTAGCAATTCAAGCTAATATGGGATACCTATGTGCATTTATCTTCCACCAACTCAAAATATTAAAATCTTCTATCCGTGGTATAACTTTCTCATCCAAATATGAATCTAATTCATTTGCAACAGCTACACAATCTCCATTGTTTACATAATCATCAAACGTTGTCATCCATTTGGTTGCTTTCTTATAAGAATCTCCTGTAGATGTAGTAGAAGAGGAACTACTACTAGTATTGTAACACCCCAAATCTAACATGTGCGGAGCACGTGAAGAAAGAGGTTACTTACAAAACATAATCTTACTCATAAATCCCAATATGAAATACCTCAATTCTTATTCAAATAAATTTACAAATTCATACGTCTAACACTACATAATCTCTGCCAAAATACAAAAATAATAGAAGTCTAAAACTCCAAATTTCAAGTTCATAACAGAAATAAAATAAAAGAATATGAATATATTCCTCCTCTTATTCAAATAGCAGACGGAAACGAAATCTCTAACTCCAAAACTAAGCACACCTTTAAAAAGGAACTTGATCTGCAAAAAATAATGACGAGGGGTGAGCCGTCAACTCGGTAAGTAAAACCATTCCTAACACACTAGGTCTATCGATACCAAAAATATTGCAAGCCTTCTTTTATTAAAAAAAAAACATATATCGTAATTCATAAATTTCATAAAACGATATATCGCGATAAAATAACATAAATTCAATGTATCTCAGAATATCAAAAGCATAGTTACTTACGAAAGCAAATCATATATCACATTCACAGAAAATAAAAGGTTAGCTCATGTCACATAGTGTCACCTATAGTCTTGATGACCCGACCAGAAACAGAATCAGAATATCGTGTGCACACTCAAATAGAAACCTAGTACTGGTCCAGAACAGACGTATATCGTATTATACGATCAGAATCAGAATAACTACGAACAATGAGCCAAAACATAATGACTTATACGTGGCACTTTGCACTATATCTAGCACTTTGCGACGCTTTGGCCTTCAAGAGGTGGCCCCCGTACAATCATAAATAATTAAAATCATACATAAGCACAAAACATTCGTATCAGTTTCATAAATGTCTATAACAACAATTTAGGCTTACAAAGTATTTTATAGATAAAATCATAAAAGGTAGCCCGTAGCCATGTCATAGAATAATTTGCATATTTAAAAGCATTTATAAAATACTTTGTTAAAAAGAATTTATGTTTTGAAAACATTTTCTTAAGCTAATTTTTGTTATGAAAATCCATTAATTTTTTGAAAACATTTTCTTAAGCTAATTTTGTTATGAAAATCCATTAATTTTTTGAAAACGTTTTCTTAAGCTAATTTTGTTATGAAAATCCATTAATTTTTAAGTAGTATAAAAACATTTATATTTATAATAATAATTTCAAAATACTTATACATATCCAGTATACTAGGAATAAAGTTACTTACCTCGACAAAAGAATTTGAATTAACACACCTCTATGCCTCTAAGAGCCTCAATCACCTCCAACACCTTAAACAAATACAAGACATGACAATTAATAACTTATTCTAAGAACCTGGTTTTTCCAATTCATAACTATACAGGTCTGATGCTCAGACTTTTAACTCTTCATCTAAAACTTAGAATAACATAATATTCTATGGAACTATTCTGGACATCCATGAGTACCCCATATAAAATTTTCAAGAGGATCCGATATCAAAAACATTTTCAAAACTATTTATTACTCGACAAATTCGAAACTGTTTTCACAGTATCTTAACCGAACAGAATGGGTTCTGAGATTTCTATAAAATAAAATACTAATCAGAAAACTATGGAATTAAAACTGGGAATACTAGACAAAAATATTAACTTCCATATAAAATTTCAGAAGTTTTGGAGTTCATTTGGTGGTACAAATAATCTTGTGAATCCAATCGAAATTCTGGAATCGCAGTTTTCCAGTGCAGTGGTTTCTAATTTGAAAATACATATAAAATTGAAAACGAAGTCGAATTTAATGAAATAAAATTTATTCAAGAATCCCTACATGTCTAGTTTCAGAAATATGAATTTCATAAGAAAAATCGTTCAGAAAATATAGGTTTAAATTCGAGATACTCATGTTGTCCAGAATTATCCTGTGTGCTTAATAAACTCATAATAAATCAAAACCCTAAACACATTCTAAATCACGCTTTCTGATCTATAACAATCTGAAATCATGCCAATATAAACCCTAGATAGAGTGATTGGAAATCTTGTGGGGAATAAGGGGAGTAAACTTACCAATCGCTTTGATTCTCTCCTAAACAAAAGCTTGAATCCTAGGGTTTGGGTAAGAGCGTAATGAGCAGCAGAGAAGAAGAAACGTCGTAGGTTTAGGGTTATAAAAGGGAAAAAATATGAATTTATAAAGAGTCTTAAGAAACCCTATTGAATTTGGGAAAATAACCTTTTTTTCGAAAATTACCCAAAAATAATCTCTATTTGTAAAGGCAATAATGTCATTTAAAATTTTCCATTAAAATAAAAAAAGGGAAATTTGGGCGTTACAAGTATAATCAGAGCAATAAACAATTGGTGAAAACTTCAATTGATACTCTTCCACTAATTCCCACAAAGGGCGACCACTTTTCCTACATGTAACTCTTTGTCACCACCATAAACCATAGAAAAGTAATATTCAATGAACTTATTTTTATACCTTGTATAAAAAATACAGGCCACACCCAAAATTCCACTCATATCTTGCCAATAGTTATCAAATTTCAACATCAACTAAGCCATATGTTGAATCCTATCACAAGGCAATAAAAGACAATCTTGAAAAGATAATTTACTCTCACACACATGTTGCAAGAATACATTCGATGTCGGATACTAAGTTCTTAAAAAAAACTCAATGACATCATAAAAGTTTTTCAAATTTCTTCTAAAATAGTGGCAAACTGCCAATCTTCCTCACTAAGCAAACCATTATATTGTCCATCAATATGCTTTAATCAAACAAAAATATTTTTATATTGAAAGCAGATGAAATCATAAGATATGTGGAATTCTTCTTAGTAGGACAATCAAACACTAATTGTTTATTGCATTTAACATCGAACGACTAGCAAATTCTTCGAACTTCTCCTTTCTTTTACATGATCTACTCCAAAAAGCAACACTCTCATGAATTTTTGCAATTCCATCACTAATCACACTCATCCCTTCTTTGACAATCAAATTTAATATATGGGCACAACAACGAATGTGAAATAATTGTCCATGCAAGATGAAATCATCTCTATTAAGCTTAATCAAAAGATATTCCATCATGCGGTCACTGGCAAAGCAATTGTCCATAGTCATAGAAGATACCCTATGTTCAAGGTTGAGATCCATCAAGCAATTCAATAATGTGTCACAAAGCTTTAAGTCAGTATATGAACTTTTTACATGCTAAAACCTACAGGAAGAAAAGAAAAAAACATATATTTTGTCAAATTTTGTTTTAGTTAACATTTAAGAAAAAAATAAGTTAAATGCAAAATAAAATTAAAGACCTTACCTCAAAACTAAACTCAGCAACATCCAAGAGTCATAATAAAGTGTCTAGCAACTACCATGTACCCTTTTGTTTTGGTATCCCCAGTCCACATATCTGTTGTAATGGCCAACCTACTTTGATTAGTCGCCAAGGTATTCAAATTCTTAGCCTTTTCATTCTCGTACAAATCCAATATCGCCTTTTTAATTGTATTTTGGGACACATGCTTCCACATTAGGTTAAGCGAGGATAATACCTCTCTAAATCCCTCATGATCAACAATATTTAACGGATACTCATGCTTGACAATTGCGCGTGTAATTGTTTTCCCTATGACATCTTGATCAAAAACAAAAGTTTCTACCTTTGAATGTCCTTTATGATCCTTAATAGTATTCAACTTTGCTATGTAATGATTGATATCTTTTTGCTTTTTCATGAAAAACGATTTCATATGGTTGTGCAAATGCTTTGTTTCATCATTTTGCCTTGATACCAACTTGGAATTGCAATAGTTACATACTTCTTTTTATTCCCCATTAACTATCTTTTTCTCAAAATGATCCCAAAAAATAGATCTTAATTTTTCAGTTCTTTCTCTTTTTGATGGCCCATTTGGAATAACATTTCTTATTTGACCATTATCATCGACATGGACTACATCCACTAATTGTGGTGTAGCACTTGACATGTTTGCTTCCATTAGTCTAAAAATGTACCAAATAAAATAAATTAAACATAATACTAATTTAAATTTTCAATTAAGAAATATTTCTGCACAAGAATTTTATAAAATCAATAAAAGCCTCAGAGTTGTCTTCAAGTATAAGCCACCACTTCCATTACACAAAATGACAAAATCTTGGTTTACTTGTGAGATGTGACAGTAAGAGAAATTAATAATAAAAAATTAAACATATAAATTAAAAGAATTGAGACTTACTTGTGGGTGGTGATCGTGAATGTCTATTCAACAATAGTGATGTGGCGCATATAAATGATGGCATGTGAATGGATGTGGTGTGATTTGAGTAATGAATAATGATGATCATGAATGGCTATAGCTGCAGTGGAGTTCTAAGGCAGCTGGTGAAAACTAGAAATTAAGTATTAACTATTATGTTTACAATTATGTATTAACCTTTATTTTATTAGATTTAAGTTTAAAATATTTAATGAATATTATAATTAAAACAAAATTTGTGGCTTAATAGGATCTACCTGACCTTTTTAATGTTCTAAATAAAAATTTATAACTTTAATTAGTTAATTAGGACTAAAAATTTAATAACATAAATATTTTGATATTTGTTATTTTTACCAATATTTAATATTTTATAATTTATTATTTATTTACTAATAATTTTAAAAATTAAAATGAGGAAATAGGGAGGGGATAGAGATTTCATCTCATCCCGTCCCTTTCTCGAATAAAAAATTAAGTTAAAAATTATCCTCGTCCCTTTTCTAAATAAGAAATTGGTATAAAATTATCTTCATACTCTCTCCGAATAGGAAAAATGGCATATATAAGGGGCTATCCCCTAATAAAATGAGATCTAAGACATACTGGATATTAGAGAAAAATATTTGTTTATTAATAGATGGATTTTAAATAATCCAAGAAAATTTGTCCCTCAAAATTGAAAAATTCTGAACCTTTCTACATGAAAGTACTCATCAAACTTTTCAAAGTGATCAGTGAACTTCTACCCAAGCAATCCAGCATCCACGTAAAGATAAAGAGAAACAAAGCCTTCAAGATGTATTAAATCCCACAGCAAATGATTCAATTCAGTATATCAATGTGGGAATTGCATTAAAGAACTCGTACAATCACCCAACCTCGAATGGTTTCAATATGATTTTCCAAGAAACTGCATGATTATTGATTGGGTCTGATGTCAGTAAAAATATTCAATTATTCGTTAATCTAATTACTTGTGGTCAATATAGCTGATATTACCAATTATTGGGTTAAACTTGTGGATTATCTGTAAAGCATTATAAGAAAATAAAAAAAATTTAAAAAAAAAGTTCGACAACTAAGAGAACATGACCACAAATGTTAAAGGGGGTTGACGGTTGACTAGTAAAAATCATTAAGCAAAGCATGGAAAACGCAAAAAGCTATAAGATTCAACTACATATCAAAAGCTAACATGAAAGGTCAAAAGAATTGCCGACATATGGTCACAGCCAACAGCAATAATTGCCATGAACGCACCAACGAGACATTCCAGACCAAGTCGTAAAGTGGCACTCCTCTCTGGAATAATATCAAGATTCATTTCCTCCCATTTTCTTCTCAAGCCCTGTGAGTGTAACGATGATGAACATTCTTTCTTTCCTGTTTTACTGACTATTGAACCCATGAATCTAATGCATAAATACAAATTAATTGTCCAGTTAATATATAAAATTATATAAGACTCTACGAGGATAAAGATTCTCACTTGTCGTTTTAATATGAAATTACGAAAAGTTCTCAGGTTATTGCATGTGCCCATAATTAACTATGATAAAGAATGGCCACAATAACCCGTCAGTTTTTAAAAAGGATAACAAAACCTCTTTTTTTATCATAACATCCTTTGAATATAAGAATTAGAAAATTAACTTTAAATTTTTTTAATTAATATAAATTTAATATAAATAATATAATCTATTTGGTAGATTAATAATATTAAATTAATTTTAACATTTAAAATAATATTAAAATTTTAAATTATTATGTTTATTTTAATAATATATTTTTATCTATTATAAAGATTTTAAATAAATCTTTGGGTTAAATATATTTTATAATTAACAAAATATCTACCTATTAATAAATTTAAAACTATTTTTACCTTATATTCAAAATAATTTTAATTTTAATTTTAATTTATTTTGATATTATGTTTCTATTTATTATTAAAATTATTTAATCTAATAAAATTGGTCTAATACATTGTACAATATAAAAGTATTTTTTAAATATTAAAATTATTTTACAACTTATATATTATTACATTTATTTTAATGTCATATTTCAATTTTTTTGGGGTTTATAGAATCAAAAGTTATTATAGTCAAAGGGAGTCTTGGTGTCCCTTATTAAAATCTTAAGGGTTTTTGTGACTATTTCTACAAACCTTAAGGTGTAGTTGTCTTTTTTTCATATGGAAAAAAGCGAGATTTTAATTTTATGAAATTTAATAATTACTTTAGTAACTATCAGTTGTATAACATTAAATTTCAAGAATATTCTTCAATAGGTTATAAAACAAGTAAATAATATTATGACATATCAATAATTGTAGACATCCCAAAACTTTTGTCGTAAATTTCATTCCAAATGATATGTCATTGATTGATTGATTGATAATTTTTTTACAAGATCAAGTGAATTAATTGTCTTATCCTCATTAACTAATTAATAAATGCCACATTATTTGGGATAGTTATTTGGAATAAATAATTTAAGATGTGTAGTACTACTCATGACATATATGTATTTATTTTCAAAATCCTCTATATAAATAGTAGTTATATTAAATTTAACTACACATTATACATTCAATGATTGGTTGTATAAGCTCACTAAAAAAGAAAGTAAAATACGTAAGAAAATGAACTAAATTCAAAATTAAAACAACATAGGTCTGCTTAATTTCTATAGCACGACGTTGTATCTGTAATTAAACTACCAATTTTACGCTTACCACCGCTTAACTCTTGAAGCACGCCATTTTGCTGCTCAAAGACCTGCGTGCCTTACTTTCAGTCTACTTTGTTTTAGTTTTTTTTTTTTGTTTTTTAGCTTAATGCAGATTTTAAGAATGACGTAGCTTAAACACATTCACTAGAATCCAACAATCTTAATTGGATTTTAAGAATGACGTTACTTTCAGTTCTGCTTCCCAATTCCATGTCTTGTTTCATCGCTTTCATGCTTTATGGCAAAAGTTTGTGCTTAATTGGTACTTCGTTGTCATTGCAAAACATCATATCAATTATAAATTTAAAGTTTGTATATGTTGTTCTAATGTATTATAAATTTTAAATCATTCTGCGGTCTTTTTGTTTAAAGAATTGCCTCTTAGAAGCTTTCAAATTTTGTTCCTGTCAAAAATTTTGTGAGGGGCCCATTTTGATTGCTTGAAAAACTCATTTAGCATAAGTTTGATTCGATTTGGAAGTGCACCTGTGTGCATCATCCAAGCAATGATTTGATGACATATGACATATCATTTCTCTAATTCATAAATTGTTGATCGTCTCTCGGACGTATTCAATAACTTGTTCAATAAAAGTTTGTTACTACCTAAAAATCGATATTAGACCCAATGACCCAATGAAGCCCATTAGGTTCAAGCATGGGATGTATTACATGCTTCTCAGAGTTCGCACCAAGCACTGATTCATGGAAACGTACGAGGAGAATAGTCAAGCTAGCTAATCAGGCAGTATCTATTCTTACAACTTAAATACAGTAATGTGGTGGAAATAAAATATTGCCAATCAATTTTGACAAAGCAAAATTTTTATTAAAATAAATTAATTTAACAAATAAATCCTTATTTCAAAGCCCACCAATTTTGATAAAACAAAACAATTTTTTTTTTAAAACCAACCAAAATTGACATTTTGGGCTTGGCTTGCCCTATAAATAAGTGAGTTGAGAGCATAGAGAGATTATGAATTGAGAGAGTATTTTGAGAACTTTAAGTTCACACACACACACGCAAAAGTCGAACTATGTAAATTCTTATGTCTCCTGTATTTTTCAATTTCATTTTAGTCATATATCTACTTCACTCATGAATTCACTAACAGTGATATCAAAAGTCTTTGATCGCAATTATTCGGACTAAAGATATTATTCACACATACAGTATTATTTACGTATATAGTACTATTCTCAGCAGGAATAGTTGAAGGCCAGAGTAGAGTAACCATATAGTTTTGTACTATTTAGGAAAGCCTTGCCACCAAAGCTATAACAGTCTAAGAAGTTTGGGTTTTAAGTTAGATTGTTGTGGTTTCTCGAGTCTTTCCTCAGAAGTTTTTGGTGTGCAATTTCACACATACTAGCACTTGTGAGTATTTAAGCCGAAGTCAAAGTTGCAACAAGAGCTTTTTAGGCCATATCAATGCCTGAATATGCTTTTGAACTTTGCTCTTTGAACCACAGAACAAAATCAGGCGGATTGCAGACCAACCAGTCTGAATTTCCACTCAAATGTTTGAGGTGGAAATTTCACCAAGCCACGTGGAATAACAAAATTAGGCTCAAGCTTTGTCACACCTGCATCACAATTGCACACCATAAATTGTTTATCGCGACATATCAAGCATCACAATTGTTTATTTTCTTACACTTCATCTTTTCGTGTAGAACTTACCTACACTATGGTTGTGATAGAGAAATGTGATGTCTACAGCTTTAGGGTGGTAGCACTCGAAGTATTAATGAGAACACATCCAGGAGAATTCTCTCGTCATTATCATCATCATCGGGTCAAAAAATCATGCTGATCGATATCTTAGACTAACGTCTCTCACCTCCAGTGAATCAAAAGATTGTTCAAGATATTATCCTTGTTTCAACAATAGCATTTGCTTGCTTGCGTCCTCGGACAAAATCTCGACCCACAATGCAACGCATTCCTCAGGAATTTCTTGCAGTAAAAACACCAATGCAACAAGCTTTCAAATAAATTTCCGTTTTAGAACTAAGAAATTAAGAAAAAAAATTTCTTCATGAATGTCACATATCCCATAAAAGGATTTCAAAATTTGAAGGTGAGCATCCTTTTGTGTTCTGTTGGTCTACTTAGACCCAAATAATGATGGCACAACATGGACCTCAACAGGCGCATTTTTAAATGTGTTTTCAATCTAAGTTGGATTATGTCTGTTTGGGCTGTTTAGCAGCTGTGATGGAAGCTTGACTTGTCTTTGACAAAACTCTTTTTTTGTTTTTTTCCCACAATCGTTGACTGAAAAATAAGCTTAAACAGACAACCAAAAAAAAAAAGCATGTATAGAAGAGCTATCCCCTAGTCAAATAAAATATAAAACATACTGGAAATTAGAGAAGAATATTTGTTCAGTAATAGAAGGATTATAAATAATCCAAGCAAATTTGGCCCTCAAAATTACAAAACTCTGAACCTTGATACATGAAAGTACTGATCACCAAACTTTTCAAAGTGATCAATAAACTTCCACCAAAGCAACCCAGCATCCACCTAAAGAGAAAGAAAACCATCAAGACTATGAAATCCCATAGTATATGATTCAATAAAAGAACTCATACAATCACTCAACTTCCAAATTCCAATGGTTTCATTTTGATTTTCCAAGAAACGGTGTGGTTATTGGTTGGGCGTGATGTCAATAAAAATTATTCAATTGTTCGTTGGTTTACTTGTAGTCAATGTAGCTGAGTATTACCAATAGTTAGATTAAAACTTCGTCGATTTTCTTTGTCAAAGACTTAAAAAAGATAATAAAATAAAAAAGCCCACAAATTCGACAACTATGAAAACATGACCACAGAGGAGATGACTTGCAATACAAGTAAAATTAAATCATGAGAGAATCAATTCTAATCAATTACACACATATTCATGCTAGCAAGTGTTATCAATCTAAACTTTTACATGAATAAGATTCTCAGTTGTCGTTTTAATATCAAATTACGGAAGTTTCCATAACATGCCATAGTCCTAGATTTAATTATAATAAAGATTAAAAGATATGATGAGATTTTTATTTTATAAAATTAATAATTACCAATTATGTAACATTAAAATTCATTGGAAATATAGTTTGAGAGATATTATTAAGTTTGTCATACAATAAATAAATAATATTAAGACATATATACAGCAGCGGATCTTAATGAAGACTAGAATGAGTCATAGCCTCTGTAAAACTTTTAATTCTTTTTAAATATACATGATATCCCCTAAATTATAATAGAAATTAAAAAATATCTTTAAATTATATATACATTATTCACTCCGGCCCCTATAATTGAAGTTTTCAACTTTCGCCCCTGCATATGTATATTTATTTTAAAAAGTATTAATATAGATAGTATTCAGATTAAATTCAACTATACTTTATACTTTCAATAGTTGATTGTATTATCTTATTAAAATAAGAAATAAACAATCTTGACCTGTTTGGCTGTTTAAATTTGTAAGAAAATGAACTAAATTCAATTACTACGACGTGTATTCGGTAATTGAATTGCCAATTTTACCCCTATTACCGTTACTCTTGAAGCGCGCCATTTTGCTGCTCAAAGACCTGCTCGCATTACTTTCAGTCTACTTTATTTTAACCTTTTTTTTTGTTTAAATTCAGATTTTAAGAACGAGGTTGCTTGAATACAGTCACTACAATCCACAATCTTAAGGTAATTTAATTTAATTATCTGCAGTTTCGTTCTTTTGCTATGATGTCTTTACAGTTCATTTCTGCTTCTAATTCCATGTCTAGTTTCATTGCTTTCACGCTTTATCGCAAAAGTTTGTGTTTCATTGGAACTTAGTTGTCATTGCAAGACGTCGTAGCATTTGTATCCATTGCTCTAATGTATTATAAATTTTTAACTATTTTGCAGTCTTCTTATTTGAAGAATTGCCTCTTACAGGCTTTCACATTTTTGTTCCTGTCAAAAATTTTGTGAGGGGCCCATTTTGATTGCTTGAAAAATTCATTTAGCATAAGTTTGATTCGATTTGGAAGTTCGCCCCATTTACGTCATCCAACCAATGATATGATGACATATCGGTTTGTATACAAAAAGTTTGTACGAGAGTTTGTATCTGTGCTTGTCAGCGCAATATGTTGATTATGTTTTTTTTATTTGTCATTTGCCTAGGTGGTGTTGTGAGTATTGGGATGCATTTGAACTATGTGTATGTTGTTGGATCAAGCGGGGGAGGTGGTGGATTCTTTTCCGAGAAGATTCGATGATATTTGGGACTTTGATTTATTCAAGTTCATGGAGTAACATAAGAGTTGGATTTTGCCTCTCAGTTCATGCAATTTACCACTTATATTTGTTGCTTCCTACTATTACCTTTAAAATCCAAATACAAATAGAATCTCAACATTTCTTATCCTTTAGTTCTAGACTATTTTCTTTCTGAAATGCTGTGACCATGATTAGAAACTTGAAAACCCAACTGCGGTTCACCTTCTACCACAGTCAGCCTATTGTACAATCAAATGCTCAAACTTACTTTAGGACTGAACAGTTCAGCAATGATTACATTAGCTCTCTCTGCAAGCAAAACCTGTACAATGAAGCTCTTGTAGCATTTGACTTCTTGCAAAACAATACAAACTTCAGGATAAGACCTAGCACTTATGCTGGTTTAATCTCTGCATGCTCTTCTCTGAGATCTCTGCAACTCGGAAGAAAAGTCCATGATCATATTTTATCGTCCAACTGTCAGCCAGATGTTGTTCTACATAACCATATTCTTAATATGTACGGCAAATGTGGTTCATTGGAGGATGCTAGAATGGTTTTTGATGAAATGCCACTAAGGAATGTGGTCTCTTGGACTGCTATGATCGCTGGATGCTCTCAGAATGGCCAAGAAAATGATGCGATTGAACTGTACATACAAATGCTACAGTCAGGAGTTATGCCGGATCAGTTTACCTTTGGAAGCATAATAAGAGCTTGCTCTGGTCTATGCTGTGTTGGCTTAGGAAGACAACTTCATGGCTATGTCATAAAATCAGAACACGGTTCTCATCTGATTTCACAAAATGCTCTAATCGCAATGTACACAAAGTTTGATCGAATTTTGGATGCATGGAATGTGTTTTCCAGTATCGCTAGAAAGGATATAACTTCATGGGGTTCAATGATTGCTGGGTTTTCCAAACTTGGTTATGAGTTAGAAGCTTTGAGCCATTTTAATGAAATGCTCCATCATGGTGGTTACCAGCCAAATGAATTTATATTTGGCAGTGTTTTTAGTGCTTGTAGCAGTCTCCTACATCATGAATGTGGGAGGCAGATACATGGTATATGCATAAAATTTGGGTTGGGTGGAGATATTTTTGCCGGATGTTCCCTTTGTGACATGTATGCCCGATGTGGTTTGTTAGATTTTGCAAGAACTGTATTTAATGCAATAGAAAGTCCTGATTTAGCATCATGGAATGCAATTATTGCTGGGGTTGCTAGTCGTAGCAATGCCAATGAAGCCATGTTACTCTTTTCAGAAATGAGGGACCGTGAGCTGATACCTGATGGGCTCACTGTTCGTTCCCTACTTTGTGCTTGCACCAGCCCTTTGACACTTTATCAGGGTATGCAAATTCACTCCTATATTATTAAGATGGGGTTTGATTCTAATGTTCCTGTCTGTAATGCTATGCTGACCATGTATGCTAAGTGCTCTGTTCTCTGCAATGCCTTAATGGTCTTTAAAGAGTTGGGCAAGAATGCAGATTTAGTTTCTTGGAACTCAATTCTTGCAGCTTGTCTTCAGCACAACGAGGCTGGAGAGTTATTCAGATTATTTAGCCTAATGCTTGCATCTCTAACTAAGCCGGATCACATTACTTTCAATGATGTAATGGGGGCTTGCGCAGAAATGGCTTCTTTAGAAATGGGAACTCAACTTCATTGCTACATAATGAAAACTGGGCTTGCACTTGATGTTTTTGTCATGAATGGATTGATGGACATGTATATAAAATGTGGCTCCCTTGGAAGTGCTCGGGAACTCTTTAACTGTATGGAGGATCCAGATGTTGTCTCGTGGAGTAGTTTGATTGTGGGATATGCTCAGTTTGGATGTGGAGAGGAAGCTCTTAAACTGTTCAGAAGGATGAGAAGTCTAGGAGTTAGGCCAAACCATGTGACACTTGTCGGTGTCCTTACAGTCTGCAGTCAAGTTGGACTGGTAGAAGAAGGGTTGCAGTTGTATAGGATCATGGAAAATGAGTTTGGGATTATACCAACAAGAGAGCACCGTTCTTGTGTGGTTGACTTGCTTGCTCGTGCTGGACGTGTACATGAAGCTGAGGATTTTATCAACCGAATGGCTTTTGACGCTGATATTGTGGTATGGAAGTCTCTGTTAGCTTCCTGTAAAACCCATGGGAATGTTGATGTTGGAAAACGAGCGGCCGAGAATATTTTGAAAATCGATCCTACAAATTCTGCCGCTCTTGTATTGCTTTGCAACATATATGCTTCTTCCGGAAAGTGGGAGGAAGTCGCTAGATTAAGGGGCTCAATGAAAGAAAGAGGTGTAAGGAAAGTTCCTGGTCAGAGCTGGATTGAAATTCAGAGTAAGATCAATGTGTTCTTTGCAGAAGATAGTATGCATCCAGAAAGGGACAAAATATACACAATCCTGGAAGCTCTCTGGTTGCAGATGCTGGATGAGGGTTATGTTTCATTCCAGACGTTGGCTTCAACTGAACAATTACAGTGGTCGAATGAGCTTCACCTTCACTATTCAACAAAATAGAATGTGGCTGGCCATCCAGGAGGTTCCATATTAACCATTGTCCTTGGAGTCTTGTTCAGAAAAACTTACGGGTATGCTTTGGTGCTTTATCATGCCTTTAAAATTTTTTAAATCTTTTTTATTGCATTTAAACTAAAGATTTGTTGGTGACATAATTATTGAAAAGTGACTATAATGAAGGATTTTCCAATACTAATGGGCATGATCTCTCATGATAGTTTGAATAACAATTTCTTGAGCTCTAACAATTTGCTATTTTATTTTAATAATCAATTTTTGGTCTGAAATATTAACTGCTGATTGATTTTTTTCCCCCCTTTTGTTTAACTTTTTTGGCAGGGGAATATTCTTGTGTGATTGACAAGATTACTGAGCCTGCTCTTCCTGGTACTTCATCAAAGCCTCATGGCTTACCCACTCTTCCTGTCCTGGTACTTTATCAAAGCCTCGTCGCTTAAGTTTCTTATTGTCTTGATGAGCTCGAGAATCATTTTATACATTGAAAAGGGGTTTATGCTTTCTCTAAGACTCAAACATGGAATTTAGATTAGGGAGATAGAGCTCTATAACTTGACAGGTTTATAGATGATTCTAAATTGCAATTGGTATATGTGTAATGTGTTCGACTACAATGCCATGCTGGCGTCGATTGACCTCGACCTGTAAGGCACACCAGTAATTTGCAGTAACTTTCCGAAACTTGTGACAGTGAAACATATGCTGAAACCAAATTCATAGAAGCCCACGGATTCATGCTTTAAGACATCAACACAGTTACTACTCATTGGCATGTGTTACAAAGTTCATGAGGATGCTGGCACAACATGATAGCCATTTTCTGGTTATATTATTTTAGGTACGCGCTCAGCAGTCAAGATGTAGATTGAGGAGGCAGCATTCATTACAGGCATGCACTCTTGAAGACCACACTTGTGGAAATCTTCCAAGGTCCCATAAACCCAACTATGAATCGTCCATCCTCTTCGTGTAACGGCTTAGATCTTCTGTTCAATTATTAATCCTGCAGCTTGCTGGTCATAAGTTGCCACTGGCTACAGCTGCTAAGGTAAAAGCATCTTCATGTGCTTGTGCATGTTTATTTGTCTAGCCGTCTTGTAGTGATCTTTGTAGCCCTCGATCAGTGTGCTAAGATACATGTAAATTGCTTCAGGAAATGCACGTTCTTCCTCATCTACAGGATTTTGCAGTTCCAAAAGCATAAATCCAATAGAAACAGTAAATAAATAAATCATCCTCAAATAAGTAAATGGTTCCAGAATTTTTCTGGCCCTATGAGAATACAAGGGATTTATTTGTTCCATGGTTGTATCACTAGTGTATGTAAAACTGTGGAAATTTATGCTTCTTTTATGCATGGTGCTGGTCTTGCAGCCAGATGTCAAAAATATGTTGAGCCAATGAGAACCCAAACCGTGTCTGGAACTGGAATTAAATAAATTATAGCAATTATATTTTTGTTATCAGAAGAGCACAAATGGTAAATACAGTACTAGTTTCTATAGACTTGATACAAAGAAACAAATAAAGCCAAAAACAAAACTCTTTAACATAAATGACGGTGACTTGCAGCTTTACTCTTCATCATCTTTTGGTTTGGTTGAAATTGATTCTCTTCGTGGCCGATGCTTCTTACCCTTCAGCTTTGGCAAGGTCAAGATCCAGGATGGAACCTCACAACCAGAGGCTTTCATTAAATTAGCTATGTTGCGCAAAAATGGAATATCGTCTTCTGTGTAAAGCGTTATAGCTTCTCCACTCCTACCTGCCCTGCCAGTGCGACCTATATTGACAAAACTTGGCTTCAATTGACCAACAAAAGCGAATTCCAAAAATCTTAAAATAATGGAAATTACCATTTTGCTTTATGTACGTACAGAACAAGCATGATCAGATAAACAGCTATGTATAAAGAATTGATACAGAGCTGAGAACGTATTTGGCAGAGGCGCAAAACAGATTGTTCAATGTTTAATCTAGAGCATCAAAATACTTGGGAAAAGGAAGCAAAAAAAGAAAAATAATAATTCATGCAACAAAAGTTTCAGAGACTGCTCATCAATAATCAACTATAAATCTAGGAACTAATAGAACATTGAAGCTCCAAAAATTGCAATGAATATCTTACTGATGGCAAAAGTGATAAAAATCCTTGAAGAAATTTTGTAAGTCCAAACCATATCAAATTTCAGAATTGGATCATTAGACCACACTTAAAGTATCAGGATTAAAAGGGGTTGAGCAACATACCTATTCTGTGAATGTATGCAGCACCAGAATCGGGAAAGTCATAATTAATCACGCAGTTTACACCCTTGAAATCCATGCCTCGGGCAACGACATCAGTGGCAACTAAAACCCATGTTTTGCCAGCTCTGAAGTCATCAACAGCATTTTCTCGCTGTATTTAACAGCAATAAATCAGCAAAAGTAACAGGAAAGTCATAAGATATGCAAGTGGTGTGATATGAAAATATCACGGTAATAGCGTATATGGAATTACAATATCACCACTCAGAAGTTTGTCCACATTAGTCAATTCAAACCATCTAAAATTGGGCATTTCTATTACTGATAATGATATTGTAAAACCAATAACGTTTAGGCAAAAATGAGAAAACATCAAAAAAATGCCAGGAGCTTCAGTTTTTCAATGTAAACTTTACAGGCTTAGATTTCAGGCCCAGATTTTTTTTCTTACAGGTCATATAATCAAGTAAACACATTCATATATGACCATCATCATTTCCTTAATGTACATAAGATTTTCTCAACTAGAAAATTCATGCGAAAGAAAATGTGATTTAGTTCTTTTGACAGCCAAAATAAAAATACCTGAGTTTGGGCGAGATCAGAATGAATAACACCAGCCCTAATGTCATCAAATGCTAGCTCCCCATAAAGTTCCTTTGCTCGCTCCTTGCTTTGCACAAAAATGAGTACTGGCGGATTCAAGCTCTACTGCCAAGTATGATATTAGAGCAAGAACAATCTATCAAGAATAGGGAAAAAGTACAGCGGTTGAAGATACTGAGACAACGAAACTAGAGAGATAGGTTGAAATATTACTCAACAATTTTCCAGCGAAAAATTTCTAAAAAGATGGAAAAAGTACTGCGGTTGAAAACTGACAACCAAACCAGAGAGATAGGTTGCAATATCACTCAACAACTTTCCAACAAGAAATTGCTAAAAGAGTAAGCATGTTGAATTATATTTGGAACATTTCTGTAGGAGTTTTATTCCATGCAACAAATAACCAGACATAATAGTAGCCATCTGACATGTAGTGACTCTAATTAGTGCGCACAGAGAGTTATGAAATAGATAACCATATCAAACCAGTTAGAATCATGCCAGACAAATGATTTACATCTGTTATTATTAGGGATGGCAATGGATTGGATCTGACCCAAGATCCACGTGATCCAAATTCAATCGGATCGGATTTTGGTCAGTTTAAAATGAATTTGGATTGGATTTGGATATCGATGTGCGGTCTAAGACGGATCTAGAACAGGTCTGGATCTATCTTAATATCTAAATTCATATCCATATCTACTCATCTTTTAATTTTATTTTATTTTAAAAGTTTCTTAACAATTGTGGAATTATAATGATAATAAATTTTATTCATAGCATATTAGTGGTATTTACTAGGGATGGCAAAATCCGGGTCCGGGTCCGGGTTTAGTCATTCCGGATCCGGACCCGGACGAATATTTTTTGTACCGGATCCGGAAATAAACCCGCATTTTTTCACTCCGGGTCCGATACGGGTTCAACCCGGAAAAATCCAGGTTCCCGGACTGCGGGTTTCCAACCCGGATTGATGAATCCAATTGAAAAAAAAAACTAAATTCGACTAAAAAAATCAAATAGAAATACATATCTAGGATTTCAGCAAATCAAAGAAAAATTATTTCATCTGGAAACTAATTAACAAAAACAACAATTTTGTTTGGCTACCTAGAATCAGCAACCCAATGTGGCGACTTGTTCAAAACATTAGTAAAGAGAGCTAAAGAACTAGCTTTTATTGCGAGCAGGAAGTCAGGAGTCAAGGAGCAGCCAAAGCACTTTTAATGGTGATGGGAAAGCTGGAGGGGTAATGCAAATAAGTTTATGTTGATTGGATATTCAGAATAAGTCATACGCCATTAAAAGCAACAAGTTTTCCAAAAAGCCAACAAAGACAAGACATCACCACACCACCCCACACTAGATGAAAAAAGATGAAAGCATGATAAGTGGCATCGAGTAAGCCACGTTCTCTCTCTCAAAGCTGGTTATCGGTCGCGGCAGAAAAGATAAAGCGACGGCGATGATGATGATGATGTTGAGCAAAGATGGGCAAGTGATGCGACGATGATTTGATGAAGATGAAGATGAGCTGAAGAGGGAATAACAGAGGAAATGTTTGTGCGGCTGGGAAAGTATAATGAGCTGCTAGGGCACCATTTGATTTTTTTGCTTTCCTATTTATATTAAAAATAATTTTTGAAAATTAATATATAGGGTTCGGATGTTTTTAAACCCGGACCCGGACACATGCGGATTTTTAAAATGTTATCCGGATCCGGATTTTATTTAATCCGGTACGGGTTGAACCCGGACCGAAAAATCCGAGTTTCATCCGGGTCCGGGCCGGGTGCGGGTTGAATTGCCATCCCTAGTATTTACCATGCATTTAAACTCTTAAAACTTAAAGGTTAGTTTTGTAAATTTAAAGGTCAGCCAGCCCCAAAGCATGTACATGCAATATTCAAATTAAATAATGACAATTTATTTTATTATATTGGCCAAATAATTTTTAAGGAATATAGTTATTCATATATTTAGTCAAATATGGGCATAATAAAAATAATAAAGGACTGACTATAAATTATATTTAATTTATATGTCATTATCTAATGTTGTAGGAATGAGGGTAGGTGTGTCGTAAATATTAGAATGATGAAGGAGACAATAGAATATTATATTGATCTTACTCCTGCAATTACTTTTAAATGATATTTTATTATCTTTCTTATTTGTTGTTTTGGTGTAAAAGTATAAGCTACAATATTTATTATATTTTTGAGAAAAATTATATAATTTATTTGTTATCAATACATTTTAGCCTTCAATTTTCATTTTAAAAAATTATTACTTTTTTATTACTGAGTTTTAGAATTTATGACGGATTTAGAACAGATTTGAATTTTAATTTTTTTCAAATTTGGAGCAGATATAGATATTTATTTCTTTTTTGAATCTGGATATGAAGCAAAAAATATAGATTCATGACGGATCTGGAGCAGATACGGATCTTGATTTTTATTATGGATTTGGATCTGGAGCAGAGTAGATCCAACCCATATCTGCCCCATTGCCATCCCTAGTTATTATGTCTTGTGGCAAGAAGTTACCACTGTATACTAATGCCCGTCATTTAATTTGAAAGAGCGCCAATGCATTCCAGCTAACTATAAACCATTACAAGATGATGTAAGATTTCATAAATGGCTTGAGAAGAAATTTTCAAATATCAAATTGGAAGTTCCTTAGATCACAATATCAAAAGTAAAGGAAACCCATAGTTAGCACAAACTGATGCAAACAAATTTAGTCATGAAAAATCCTAAGCAAGAATAACAAATCTAATCCTCCTAATTCCAGATGAAATAGGGTCACCACGCTAGCTAAAAGCTAATTCTAGGAACACAACAAATATGCTTTCTGTCACATGCTTAATTGTATCATACCTCCGCAAAACTTTGACGTAGTGCAAGAAGTTTCCCTTCTTCACTTCCAGCAAAAACCAATTTCTGCTTGATTGATTCAGAAGCTGTATTCCTGTTCAAAATTGCAGAAATATAATGGACACCATGTACACCCATTGCTATTTTAATAAAGTAAATCCTCATACTTACTTCCTGCCAACTATAACTCTAACAGCATCATGCATTAGTGATCTTGCAAGCTCCTCAACAAAATCAGGTAAAGTAGCACTGAACAATGAGCGTACTATCGAAGGATTAGAGCATGCTTTCACCACAGGATCGATATGCTTTAACAAATTGCCCACCTCGAATAGTTTATCAGCTTCATCAAGGACAAGATATTCAACCCTACACAGAAAACACATGTAAGAAGCATTTCAACTTCAATAATGGAAAGTATCAAACAAATAAAACTTAACAACAAAACTCTGCAATGTTCAGCTGATACAAATATTCAGCTACTCGTTATAGTAATCTTAGTAATCATTATAGTATTCATCTTATACCCAACCAAGTTTGACTTACTCCCGTCTGAGTTTCAATTTCACAGGAATATTTAACACTACCTGAAGTAAATCATTAAGTTACCGAGGCTAGGGTTAAAACAATAGTTTGTATACATATTTGAATCTAACCCTTTGATGCATGCAGCCATACCAAAGAGGGAAAAAAAATTGCAAGTAACAAACACTTATTATTTTGATAGATATATGCACACATGCAGGTACCATGGCATTCAACTGATTGGTGATAAATACTGTTCCATAAAACTTTGTTATCAATTACTGAAAATAATTTTTCAAAGTAGGTTGGAAAAAACGAATGCATGCTCTAGATTCAAAACCAAAAATCTATTATCAAGGAGCAGGGGCAAATCAATTGTAAATAATTTGTTAGACAAGTGCCGACAATAGTTTAGTACTATAATATTTCTCAAATGCATTTTAATTTAATAGCTATTAGTAAAATGTATTCCACCAGCGCAAACCTGCTTAAGTCAATCTTCTTTCTCCGGATAGCCAATCGTAGTCGCAATGGTGTAGATATAAGTATATCGCAGGAAAATTTTGACAAATCAGTACTTCTTACAAGTTCTTTCTTCATTAACTTGATTTGAAATTTATTTCCTTTAGCCAGTTTTTTGCATTCCCTTGTTGTCTGAGTTGCTAATTCTCGTGTAGGACACAAGATAACAGCTCTAATGCCATCTTTGGATGTACACTGATCATTAAGAGAAACATTGTCAGACAAACTCTAAAAATTAAAGTTCACAAAAGTAGTCAAAAGGAATGAACAATACCTTAAGTTTCATAAGCATCGGACACAGAAAGGCCAAGGTTTTGCCAGAACCAGTTGGTGCACAAGCAAAGCATTCTCGATCCTGAAACAAATGATGACCAATCAGCTATCATCAAAAGCTAGCAAAATGCTAAGAGCATTTAATCCCAACTCATCACTTTTCAAAGATCAATGAAGTTAAAAAGCAAATAAAGCAACTTCTGATCTTCATTGTTTAGCAAACAAACTAGGAAAGATAGAAGGGAAAGAGAAGTTGAAAAAGAAGGAAACATTAAATAAAAATCGTTGACAGGTGAAGATAGACTAAATTAGAAGATCATACAGATAGAAGCACTGGAATAGCCTGCCTTTGGATTGGGGTTGGCTCTTTATAGCCATGTTCAGCCAAATTGCGTAACAAATACGACTCACATCCAAATCTGCAGGAAAACCAAGTAAATATCCATTCTATTGCAAGAAAGCATATAGTAAGAAGCAAGATGGACAGACAAGGCTGCAGCAATTATGAAATTTGTAAAGATCAAAACATGGAAAGAAATTGCCATCCACAACAAGAATAATACACCTACAAATAAGCAGATGATGGCAGTGCTACGACATAGAATAAAAGGAGTACCAGAATTAGTATCCCACAAATAAAAGCATCTATGATCATAAGATTTCAATAGTAAGCCACACTGCAAATTCTTTAGCTGAAGTAATTATACAAACACAGATAAATCAATTGTACAAACACAGATAAATCTTACAAAATCTGAACCAACATGTTAGAAACAAAACTTAAAAATAGTTATTGTTACAAATATAAATATATATTGACAATTACGAGAATAGTAGCTACATTGATTTATTCACAATCATTTCTAAAGGAAGAAGAAGGGTGAAGACAACAGCACTGTCAAATAAAATTGAAGCTTTGTTTCAGTTAGTTTATATGAACATTGAAGGAACCATGAAGACTTTAGTTGTCAAATATCCTTTCAAACTAAACAAAAAATGTTACAGAAAGCCATACTACAAGTAACTTAGAGTCAGTTAGAGATATATAAAGGGGAAAGAAATAACAGAGGTACATACCTTGAGCTGAGCTCGGCGAAAGTCCTAAGCGGGGAAGGGACATTGGCCCCAGACACATGAATGTTATACTTCTTCCTAAAAACTGCATCCCTCTGACCTCATAAAATATTTAATTACAATAATAAGTCTAACAAGTAGAGACAAGCATAAGAATGGCAACGACTATGTGAAAAGCAAAGCAAAGCGAAGGAAGAAATAGAACCTCTATTTGTTTATTTAATTCTTTTTTCGCTTTTGAAGGCCCATCTTCCACTTTCTCTTTCTCTTTATCTACTGCAGGCGCTAATTGCTTTGAACTCTTAAAGACATTGAATCCTTCCACTGTTTCTTTTTCCAACACAAACGGAGTAAAACAAAAAAAAATCAGCATATGGAAAAATTTAACATTAAAAAAACTTAAGAACAATGTCAAAGCTTCCCTCTCTCTCTCTCTCTCTCTCTCGTAAGAACAATGTCAAAGAAATAACAGAGGTACTATATATATATATATATATATAGTATATAAGAGAATATACCACCAGCAATTGACTTCCACTTCCTCTTCTTAACAGACGACACCATTGCTTCCTCTGGATCAGTTTTTCCACCCCCGACCAAGCTAAAATCATCCGCTAAATTTTCACTTTCTTTCTTTTCCTAAGTTGTATATAATCATAATATCAACAAGAACAATTAAATCACAATTCTAATTATTTTTCTCGAAAACCAATGTACAGCATATGGAAGAAATTATTACCTTAAACCTGGCGAGATCAGTAGCAAATTTTTTCTTATCGAAACTGACTCCAGCAAACAAGAAAGAGGGACCTTTCTCCATCGTAGTCTTTGGAAAACAATTTAAAACAAAGCACGAAAATGGGAAAATCAAAATCAATAACTAAAAATTCAAATAATTTTATTGTTCTATTGTACCTATTGCAACAGTTTAATAAAGGAAACGAAAAGTAATGGAAAATGAGATATAAACTACCGAAAAAAAAAATTGTAAAATCAATCGACAAAATCACGTCTAGTAAAATATCACAAGGAGCTTACCTCTTAACGTAAAAAAGTCGCAAAATTGTTTAAAAGATGAAGTTAAATATTCATTAATTGCTGCTGCCAGGATTATGAGATTGCAGTTGCAGGAGTCGTTGTAATGAACTCGTTCGATTTTGCATTTGTTTTTGAAATTTTAAAACCCTCACAGCCTCACTGAGGTTTAAGAAACTATATTGTATGTAGCCCCTCCATCTTATTGGAAATTACGTTTAGCACCCGTTAGGGTTTTGCAATTTTATTTGCAAATATAGTGTGATGAGGGAGGGCCCAGAGTGGTTGTGAGGAAAATAAGAGAACACTTAGCAAAGCTCTTCGTATTCGATTTTTTGTGCCAGTGGCCAATGGGCTCTTGGCCCATTAACACAAGCCATCCATTCAAACACTTTTTTTTTTTTTTAATTAGCATTCAAACACTTAATCTAACTTTAGTGCATCGTTTCAAGTCAGCATTGCCGGAACTCAATTCTCCTCTTAATTAAATTGAGTAGGGGTAAAATTATCTTCTCAATAACAGAAGAGTATAAATATCCCTTTTGTATTATGCAAGAATTGAAAGTCAAGCTGTATCATATTAAGATTATTAAAAATTATCTTGATAGATTTTTAATTGTAATTACCAATAAAATTTTGATTGTAATATAACAGCGTATCAAAAAAAAATTATCTATCTCAATATTCTCATTTCTTTTGCAAACAATTGGCTACTATTTATGGATTTTGTTCAAACAACTATTAGGTAAGTTCAACTAACTAATATGATGTTAAATTTCCTGCTCGCTTTTCTTTCTTGCTTATAGCCTTGACAGCTGCTGTTAGGTGGTGTTATAACCCTATTAACGTATTGAATCTAGAAAAACTAATCAAAGCTAGCTAATCAAGAAAGAAAAGAACTTGAGCAGCACTCAACTTGTAGAAGGAAAAACTGCTCTTTTATTGATCTCTTTGAATCGAATTACAAGCTGATTCTATAGAGGAGATTACAAGGATCACAAAGAACCAATTTTCTCACTAAATGATCAAGAAATGAGAAAGATTACCACTACATCTCAGAGGCTAAAACACACGTATATATACTCTTGGTATTTCTGGGAAATCATAACGAACTCATAACGAATTCTTGCCACATCAGCTTTAATATTTCAACTAGACCCCTCCAGCTGAAGTCAATCTGCACAATGCCCCCAGACTTCTTCAAATCTTCCATTTAAGCCCAACGACCATTAGTTGACCAGTAGCTTATTTCCTCACACTCTCCACCTTGCACTCGATTTGATCATCTCGATTAAGTAGCATAAAAACCTTCAAAGGTACATGTTTGAGAACTGAAATTAAGTCTACACAAAACTTAAATTTTGCTGTTGGTAGCACCTTGGTTAGCATATCAGCAGGGTTGATGTCTGTATGTATCTTGATTACTGCAACTGACCCTTTTGCAACCTCATCTCTGATAAAGTGCAACTTCACATCAATGTGCTTTGTTCTCTCATGATAAACTTGGTTTTTGATGAGCTGAATGGCACTCTGATTATCACAAAAAATTTCCACTGTTTTTTGTTTCAACCATAGTTCATTTAGCAGCCCTCTCAACCACATTGATTAACTTTGCCTTTGTTGCGAAAAATTACGCCTCGAGATGACAAAGCTACTATGTGCTGTAGAGTAGCTTTCCAACTTATGAGACAACTATCCAACATAAACAGATAACCTGAGATAGATTTTCTTCTGTCCAAGTCACCTGCAAAATCAGAGTCAACATATCCTCTGACTTCACAGACCTCATGCTTGGATTTACCATACATCAGACCATGATCTAAGGTTCCCTTCAGGTACCTCATGACCCATTTCTGACATCGGTGAAGCTTACGGGATTACTCATAAATCGACTCACCACACTTATCGCTATATGCGCTGTGCAAACTATTGCATACATCAAGCTTCCTACAGCTTTTGAGTATGGTATATCAACCATCTTCACCTCCTCAACATCTGAAGTTGGAGACATATCTTCAGAGAGTTTGAATTGAGCCCCCAGAGGTGTCAGTACTGGTTTTGAGTCCATCATCTGAAATCTTTCCAGCACTTTGCTGATATACCTTGACTGGCTTAGAAACAAGGTACCAGCTGTTCTATCTCTAACAATATCTATCCCAAGAATCCTCTTGGCACTGCCAAGATCTTTCATTTCAAATTCCCCCTTCAGCAAATTCTTGAGCTCTTTAATGTCACTGAGATCTTTACTAGCAATGAGTATATCATCAACATATAGTAGAAGATATACTGCTCCACCTAAGTTTATAATCCCATGATAGACACAACTATCATATTTGCTCCTGGAATAGCCATTGGAGATCATAAACTGATCAAATCTCCAATACCATTGCCTAGGAGATTGTTTCAAGCCATATAGAGACCTTTTAAGAAGGCACACATACTCCTCATGTCCCTGTTCTTCAAAGCCTTCAGGTTGAGACATCAATATCTTTTCTTCAAGATTGCCATGTAGGAAGGCAGTCTTTACATCCATTTGTTCAAGCTCTAGATCAAACAAAGCCACCATAGCAAGCAAGATTCTGATTGAACTGTGTTTTACCACTGGTGAGAAGATTTCATTGAAATCAATCCCCTCCTTCTGTGTGAACCCTCTTGCCACTAGTCTTGCCTTATATCTTGAATCTTCAACACCTGGAATGCTCTCCTTTTTCTTGAATATCCACTTGCAGCTGACAATCTTCCTATTCCCTGGATTTAGGACCAGAATCCAAGTCTGATTTCTTACCAGAGAATCCATTTCCTCCCTCATAGCTTTAATCCAGTTTCTGCTATTCTTGCTATTCATTTTTTTCTATATTCAATTGCAACATCTTCTGCACTCATCAAGGCATATGCAACCATATCTGCATATGCATATCTTGCTGGAGGTCTGGTATGTCTTCTTTCTCTATCTCTAGCTAACTGATATTGTTGTAAATCAGTTACTTGTGGTACTTCACCTTCTGTTACTTCTGCATCTTGAATCTCAGCTTCAACAGCCTCTGGTTGCATTTGATCTTCATAGTCTTTAGACAACTCCACATCAATCTTTTCACCTTGCTCAGTTTCTGTGGTGGCTTGTGTGTCACTTGTATTGATGTCATTAGCAGAAGTGGCTTGGTCAGAGTTATTGATCATGGCCACTTCATTGAACTGGACATCTCTACTGATCAGACACTTGTTAGCCTCTTTACACCAGACCCTGTAGCCTTTAACCCCATCTGGATAGCCAACAAAAACTCCTTTTATGGCTCTTGCATCAAGCTTCCCTTGTCTGACATGCACATAAGCAGGGCATCCAAATACCCTCAGGTGTTCATATTTTCCAGGTCTTCCAGACCAGAGTTCTTCAGGTGTCTTGAAGCCAATTGCTGAAGATGGACTTTTATTTACCAAGTAACTAGTTGTAGAAAGCGAAAGGCTCTGGAAGCTTAGAATTTATCAACAAGCATCTTGTTTTGTCAATAAGTGTTCTGTTCATCCTCTCAGCTAAACCATTTTGCTGAGGGGTGAATCTTACTATTTTGTGCCTCCTAACTCCCCATTCCTGGCAGCATTGCTCAAACTCTTTATTACAGAATTCCAGTCCATTGTCTGTTCTTAAGCATTTCACCTTGAAATCAGATTGAGTCTCCACCAAAGTCTTCCAAATCTTGAACTTCTCTAGGGCTTGGTCTTTGGTCTTCAGTATGTGGATCCATACTTTCCTGGAGTAGTCATCTATGACTGACATAAAATACCTTCCTCCACTCAAGGATGGTACTTGTGCAGGCCCCCATAAATCAGCATGTACATAATCTAATGGTTGTTTAGATACATGTATGCCCTTTGTGAATTTGGACCTGTGTGCCTTGCCAAAGATACAGTTTCACAGAAGTCTAGTTCATCTATATTATCACCACACAGCAGCCCTTGCTTACTCAGTTCTTGCATTCCTCTAATACTCATATGGCCTAGTCTAAGGTGCCATAACATAGTTCTATTAACATCAGAAACAGCAGGCATCGCAGCTGATCCAGGCACTGATGACCCTTCTAACACATAAAGGTCATTCTTCTTAACTCTTTTCATTACCATCTCAGTCCCCTTCATAATCTTCAAACCACCATTTTCAGATTTGAAGCTATATCCCATACCATCTAGCATGCCTAAAGAGATCAAGTTTCTCTTTAGCCTAGGTGCATGCCTTACATCACTTAGAGTTTGAACAGACCCATCAAACATCTCTATTTTGTGACCCCATCTTACACACATTGTTGTTACCCATCAACACTACCACCATCCATGATTTATATGTATGGAAAAGGCTTTTATCGGGACACAAATGAAATGAAAAGAACCCAGACCTTTGATATTGTTTGAAGCCACCAAATCGACTATGGTATCCATCATCAGAGGAGTCTTCTGAGGCTACTGCTGCATCACCTGTTCTCTCTTTTTCATCCCTCTTTTTCTCAGCACAGTCCCTGATGTAGTGACCTTGTTTCTTGCAATAGAAGCACTTTCTTTTCTTCATTTTTTTCTTTTACAGATACATCATCCTTTTTAACTTGACTCTGGTTCTTCTTACGATTTTTCTTTTACGACAAATAAGCCTTCGCCATTACTAACTTCATGCCCATTGTTCTTTTGGATCTCCTTAGAACTCAAAGAGGCTTTCACATCCTCTGAGTAAGTGTAGTTCTTCCATCTGACATGGTGTCTACAAATCCTTCATAGATTTTTGGCAGTGAGCTTAGTAGAAAGAAAGCTTTATCCTCATCTGTTATTTTCACATTTTCAACTCCTTCAAGATCAAGAATGATCTTGTTGAAGCTGTCAATGTGTTCTTGAATCGAGACTCCTTCTCTCATAGAAAAGGTATATAGCCTTTTCTTCAAGAACAATCTGTGTGCCAGGGACTTTTTCATACACAAGGCCTCCACCTTGTTCCAGATACCAAGGGCAGTCTTCTCTTCAGAAATCTCCCTTAGAATTGAGTCACTGAGGCTCAAGATCAAGGTACTGTGAGCCTTGTTCTGTATCTGTCTTTTCTTCTCATCAGAGACTGAACTTGAAGCATCCCCAAGATCATCTTCTTCCAGCGCTGATTCGAGACCTTGATGAACAAGGAGAGCCCTCATCTTCATCCTCCAAAGTGAAAAGTCACCACCAATGGTGAACCTTTCAATATTGGGTTTTAGAAGAGACATATTTTTGAACCACCACTAGCTCTGATACCAGTTGTTATAACCTTATTAACGTATTGAATCTAGAAAAACTAATCAAAGCAAGCTAATCAAGAAAGAAACAGAAAAGAACTTGAACAGAGCACAGTTCCAAGCACTCAACTTGTAGAAGGAAAAACTGCTCTTTTATTGATCTCTTTGAATCGAATTACAAGCTGATTCTATAGAGGAGATTACAAGGATCACAAAGAACCAATTTTCTCACTAAATGATCAAGAAATGAGAAAGATTACCACCACATCTCAGAGGCTAAAACACACGTATATATACTCTGGTATTTCTGGGAAATCATAACGAACTCATAACGAATTCTTGCCACATCAGCTTTAATATTTCAACTAGACCCTCCAGAAGTCGATGCCCCAGACTTCTTCAAATCTTCCATTTAAGCCCAACGACCATTAGTTGACTAGTAGCTTATTTCCTCACAGGTGGGTTCCTTCCGCTACTTGAGCAAGTTCAAGAACTCCAATGGTTGCTTGCTCTCGATGGTTTGCAATAGCTGCATGCGAAAGATTTTTGTCAAATGCACCACACTTTCTAAATTCAATTGTATGAAACACACAACACAATAACAAAGGCTTATTTTGAAACTCAAGGTGTTGACTGTAATAAACCTTCTAATTTGGTGTATATGTGCTACACTACACAAAAATCAAGCGGTGGATAAACATAATCCCATAAACTGATAATAGGTTGTGTAAGACTCAGGCCATGTCATGCCTTAACCTGGCCTTATGACTAAAATGAAAGGTCATAATCCTTAAAATGCCCAACCCTTCAAACTAAGGGTCCGGTTCGGAGCACAACTTTTTTTTTATATCTTTTAGAATAGGACACCTATTATTCATTCTTTATTAATAGTATTGTATTATTATCGTTCTATTTTTATGTTGAATTGGTTTGTGAAGGAACTTAATAATTTTTTTTTTCATTTAGCTTTAACAATAACAAAACATATAATAGTCTAACCAAACTAATAGATTAACCAAACTAACAAGAAGTAAATAATTCAAATACAAAATAACTAAATTAATGAGAAATAGAGATAATTATATTTAAGGTGCAGTTGCGAGCACGTACTTGGCGTGCGTGTTTTAATAAATTTTAAGTAATATTTTTTATATTAAAAACTAATTTAAGGGTTAACGATTGGAGTGCAGGCTTTTGATAATGCCTTAACCCTAACACGAAAGTAATTAGACCCTGATTCCTTGAGCTTTAGTTCGACCATTGACTCTTTAAATTAGAGCCAAAACCCTAACAATTGAGGTTGGGTCAATCGAGTGAAGGTCCAGGTCAAGTCTTTTTTTTATGATTCTATCCCTACAATCTCTCACTCCCTCTTAAATATCAACAACTTGATGATACTTGTATTTAACCTTCACTCAGAAAAACTTTTATAAGGTAAAACCCTAAGCAAAAGAGACATAATTTAATGAATTAGAAAGTGGCGTTCAGGCATTAGACACGCTTTAAAACTACATCACTAAAAAATTTTATTAGTATAATCTAGTGGATAAAACCTGATAAAGGAAAATGAATACAGTGCACATGTGTCCAAATTATTCACAGAAGTTCTTCATGAGAAATATTATGATCCCTCTAATGGGTGGTCCCTCTGGTGAGCGCTCCTTTTGATTAGTGCCCCTCTAATGATAAGATGTATCAACTTGATAATTTTTCAAGTCTATGTTATATATAACTTCCTCCTATGTTGATATAAAGAAAGTTCTAACAAATGTTCCTCTGAAACTTAAAGAGATTGATCTATTCTTGTAACATAATAAGATCAATACTTTGTGAAAAGATCTTTGCAAGATCAAATTCAATTTGCACATACTTGAATAAGCAATTCAGATTAATCCAATATTGCGAACAGATTAAATAAAACAATTGTAAATGAATTAAGAACAAAACTAAGAGCTGAAAGCAATTAAAATACAAAGCATACACAAAAATACGTGGTCCGTCTTTTGCAAGACCTACATCCACAGGCAAATCTATCAAGCAAGCTTTCATTAATGATTCAAGGAATGAGATATAGAGTTTTACGAACAAGACTCCGAAGAACAAGATAATACTTTCTCTCCCCCTCTCTCTAAATTATCTCAAAATTACCCATAAAAACTCAACTTCTAGACCAACTTCATAACATCTTTAACAATCGAAAATGTATAGGTGTTTGACGCATATATGTTGAGTGTTAGAAAATGCATATTTAAAAAGGAGAAAACTGTAATTTTACACTTCAAGTCTTTCTAACAACCCTTACTTTTATGTATTTAACATTCTTGTGATTTATTACATGTGTTTTATTTTAATTAAGTAATTTATGTATTTTAGGGGCATTATAGTCATTTCATAATAAAAGAGAGATCAGACGGCAAAACGGACATCACTTTTGAACTCAGGACGGTCGAAAACCTTAGGAGGAGCATAAAAGGAAAAAATGCACTATTCACATGTACGGTACTATTCACGTATACGATCATTCGTTCACATAGACGGATCGATGGCGTGGCATTGACCAATGATGTGGCATTGGATGAGGTGTCACGATCTGTTGGACTAAAATTCTTATGTCTTGTTGATGGTGGCGTGGCGATATCGCGACAAATCTCGCGTCATGCATCACACGGGATTATTTTCAACCAAACCGCGTTCTTTTCATCCGGCAAACCGTGATGACGTGGTGCAATCGAGCGTCAAATTTTTTAATCCGATGATTTACTCCATGTATATAAAAGGGGCCTCCCTAATTTGATATCCTGAATCCATTTTGGACTCCATTTTCTGTAATTCCTTCTCCATCTTGTATTTTCTTCGTATTTTAATAAATTTCCATTTTGCCCTAGTTCGATTATGAGTGGCTAATTTTCTTTCAAGCTTGGGTTGAAGGTGAAGTCTCAATGTGTCATGGACTTTATTTGGTAAATTTATTTTCTCTTCCCCTCTAGTTTTTGTGGATGTTTTGACTTCTGCCGACAAATAATACTAATCTTGTCTGCCTTGGTTTCACCGGCCCTCTACTACAAGGTTATTATTATTTGGCACGATAAGCCATATTGATTAGGCGTGGTTCATGAGGTGTGGATTCCCTCTCATTTAATTGGTATTAATACGGATTATTTAGCCCATGATGCATGTTG
Organism: Citrus mangshanensis; assembly: GCA_030449895.1. Taxonomy (NCBI): domain Eukaryota; kingdom Viridiplantae; phylum Streptophyta; class Magnoliopsida; order Sapindales; family Rutaceae; genus Citrus; species Citrus mangshanensis. The sequence continues at coordinate 456,689 of JASUUJ010000155.1, forward strand.
ATACGGATCCAGATACCCAAGTACGTCATTTCAATAGATTTCTCTTCAATTTATTTTCGCCATTGCAATTCCAATTTTAGAATTTATTACTGCCATTTTAATTTAAGTTTTAGCATATTTCAAATCATTTCCACCATAAATCCAACCATCCATTTACAAAATTTAATTCTATACACAATTAAAATCCACATCCTCGTGGGATCGACACTCGTCACCATTAGTCTATTCTACAATAGATTCGTGCGCTTGCGAGTACATTAAAATTTGCACAACAATATACACCAGGCCATTATAACAAACTCAGTTTCGCTTAAGTAATTATGTGTTTGCTTGTGATAGCTTTAATTTAGTCAAGCTCAACACGACTCCAATTAATGATGTTTGGTGCTTAAGTGATCTTAAGCCTCTCAAATGTCTTCATTAAGCCATTAGGAAGGCTGAAACGATGTCGTTTTATAAGAGAAATGTTTGAATTCACCTTATACACAACAATTCTCCACCTTGAATCAAACATCTTGCAACTAAGTTATTCACCAAATCAAGCGTATGAGGAACTGTATACACTAGTTAAGTCCAAGCATTTCTTGAACTTAGCTACATAAACAACTTTTATGAACATGTTAACAGGACTATCATCAATATGTATCTTAATCATCCTGATCATCCCTTTTGAAACCTCATTTATGATAAAGTGAAGTTTAATATCAATATAGTTTGTCTTCTCATAGTGAGCAAGATTTTTACAAAAATGCAACGCATTGGAACTGTCATAGAAGATTGATACACTCTCGTGCTTGTAACCAAGCTCAACTATTAAACTTTAAGCCAAATAACTTTCTTAACTGATTCAGTAGCTACTGGAAACTCTGCTTCAGTTGTAGAGAGTGCAACAACATATTGTAAACTAGTTTTCTAGTTGATTAGACAACCATTAAGCATGAATATATAGCCTATAAGAGACTTATTTCTGTCCAAATCCCCTGCAGAATAGAATCTACATAACCCTATTAGTCATTTCCAGCTCCATATTTTCTTCCATATAGCAATCCAAGTTTCAGAGGCCCCTTAAGATACCTAAGTATCCATTTAACTCCCTTTCATTGTTCTTTGTCTGGGGATGCCATGTATTTACTAACAACATGTGAGATATCAAGCCTTATTAGTACCATGGCATACATTAGACAACCTTTATAGCATTTACATATAAAGTATGCATCATCTAAGGCCTCTTATCTTCTGTCTCAGAACAGTAAAGTTTATAAAGTCCGAAATGAGCTACCAATGGAACTTGAAAATTTTTTTAAATCTTCCATATCAAAGGTCTCCAATGCCCTTTTATGTACTTGAGAAAAAAAATCAAGCATTTACTTATTTCCCTGATGATATCCATTCCTAATATCTTCTTTGCACCTCCAAATTCTTCTATCGAAAGCAGTACTAATAAATGTCTTTAAAGCATCAATTTTAGACCTTTCTTTGCAAGCAATAAATATGTCACATACATATAAGAATAGATATATGTGCTTATTTAGGTCTAGCTATTTGAAGTATACGCAATAATCACAACTACACCTTTTGAATCTATGTGTGACCATGAATTCATCAAATTTGAGATATCACTGTCTAGGAGATTGCTTCAAGCCATAGAGGCCTTTTTTTAAGCAAACATACACGGTCTTCCTGCTTGAAACTCCACACTCTTTAGTTGAATCATGAAGATTTCCTCTTGAAGTTCTCTATGTAGAAAAGCATTCTTGACTTCAAGCTGCTCCAATTCTAAGTTCTATACTACTGTCAAAGCCAACAATACTCTTATTGATACATGTCTTACAATAGATAAGAAAACTTCTTTGAAATCAACCCCTTCTTTCTAAATGTATCCTTTAGCAACTAGGTTAACCTTGAATCTTCTTGGTTCAGTTATAGTAATGCGCTCTTTAATTCTGTAAATTCATTTGCAAGCAACAATCATTTTATTTCTAGGCCTTTTAACCACCTTATAAATACAGTTCTTATATAAAGAATTCATCTCTTCAGTCATTGCCTTCTTCCATTTATTTACATATTAACAATAGATAACATCTCTAAAGCTTTTTGGTTCTTCAGCAACTATTTCATATGTAGAATAGAAAGCAAATGTAATCAAATCAGTATAATTATACCTCTTAAGTGGTCTAATCTAACTTTTCTGTCTGTCTCTAGTTAATTTATAGTCCTGAGCTTGAACTTAAGTTGAAGTGTCATCTTGAAATGTCTTCTATTCACTTGCGTAGCCATCAATCTCATTTGATTCTGCAGTATTAGAAGACTTGCCCTTGCAAATGACTCCACTTTAAATTGTACCTCAAGAGTTTGACTAACTTGCTTATATTTGTCTTTATGAAGCTTGTCAACAATTTCTTTTTCATTGAATACAACATCTCTGCTGACTATATACCTTGGTGTAGATAGATCAATGTACCAAAGTTTATACCCCTTAGTTCTATCAAGACATCAATGAAAATACATTTTAAAGCCCTTGAAGCTAATATCCCTTAGCTTATATGAGTATAAACAAGAATCCAAAAACTTCAAGGTTTTCAAAATTGGCTGGTTTTCAAAATTGGCTAGTTTTCAAAATTGGCTAGTTTTCTAGACCAAAGTTCAAATGGAATTTTAAATTCAATAGCAGTTAGAAGGACTCAAGTATGCTAGATAACAAGCTATGTTTAGTGTTTCAGCCCACAAGTTTTTAAATACCTTAGCTCGAATCAACATATCCCGCACCTTATCTATGAGTGTTTTATTCATCCTCTTAGCAGGTCTGTTCAGCTGAGGAGTCATTCTCACAGTCTTGTGTCTAGTTACATTTTCATTAGCATAAAAACCATCAAATACTTCTAGTCTATTATCAATTCTAAGCTTTTTCATTTCTTGCCATTATGGTTTTCAACCAAAACCTTCCAGTTCTTAAATTTTTCGAGCACCCAATCTTTGTTTTTAAGTAAATAAACCCATACTCTTCTTAAAAAATAATCAATTATAGACAAATAATACCTTACATCATCTATAGATACTTATTGTGTAGGTCCCTACAAATCTGAGTGTTTATAATTTAGGATGCCTCTTAATATATGAACTAATTACTTGAAGACAATTCTTGTAGATTTTCCTAGTACACAATCTTCACAGAAACATCATATCTTCACTTCTATCATTTTCTAGCAACCATTATTTGGATAACTCTTTAAGGTCCATAGCACAGTTTTATCAACATTAGAGCTAGATGACACTGATACCTCCCTTATAACAGCAATATCCTTCAAGATATGAGTCTACTCTACTTAGTTCCTTTTAACAGAACTAATAACCCTTTAACTATACTCAAAACACCACGTTGAATTTTAATAATACATCTTATCTAATCCATCATACCAAGTGAAATAAGATTTCTTTTGCGCTCAGCAATATATCTCACTTGTTTAAGCTTATAGATTGAACCATCATGCATTTTAAGTTTAACATTTCTTATTCTGACTACTCTACACATTACAACATTTCCTTTCGTCACTCTACAAACAAATGATTCTTAAAGGGACACATGCAAAAAGAGCACCCAAAATCTAGTACCCATTTACCTTCTTGATTGATCTAAAAAACCATCAATACCTCTGCTGGCTCATAGCCCTATTCTTCAACTATAGCTACATCACCATTTTCATCTTTTTGGTTCTTTTATTTGTGTTTCTTTTTAGATAATCCTTCTTAACATGCCCTTTTTTTTATGACAATTGAAAGCATTTAAGAATCTTGTTTTTGTCTTTGAATTTTTCTTGCTTCCTTTTTTTTCTTTCTCTTTTTTTTTGGGTCATATTTACCTTTTAAAGTCAGACTTTCACTAGTTTCATTATCAAGGTTCCTTTGTTTTTCTTGTAGCTCCCTTATGTTAAGAGCTAATTTGACCTCATCTGAAGAGAGTGGTTGTTTACCATACATGAGTGCGTCCACAAATTTCTTGTATGATTCAAGTAGAGAACTAACCAACAATAAAGTTTTTCCCTTATCAGCCGGTACATCATCAATTATAGCAAGTGTGTCACACTTAATTAAATTCATCAATATACATTTTTAATAAAGAGCCTTCAGCCATCTTTAAGGTAAATATTTTTTTCTTGATATAAAGTCAGGTAACTAATGATTTCTTCATGTACAAATTTTTCCAGTTTCTTCATTAAAGCTGCAATTAATTTTCCCTTAACCACCTCTCTAATCACAAAATCTACAAGGCTAAGAATTATAGTGCTTCTTGTCTATGTCAACCATCTGTCTAAAGTCTTAAATGATGACACTTGCTTACCTTCCTTCTTGGCTGAATTGTTAAGTGCATCCTCCAAACTTTAAGTGACTAAACAAGCTTTAATTTTCACTTTTCACATCTTAAAATCATTTCTCCCATTAAATTTCTCTAGATTAACCTTCTGTGTAGCCATACTTGAATCTTGATAAAAAAAAAAAAACCTTAGCTTTGATATCAATTATAGAGATTGGTATGTTCTTATAACACAAAAAGATCAATACTCTACCCAAGGATCTCTACAAAATCAATTTTAAGTTGCAGATTGTTGAGTACTAGAGAATGCATATTTATAAAGGGTAAAATTATCATTTTACACTCTAAGTTTACCTAACATTTCTATTCTTATGTGTTTTAAACTTTTGATTGTATGTATTTTATTATAATTTGAGTATTTTATGTATGTCAGGGGTATTAGTGCCCATTTCACAATTAACGAGAAATTAGAAAGTAAAAGAGGTGGCATTTTTTAGCTCGAAATAGCTTAAAACCTTAGGAAAGACATAAAGGGTAAAATTATAATTTTCAGATTTTGGTGGGCCCAGCTGATGTGGTGTTGACCAACTGAGGTGGCGTTGAGCAGCTGACATGACATTGACCGATGATGTGGTAATGACCGATAGCGTGGCAGTATCTTATTGGACCAAAAAATATTGATATGGCATTAACCGATAGCATGGAACTAACTGATGATGTGGTAGCATCCTATTGAACTGAAAAATATTGATGTGGTGTTGACCGATGATATGGCAATATATTATTAGACCCGATAATGTCTTCCAACCAATCAGATCTTGCCACATGGCACAATCCTGATTCATGAGCTTCTGCATTGTTTTCTTTCAATGGTCATGATTTACTTATTGTATCTATAAATAAGAATTTGATAGCTCTGAATCTAAATTTGAGCTCCATTTTATATAATTCTCACTACAACTTGTATTTCTATGTATTTTAATAAAATTATCATTCTACCCCTAGTTTAATTATGACTCGCTAATCTAATTTCAAGCTTGGATTGAAGGTAAAGCCTAAACATGATCTATTGGCTTAATTTGATAAGTTTATTTTCTTTCTTCTCTTATTTCTATGGTTGTTTTGACTCGTTGACAGACAGTGTATCTTATCTAGATTTTGCACGGTATACCTGCTCTTAATGAAAGATCGTTATTGTCTGGCACAATGAGCATCATATTTATTAAAAAGAGACTCCCCTTTAGTATTTATGGATCATCTTGAATTTGTGTTGACAGAGAGTGCATTTAAGTTATTTAGTGAACAGTCTTGCCATATTTTCAATAAATTGATTATTATTGCTTGGCACAATATATACTTAGCACTACACTTAGAGAAGATCATTTGGCACACTAAGTGCTTGACACTATATTTAATAGAGTAAGGCTTATAAGGAGTAAAAATACCTCTTAAATTAATTAGAACTAAAAAGAATATTAAGCCCATGGTAAAGTGTTAAGTGTGAATACAAAAGTTTAAGTGTTTTATTTGAATTATTTTTATCCTTAATTTATTCCCGTATTTTTTTTATTTTAAATCGTAGCATTGCTCAAAAATCATCTTTAACCAATTCACATGCACACTCAAAGAAATTAACCTTACGCATAATTAAATCTACCTCCTTATGGGATGACACTTGTTAGCATAAATTTGCTCAACACAGACACTCAAGTAAGCTAATCAGATTAATCCAATATCACAGTTAGATTAAACAAAACACTTGTAAATGAATCAGAAACAAAACTTAGAGCTGAAAGCAATCAAAACACAGAGCACACACAAAGATACGTGGTTCAGTCTTTTGCAAGACCTATATCTACTGGTGAATCCATCAGGCAAACTTTCATTGATGGTTCAAGCAATGAGATGCAAAGTTATATGAACAAGACTCTTGAGAATACGATTACACTTTTTATTTTTCTAATCTCTCTCTGTATTACTCTCGAATCGTCTAAAAATTACCTTGAAAAACTCAGCTTACAAACTGGCATCATAATAGCTTTAACAACCTAGAATGTACAAGTATTTGACACGTATACACAAGGCAATTATAATGAATTGGGCTTCATTTAAGTAATCAGTGCTTACTCGCATGACAGTTTCAATTAAGTCAAGCTCGAAATGACTCCAATTAATGTCATTTAGTGCTTAAGTGATCTTTTGCCTCTCACATCCATTCATTAATCTATTTGGAATACTGAAACGTTACCGTATTGCAAGAGAGGTGTTTGATTTCACCTATGGGATCATAAAATCACCATGAAAGTGAAATACAAGTGTGCAACCCAAGAGGGGGGTGAATTGATATTTTAAAAAATTATCCTAACAAAACCGCACAACAATCCAATTTAACACCTTAATAAATTGGAAAGTAATAAGTTCAATAAAAGCACAATAACAAATGAGTAAGAGAGAAGAGAAATAAACACACAAATTTTTACGTGGTTCGGCAATCTTTACCTACATCCACGCCTCCAAGCGATCCAAACTTGAGGATTTCACTATATAAGCCTTCAAATGTTTACAATTGACTTGAGGTGTCATGAACCTTTCTGATAAAGAGATTATCTCACAATCTCTTCACTCAAGTGTCTCACACACTCAAACACTCACAATTAAGATGAGGAATTGAAGATTACAATAAAAACTCTCTTAAAGAGTAGATATACAAATTGAAAAACAAAAGATGATTCAAGTTTTTATGATTTGCGAAATGAGAGCTCAATAAATGTTGTGTGCTTTTTTATTTTACTTGCAAGAGAGCTTGAAAAATAATTGGACTTGAGTTTATATAGTTTGAACTCAAAAACCAACCGTTATGCACATTTTGGTGATAACCGGCTTACCGTTTATGGATATCCGGTTAGCCGTTTAATGTTACCGTTACAACCCAAATTTGAATTTTTGAACATCCGGTATGCTGCTTGTGAAATCCGGATAGCCGTTTATGTTCCTTTACGCCCAAATCTGCTTTGTCGGATCCGGATAGCCGATCTGGTGAACTATTTTTCTAAAATTATAGTTTGGCCCTAAAAATTTATAAAATTGTATTATGGCCCAAAACGTTATGAAAGCTTTCAAATAGGTTCTATTTCAGAATTTCTAAGTAATACTTTGTCAATCCCAAAAATTTATGCAATTATGATATGACCCAAAATATGTGAAATTATAAAATGGCCCAAAATATTTAAATATTTTTAAATATGTCCAAATCTAAAATTTAAAACAATATCAAAGACTATAAAATTCTTTCATTTTAGTCCACAACAACTTAATTCCATAAAATCATTTTTTTATTATAAAATCACAATACTTAAATCTTTGTTTAACCAACACATGTGATTTGTTATCATCAAAATCAATATTTATAGCCATATGGGCTAACAGAAAGATCATAACTAATATCAATCCCACAAGAATTGCAATAAACAAATCACTTGTCAAGCTTTTCTCATCCTTGATGGAGGAAAATCACAATCCTACAAGAATTATAGTAAACAAATCATTGTAAAGGATTTCTCCCTTTGAATTAAGGAAAATCAATCTCGAAATTAAATGCATTAAACAAATCACTTAGGGTTTCTCACTCCTAACAAAGGAAAATTAATCCAACAATAAATGTAGTAAATAAAAAATCCATCTTAGGTTCAAAATATATTGTGAGTTAAAACTTGCATAAATCCTTATTGTTTTTGTTCATAACATGTATAATTTATGCTTAAAGTCCGTATATCTTAGGGATGACAGAAATGCCCACGAGGACGGGGTCCCGAGGGATTTTCCTCATTCAAAAAGGGTATGAAGATGATTTTATACCTAATTTTTTATTTGAGAAAATGACGAGGATGATTTTTTATCCAATTTCTTATTCGAGAAAGAGACATAGATGAGATAAAATCCTCATTCCCTTCCCGTTTTCCTATTTTAGTTTTTAATTTTTATTTTATATTTCTAGAATTATTAGTGAATAAATAATAAATTTTGAATTATAAAGTATTAAATATTGATGTAAATAACAAATAACAAATATTTATTCAAATAATACAAATATTAGTTAATGTAAAAACTTTAATGTAATTTATACTTAACATAGCCCAAAGCCCACAACCTCGCAAGCCCACGATCCACACATAGGAAGAGTAAGAGGCGCAGGAGGTAAATTCTTTTATTAAAAATACTACATTTCATTTATTTCATTATTGACACAAAAATAATTTCTTTTTCTTTTTGTTATAGGATTATAAAGATAATTATTCTAATGATTTGTATTTTGTAGTGTAACTTTTATAATCGATTAATGTTAATTTAAGATATATTATCAAATTTTACTTTTATTTTAATATCATTAAATTAAGTTCAGAAACTAAAAACGTATTAATTATTCAAGAATCAGGGACCCTCGAGGATCCCCATCCCTTCCACTCAAACAATTCTGACAAGGATGAGGAGAGGACGAGAATATATACAGAATATCAAAGATGGGTGCAGGGATGACAGTCCCCTCCCCTTGCCATCGCTAGTATATCTATAATAAAGCAAGCATTTTTTAAATTTCATGGTTAAAATGATACAAATAAAATAAACAAAAAGTGAATAGGCGATTGTTAATTGATAAGGATACTTTCATTTTGGATTAGTGATTGATCCTCTAATCCTTCATCTTCAAACTTTGCCAGTAATGCTATGAGAAAATAAACAAGGAAATATTATTATCGTCCTTATTTTCTTATGTATAAGATCTAATTTAATAGTAACCACGGAGCATACTTATAATGATAATTCTATTATATAAATAGATAAAATAAAGAGTATAAAGAACAATATACTTCTTGCACTAGAGCGCAGTGATGCTGATAATGTATTGGGAATTTAATTGGGAAGTATCAAGATTATACATGCAAATAATATAAAGAATTGAAAGTTAAAGGAGTAGAATGATAGTAATCAAGCCAACAAGGGAATAACTATAAAACTCTTTGTACTCAATTATCAGTCTCAATATTGTCATTTCATTTACAAGCAATTGGCTGCTATTTATAGCTTTTGATCCAGCAACAGCTATTAAGCAGTGGAAGAGTTTCTTCCATAACAAAATTGGGCAACTATGAGAACACATGCCCACAAATATAGAAGCAGTTGACATTATAATTCATATAACAAAAATATGTTTGATTCTTTATTAGAGCATAAAAACCATGAAGGAAAGCATGGAGAACGCATAAACTTAGAGATGTAATTTTAGTAAACATTGAAAGGTCAAAAGCTATTCCAATACATCTCACACATCTAAGGGAGAGTTAAAAATTTTACTTGTCCTGTCAGAACATATTACACAATAGCGTCTAAAGACTAGAGCATGAACATTACAAACATTAATTATCACATCTGGTTAAAATGGTGTCGTTATGAATGAATCCTCAACATCCATCCATTGATTTACAATGCATGAAAAAAAGTTACGTAAACATTAGTCAGAGAAGAAGCAGTATACTGGGGAGCATAGCTAATCCTTGTATCGTTCAACCTATTCATCTAGCCCATAGTCTTCTCCAAAGTATTTATCAACCAGACCATTTGCCATATTTCTCAGGTCTTCATTTTCATGAAACTGAAATCTTTCCATGGCATCAATTCCATCCTCCCGCTCAACAAGCTTTGTGCCCTCATCATTTGGCATCCCTCTCAAAACCTACAGGCCAAAATAATATGAAGGACCAGAGCTGAATGTTGAATGCCGAAGGACTTTCAGTAATTAAATAAAAATGTTGAGACTGACATGAACCAACCTACCATCCTTGTTGAAGCATTTTTCACCATTACATGGCATTAGCAGAATGATATCCATCACCAGAATTTTACAATTTTTCCCTAATTGACTTGGATAATGCAGCATGATGCATGAGTAAACTTGCCTCACTCTCAGTAAAATGTTAGTATGACATTTAAAATATGCCTAGACCATATAGCAGTGACAAAATAAACAAGCCAAAGGCAATGGGAACAAAAGTGAGAGTCCATAAATTGTCAAACAAACTAGTATATTCCCTTACCAGCTCCATGAATTGTAAGCCTAGTCTGGCAGCTTCTATGTCGGCAGACCTAACCAAATCAATGAAACCAGAAAGGCACCCTCTACCAACAAGGGAAACCAAGTGTTCTTGAATCAATTTCGGCTTTCCTTCACCTTCTGTTGGTGACACACAGAGGTTGCCCAAAACATACGCTACTTCCTTCTTTATGTCAAATGGTGATGTTGAAAGAAGATGCAGTAGCAATGCCAGAGACTCACTAGAATGTATCAATTGCTTGTGTTCTACAGAACCAGCAGCAATATTAGATAGCACCCAAGCTGCTTCCTGCCGAGATAATAAAGCTGCTGAGAGATCTGGAGATGAAAGCTAATTTAGTTACCCAAAATAATAGTAATAATTTACCTTCTTCAAGACTCTGTGCTCACTCTTCAAACATTTCACTAGAACTGCAATAACTTGATCTGTAAATGTTCCATCTACATTAAAGTTTCACATGTAACGTGTACTGAACAATACAAAATTCTCATTAGCAACCATCAAGTAGTTAACTAGCCTGTGATTCCATGTCCTGGAACAAGAACATCAGAAATTGTGCTTGAATCGCCAGCCACAAGATTTCCTAAGCTTCGCAGCACCTAGGAAGAAAATTATTTGTCGGTAAACCACAGATCAATCAATAACTTATCTTTAAAACAGCTCATACCAATATTAGCTGCAAAACTATGCAATGATACAACAGATTAAAATACTGCTCAAAGAGATAACGCATAACAAATGCAACCATGACTTGAAGATGGTTATAATGATCCTTGGAAAATAGTAAATTACAAAATGCATTTACGTGAGTTCAATCATGAAACTATATTATCCGCTTCTCCTAGGCTCGTCAATCCACATTATGGAAAATCAAAAGTTATCAAAATATTAGCGTTACAACAACTCATAATGATATTAGCTGCAGTACTGTTCAATTACATAACATCAACATACTGCTGGAAAGATGTCGTAATAAATGGTAACCAGAAGATGTTATTCTCTATAGAGACATGGTATTTGGAGAATGAGTAAATTTCAAGGACGAAATTCTTTTAAGGAGTAAGATTGTAATACTCCAATTCTCCCAAGGGCATTTTGGTCTTTTTCATTTGTTAGTGATCTTTGTACCATAGTATAAAAAGAATACGATGCCTTGCCTTTTCCATTAACGAAAGAGAGAGAGTGTGATCAGTTGAGAGAAAGAAAAAAAGAAGAAAGAAAAGGAAGACGGACAAAGAAAAAAGAGAAAATAAAAGAAAAAGAAAGTCTTCTTCTTAGTTCGTCCATGAGCAACACATGAGATCAAGTTGTGTTATTTGAAATGGATACCGCGCTTAGAGAAGATTGGAGGTAAATTTCAATTCTTTATCTATGTCAATTGTTACAGAGAAGCATGATTGGATAATTGTAGTAGAAGTAGAACTTAAGAATTTGCAGAAAATATGCTGACAGTGAGCTATGTAGAAAATCATAATAATTTGTACAAATTGATTTGACTCTCGATTTTGGATATGTTAAACTAGACATCTTCAAGAATGTTTTAAAACTTGTTTCAAGCTTAGCGGTTAAGAATTCAAAATTTATTACGTTCTTTTTTTTTTTTGGACTCAAGTATAAAAACCTGAAAATTTCTGATTTCAGTGAAGAACATGAATTACGCAATTATTTTACCATTGTTAGACTTCTTCAAAAATTATAAAATTTGGACCAATAAATTTTACATATGTCTAGTGTGATTCTGGAAATTTTCATGATTTTATGGTAAAACAATAAATTGTTTTATATCTTTAAAACAAGTATGTTCAAAACAGAAAACTGTTTGGCAGAATTAATGACGTCTGAAACGTAAATTATTTTCAATAGTTTTTGAAGGAATTTAGCTATGAACTTTCTACCAATGAATTTCCAATATGCCACCATATGCTCTGTAAAATTCGAGATTTTCCCAATAAGGTAACAATTTATTAAAAATCAGAGAACATGGGCTGTTTTATTTTGGAGATCGAATATTCAGAGTATTTAATATTGAGTTTAGGAGATGTTTAAAATGAGAAATTTGAGGACAGTGGAATTTATGATTAGGACTTGGTTATATCTTTTGAGAGTTTTATTAATGATTTTTAGGCCGATGATATCAATACGCATTTATTACATGTGGATGCCAAGAGGTAAGTAAACTAGACTTATAAATGAATCACAATAAACAATATGTATATGTTTAACATGTTTGAAAAGCATATTTTTGATATGTACGAATATGAATTTATATGATTTTGCCCATGTGTTTATGTGATGTGCTGTTATGTGTTAAACGTGATTATGTACATGGGCATAATTGTGTGTGGAAGTTCATTGGCATAAGCATGAACATGCGATGTTCTTATAAGTCTTTTTATAAAAAGAATTATGTTTATTCTCTTTTCTCTCTTCTTCTTCTTTCTTTCTTTCTTTCTTTCTTTCTTTCTGTTAGCTGATTACTCTCTCTCTCTCATTATTGGAAAAGGCAAAACATCTTATTCTTTTTTTATACTAAGTTACAAAGATCACCAATAAATAAAAATACTAAATACCCTTAAGAGAATTAAAGTATTACAATCTTACCCCCTTAAAAGAATTTCATCCCCAAAATTCACTTTTAGTCATGTTCAAAAGAATCTAAACCTCAAACTTGTGACCTGTGCGTTACTTGAATACTTCAATTATATATTTCTTAGCAACAAAATCACAAAGCCTAAAGGTTTGGCATAAACCTAATTCTAATCTTCCTTACTTTCTTCCCAAGCGATGCGAGGTCCGTACATTTCTAGATGGGAATTCTCTTCTACTGTTTGTAATACCCAAGCCCAACAACCAAGTAGATATTGTTCGCTTTGGGCACACAGTCCCTCACGGTTTTGTTATTGGGCTTTACAACCCAAAACGCATCTACTTAGTTAGAAGAGCCCAAGGCTTATATATACTATTCCAAAAACTCTCTCACTGGCGATGTGGGATGTTGCGTACTTCTCCTTAAAGACATCGTGTCATTGTGAGGGTCATCGGAAACAAAACAGAATGAAATCATATCATTAACATATCCATCCACGCATCAGGTCACGAGTAATCTCTAATACTAATTATAATAGCCCGAGCCCAACAATCAAGTAGATATTATTTGCTTTGGGCACACATCCCGTCATGGTTTTGTTGTTGTGCTTTACAACCCAAAATGCATCTACTCAGTTAGGAGAGCCCAAGGCTTCTAAACTAGTCCAAGAACTCTGTCGCTAGTGATGTGGGATGTAGTTTTCAGAACCTCAGTTTGATTTTCAACAACTAAATTGAAAAATCAAGCCCAAGGCTTATAAACTAGTCCAAGAACTCTGTCGCTAGTGATGTGGGATGTAGTTTTCAGAACCTCAGTTTGATTTTCAACAACTAAATTGAAAAATCAAGCCCAAGACTTATAAACTAGTCCAAGAACTCTGTCGCTAGTGATGTGGGATGTAGTTTTCAGAACCTCAGTTTGATTTCCAACAACTAAATTGAAAAATCAAGCACCACAATTAGAACACAAGAAGTTTGTAAGCAAATTGCATGTAAAGCAAACATTATCAGCAGCTACCACACAACATAAACGGTCATTATGAATTAGTATATTTGTAATGCCATGCATAGAAGTAAACAACAGCCTCAAAAATATTATAGGCAACCATTGCATGTTAAGTGAAGGAGCAGAAGATTTGTCATCTTAAACTTTATATGCTAAACATGTATATATATCCTCAAAGAAAAATAAAAATAAAAATAAAAGAAATGCACTTATTAATCAGGAAAAATATATAGTTTCATTATTCACAAAGGAGGTGATTACTCATTTTGCATATTACCGGAATCAGCAACTGCAAACTATTTGATGTTGCCAATCTTTCTACAAGTAATTGTAGGACAGCACTCTTCACCAGCAAGCTGGTAGCTACATTTGAAAGGGCAGAGAGATACACAACTACCCATGCTACCTCCGTTGTTAATTCCTCATCCCTGAAATTAACAGTTCATTTGATTAAACACAAACTTCAGTCTACTTCAACATAAAAGTTACAAGACTAAAATTTTTTCATAAGAAAGAAATAATTGGAGCAACAAACTGACTCTTTCTATCAGAAAATGGAAGAAATATGATGGATATTTCTTAATAAAAGTCAAGTGAAGATAATTCTGGCAAGACGAAAGGAGCTCTAAGCTACTTATTTTCTCATAGAAGTCTTCCCATGCATAAATTCTATAAGAACTGCAAAAACCCTTTAAATATAATATCCTTATGAACTGTTTAAAGAGCATAAAATAGCACCAGCCCAGAGGCCTAGGCATTTGAAGGTCAAAGCATCACAAACTAGACATTGTGCACACAGAACAAAGAAAGTCAAAAAGATGAGCAATCATCAAATAAAATGGACCAAAAAGCACAAAACACCCACTGGCAAGATGGCAGCCATGGAGAACAGATCTCTGAAACTAACCTGACATGCTACATCTAAACCTAGGATAGTTGAATTCTGTTGGGATGTTAATTGTTATGCCTTTGTGGCATATTAGGTCGGATGTTATAAGCCTAGAAACAGTTATGTAAAGTTAGTAAGGACTAACTTTGGATTTGCCTTAGGATTGTAGTTTTCTGGGCATATTTAAGGGGCTGATCAACAGAAGTACAAGACGTGAGTTTTCTGGGGAATCTAAGGGGTTTCAGGGAAAGTTCTACAGAAAAGATTTGTTCTCTTGTAATAGTAAAAGACTCTGTAACTTTCATAACTAATAAAACTCAGGCAAATGCTGCTTTTTTCTGGCCGCAGATGTAGGTACTTTGTACACTGAACCGCGTAAACTGTCTCTTTTCTTTGATGGTGTATGCGTTCAACTAATTAGTTCTTGCTCTAATCTTGTTCTCAGATATTGCTTTACTGATCTGCAACTTGTTTCGATAAATTTGATCTCAAATTGATTAATTTTTTCGGACTTAGTATAACAGTACACAACTGACACATCACACATTAAGAAAAGGGACTTCACAACCAAAATGTCAGACATACTTGTACTCAAATGATAAGGGAAATAGGAGATACAAGTAAATTTAGAACATCTATATTAAGATTTATCAACATTAAAGTTAATATATGAAATTAGTAGGGAAGATCAATAAGTTTTGTATCAATACTCCGGATTGTATTCAAGTTTCATTTTTCAGCATCATGTTTTTTGGTCAGAAGTTCTATTTCCATTTCAAGTGAAAATAACCCCTTGCAACAGCATTAAACTACAATTACATCATCTAAGACACTGAGAGAATACATAGTGTAGACAAAACTTGTTGGCCAGACATCCACAGTATAAAGAGGACAACTCCATCAACCCACTATTTTCAATTCACTAGCCCTCTCCCAAAAAGATAATAAGTTTTAGCTTCCTCAGCAATTTAGTCTGGGATACAAAAAAATTCAACTATCAAATTATTTTGTTCATAAGATTGGAATCCTGTATGGATATCATAAACTAGGATAGGGTTGACAAAAATAGCAAAAGCTAAGTATATCTCAGATGGACAATGTGGATGTATGGATAAAAATCAGAACTGCCAAAAAGGAATTGGGGACGTGTGTCTAAATTATGTATACAGCACTGACCTGAAGCCAGAACTCAATGTAATTACTTTTATGAATCCAAAGAGATAATTTCCCACTTACGCTCTCTTCAAGTGACGGAGAATTGCATCCAGAAGTCCATCAACTTTGATGAGTTCTGTTGCAGGTTTAGGATCTGGTCCCTACATCCAGACATGCTGCAGTTAGGTTGTATATTGAGTTTGCGGAAGCCAAATACTCTAACAGGGATGCACATACACAAAAAGAACCTAATCCACCAATATGTTGTAAACGGAAGTTGAAAAAGACTGGTAATATACATAGAAACACAACCATGGGTGTTGACCCATGATTCAAACTACAACAATACACATTCATATGTACAATTATTTTTATTAAGAAAGAGATGAAAACCTTGATAAGATTTGACAATGCCCAAGCAGCTGTACGCACAGTTGAACCCTTATTTGGCAACATCATTCTTGCCAAAGGTGGTAAGGCCCCTTGGGATAGCAAAACATTTCTGAACTCCTCTCCCTCACCAGCAACATTTCCTAATGCCCATGCACACTGCTCAGCAACAGGCGAGGAACTCTTTTCTGCACAAAAGCGATGCAAGTGATCTTTTGCTATACAATTTAAAGAAACTGAGAAACTAAATATGTCTGGTACCTAATAGATTATAAGAGAACAATTAAGTAACAATAACAAGTATATAGGAAAGATTATGCAGGTTTTACAATGAAAAAAGTGGTCAGAATTAATTTGATTTCATCACGTCCTCCCTAAATATGAGCTAAAACAGTAAAACATTGAAGCAGTATAAAATTGGAAGAAGCAGATGTAAAATTCTTCCTCAATATCAAAAGGAGAAAAATGCACCAGTCAACTTGTACCTCCCAGGTGAGCAATAAGCAATGGTAGTGCAGGCAACAAAGCTTTTGTTTCTTCTTGTTTTCCAGCTGCAATGTTTGTAAGGCACCAAGCTGCCTCAAGGAGCTGCATAGAAAACAAAAACAGCATAATCAGAATAAACATGCATATGTTGGATTCTTTAGTTTCATGAAAAAGTAAATTGAAGTTTGGTACGGCATTGGGAAAAAGAGAAAGTTAATAGAAGATATGTAATTACACTCCATAAATCAATTAGTAGCTTTAGAGCTGTAATTCATTTCCTAAAATTTGTGGAAAACTTCCACTGTTACCAAATGAGTGCCTCGTCACTGACCATTGTCTACCAACCAAGGTTGTTAAGACAAAAACTTCAATGGCAGCAATACTGACTATCATCGACAATGACCATTGTGTGTTAAAGACTGTATTTGGAGATCATCGTCAGTCTTTGAAAACTGTCAATTTTATCAATCTATCACCGACAACTATTGATGCTATACAGGTAGCAATGCTGACCATCATCGACAATGACCATTGTGTGTTAAAGACTGTATTTGGAGATCATCATCAGTCTTTGAAAACTGTCAATTTTATCAATCTATCACCGACAACTATTGATGCTATACAGGTAGCAATGCTGACCATCATCGACAATGACCATTGTGTTTTAAAGACTGTATTTGGAGATCATCATCAGTCTTTGAAAACTGTCAATTTTATCAATCTATCACCAACAACTATTGATGCTATACAGGTAGCAATGCTGACTATCATCGACAATGACCATTGTGTGTTAAAGACTGTATTTGGAGATCATCATCAGTCTTTGAAAACTGTCAATTTTATCAATCTATCACCGACAACTATTGATGCTCTATAGGTCATAATTCATCACTGACAGTGACCATCACCATGTATCACTGATGCTTATCTTTATTGCCGAACAACTATCTTTTCTTCACTTAATCCCCAGTTACTATTTGCCAGTTTCTCATACACAACAGTAAAACATTGTGCAAAAGTTGTACATCTCACTTAAATCTTTTTCCAGCGAGAACCACAATTAGTGAAACAAAAGGAGAATTAGATGCATAATGTTTAACTATGAGGTCTATGGCTGATTACGATAAAATAATAAATAATCACTCAGTACTGCTTTAGGATAGCTCGGTATTCCAACTAAATGATACTTGGAACCTATCAGTTAGTGATACATACACGTTCACGGTTGTCCCCATTTTCCCCATTTTACAATACCCAAAGAAAATAATAAAAAAGAGATATAATAAACATAAAAATCTATCATTATTTGGTGCTCAGAATGGCAGGAATTAAATGTATTCATAAAATATGGCAAAGAAACCACCAAACAGGACAAAGTGTTCAGACCTGTTCATCTGGAGAGCCAAATGCAAGACACTGCACAAGGACGGGTATAGCTCCTGCTTTAAGAGCAGTTTCTATGGGTGGGAATTCAAATCTTGACAATAAACGCCTCAGTTCACGAAGGGCATTCACCCTTTTCTGCATTGCCCCTTTCCCTCTAGAGTTGGAGAGTGAAGATAGAGTTGGTAAAACTTTCAACAACAGAATTAAGAACCAAGCCGTATGGATGAAAGATCATCATGATGATACACTACAAAAGTAAGCTATGTGACAACTGATTATATATGCAGATAAAATTTCTCATAGCCACAATCAGCTTTCCTTCAACAGGCAAACTACTTTCTAGAATAATTGCTTGCAATAATTTGAGAAAACACATTGCACTTTCAAAGGAGCTCGTTTCCCAGAAGTACATGACAGCAAAATATTAGCTCATAAAATTCTTCTAAACCATTCAATAATATCAGCGGAAAAGTTATTTCCCATGAGGTTTATCATACGCTATACCAGTCCTTAATATATAGTATCGTTCATGCACTTGCGGCTTCCCAACAATGTCCGAACAGTTACCTCCTATTATGTTTCCCATAGTTTTATTCATATTCCACTAAAATGTTTCAGGAGATTCCCTCTGAACTCCTAAGGCGTAACTTCCACGATGTCCTCTGACCAAGCCAAACTACTTTTTTTTTTTTGGGCAATAGAACTAAATATGACATATAAAGACAGATCATAAAGCAAATAAGTTGGATCCAGCACAAAGCTTGAACTTCTCAAACAATATACAAACAAGAACTTGTTTCATTAATACACAAACAACCAACAGGTAAAACGATAGACATACAGTTAGGAAAAAAAAAAAAAAAGCAGGAAGAACTATTTGCCCAACCATATCCTTCAATATATATTAAATCCACACCGCACATACTCAGTCTCAGTCAACTACGGTAACGCTAGACATGGGAAACCAAGATTAAGCACTACATTATCCTTTAAAATCAACTATATGTCTCAGCTTATAATTTGTAAATATATTGTTGACATACTGATATGCAACAGCAGACTTCAACTCCTCCACAGCTGATGAGGTCTGCATCTCCAAAATTGATTGCTCTTCATCAACCATCATATCACTGTCAGAGGAAACTTCACCATCAGCACTAGTCCCAACTCTACACAAGCGCTTCGCACGAACCAACGATTCCCTTCTTTCCTTCCCCACAGTAACAGCATTTTGCCTCCGCCGTTGTGCCGCAACATTCCCAACTAGAAACCAAATAACAGAACACATCTTCATAATAATTTTCATTTTTCTTTTTCCGTTATTGAACGACATGTCGTTTGATAGCCCCATCAATTACTGTAATCACATTGATTACTGTCATTACCTACTTTAACTACTTGCGCAACTCGTAGTGAGTTCTCCATAATCTATCAAACCTCAGACAATGTCAAAAGCCAGACTCTAATTTTTCTTTTTTGTAATTTTCGCGGCAACAAACAGAAAAAATAAAAAAGAAATCGACAAATAAGAAAACCTAGTACCAAGGTTTTGGGCCAGGGCACTTACCTGAAGACTTGATAGGGTCCCTTTTGTGATGATTCAAGCTATCGTCAGCCATTAAAAGAGGAACCTACGAGGCTGTATCTTCACGCGAAGAAAGTTGAAGTGAAAATTTTTTGAATGTAAACTCGAAAGCGCCCCCAGAATGCAACGATCGATCGCTTTTTCACGCGCCCAAGCGCCAAAATTCTTCCGCCTTTGATTCTTGATATTTTTTGAGAAAGCCCCTGGCGTTTTCTAGTTTTACGATGGTACCCCCCGCGCCTTGCTCGCCCAAAAGTAATTTCATGGATATGCGTGGGATACGATGAAGTTACCAAAGTATCCTTAATAATAATAGTCAATTAATCAAATTATATCACCATTAAGTGAAAGTCGCAATAAGTGATTATAACCCAAATCTTATAATTGCGAAGTCATGTGTTCAAGACTTCAAGCCCTTATAATGCATTGTGAAGGTTTAATTTTCTTCATATATTATTGCTCTTTCTTCTTCGTTAACTTATTTGTGTATATTAATGAATTTTGTCACAATTGATTGAAAGACACACAAATTAATAAAAGAATTAAAGTTATAAAATAATTTTTATTATGTTTGATGTGAATACTTCATTTTCATTTTCATTTGAATCTTGAGATTAGGTATGAACTAATGTTTCGTAGCAATTTATGTGGTAAAAATACTTGCTAAAGATTGTTATAATAAAAATTGTAAATTTGAAAATAGGTTAATCGAGCCTAGAAATTTAGAGAGCTGAAAATACAAACAATGTTATTTTGTTTGATTTTTTTAGTGCATTTCGTAATAGTTTCTACAATTTTCAAGACCAGACCCCCACTTTTGCCTTTTATGCTTGACAAATATTAATCGTCATTGAACACTTTATACTCACTCTTATTTACAATTTTTTTATAAATATTAAATAATCTTCTGTCCAAAACTTTATTAAATTTCATCTAGCACTTGTTCTTTTCCTATTTTTCTTTTCTTTTCTTCTTCTTATGCAATTATCAACACTATCATATCCACATGCACCAAAAGAGAATTTTTGAGCAAGAGCTTATTTTATTCATACTTCTTTAACAATTTTTTTTTAAATACGCATTTTTAACAAAGATAATTTTTGCACTAAAAATTTTAAATACAATATAGAAGAAGAATGAATTCAAATTGAAAATAAAATTTGCCAATCAACCCTGTAATCTATGTGATGTTAAAGTTGGAATCAAAATTTTGCATAGAGTAGTTGAGTGATTTGATTTTCAAATTTTTAATATTAAGTACAAATAAAATTTGTTTTTTAAGGAATAAAATATGTGTTTTTTAAATTAAAAAAATGTGTTTAATTTCAATAGAATCAAATTCAATTGACGATTCATCATAGTGCAAAGCTCAACCTTCTTAAAGCTATTGGTAATTGTCCATAAAAATAAACAAATGTTTACCATACTTTTGTGAAAAACTTATGTGCCATTTCATGAATCTAAATGTCAGGCTATGCTGGATAGGGTGTCCGATTGACATAAATTTTCTCACTTTTTCACTACTTTGTTAATAATTTGCAATGCTTAATCCTAAAACTTTTGATTCACTTAAACAATAAAAATTGTTAAAAGAGAATAGGAATAAATGTTAAAGAGGAGAGACGTGAACAAGAAGGAAAAAATTTGAAAACAAAAACAAAATTTTAGTATATCTTTTTTTTTGGGTTAATGTTACAGATAAATTTATAATTTTATGTTGTTAATATTGAAGATGTAATCTTTAATTTCTATGTATTTCTTTACTATTTCTTGAAGCTTAGCATTAAAAACTTAAAAAATAATTAAAGATATAATATAAATAGTATCAAGACTGATATTATTTCTTTACGTGGAACATATAATTCAATAGCAACCACATAGTATACTTGTAAGAGATGTTAAACTAAATAAAAGGATAAAATAAGAGTATAGAAAAATAAAATATTTAGATACTTCTTGTAATAGAGCTGCTCATACATATTAATGTGTAATGGATTTGAACAAAAAAAATACTTTAATACTTATAAAAGAATTGTAAATAATAAAAAAAAAGAGTGTAAGCTGTTAATTTGAATTTTAACCGCACATGTAAAAAGAAAATACCACAATACTTATTCATATTCTATAAAGAAAGAAGAAGAAAATTGTTTTTCCAGGGATAAATCTGGCACTAAGTGGATGTATTTTAAACTGTGTTATTATTATAGATTTGGTTATTGGACTTTTGAACTCAACATGATTCATTTTGACACCCATTTTCTTTATACACCCCCTCCCTACTATAATTTAAATTTTAAAGTTTTGCTCCCTAAACCACTCAATATCCCAAATCAACCCTAAATTACAACTTCATATAATCATAATCCATCTTGTTTCTCTTCAAACCCACAAAATTAAGCCCAATTCCTTTTTTTTTTTAATTCCCTGTTTGATAGTAAACAAATTTTTCTGAAGAAACACCGATCCAATATAAATTAAAAAGTTCAAATTCCCAAAAGTGATAAGTAAGCGATAATATTCAAATTCGACGGAAAATCCTCTAGTTGGGGCTTTGTTTGCTGAATCTTCCAGAATCCATTGAACTTGTGCAAAATAAGTCATCTGGTATATAAATTTAGCCAGCCATTGGACTTGAGAAAAACCGCTTTGTCTCTTTTTCTGCAAATATAACCAGAGGAAGTTATAAATATCAATTCAATTTATCCAATAATTCAAAGACAAAAAATAACAGAAAATAACATAAATGGGGGAACATGTGAAACTGACAACCAGTAACAGAACACCTTCTCTGAATTGACATCCACGCGTCGCCTTCTTCCTTTTCATAGCACGCTTTAATTTCCACCTAACGGTTTCTCGAAAGAGGGAAAAAAAAACAAAACACCATCTCTCACTCAGTTTCGAATTTCCTTACTACCAAAGTATTCATTCATTCGTTCACGTTTACTCAGATCTTCCATCCCACTCCGCCATGGCCACGCCGCCACTGAAGGCCGTGACACTGACCCACGTGCGGTACCGAAAGGGTGATCAGCTGGGCCACTTCTTAGCCTGGGTCTCGCTCGTCCCAGTCTTCATAAGCCTCGGCGGGTTCGTTTCCCATTTCATCTTTCGCCGCGAGATTCAAGGCATGTTCTTCGCTCTCGGCCTCTTAGTCTCCCAATTCATCAACGAGTACATCAAAACGACGGTCCAGCAGGCCCGCCCCGAGATGTGCGTGCTCTTGGAAACGTGCGATTCCCACGGCTGGCCCTCCAGTCACTCCCAGTACATGTTCTTTTTCGCCGTTTACTTTACGCTCTTAACTTGCAAAGGGATCGGGCTTTGGGGGATTAAAAACAGGTGGTTCTCAAACGTTTTGCATTGGACTTTGGCTGTGTTGACCATGTACTCGAGGGTTTATTTAGGTTACCATACAGTCGCTCAGGTCTTTGCCGGAGCTATTTTGGGGATTTTGATCGGAGCTGGGTGGTTTTGGTTTGTCAATTCGGTGTTGTTTCCGTATTTTCCGGCTATCGAGGAGAGTGCTTTTGGGAGATATTTTTATGTCAAGGATACTTCTCATATTCCTGATCCGTTGAAGTTCGAGTACGACAATGCCAGGGCTGCTAGAAGTAGTGCTAATAAGGTTTCTAAAAGCAATTGATTGATGAAATCTCATCTGGGTATGTGAGTACTTTTTATGTTTCTTTCTTTGTCGCTGTTGTGTTTTCTTTTGAGTTCGTTGATTGAATGTTTTGCTCTGATTTGAATTCGGTTGTGAATTGTTTAAATGATCGTGTATGCATAGCACTAGAGTAGCGGTTAAATTTGATCTAGAAGGTTAGGATAGTAATGAATGGATGTGATTTTTATGTTAATGCTATGTTAATTGAAACGCTGCTCCAGAATTATATCATTTTTGCATATACTGTTTACTATCATGTGAGGCGTTGTGTGAGTTGTGAACATCATAGATTGGTAAGTTTTTAATGACAGGCCAAAAAGAAGGATTAGGGTCTCTGGAATTTCATTGTGGCTTTTGTGTTAAAGCTTCTTTTAATGCCTCTTTCAAAGTAATCTTTGTAGTCAGAACATAAAGTGGATGGTGTTTGATGTATGATTGTTTATACGTAGCTATGAAACCTGTGCGTAAGGGACATTTATGTTAGAAAATTATGGCAACAGTGATCTTTTCTATGAGTTTCATGCATTTGGTGGTTACTTTTGGGATAATCAAGTCTATGGAAACCATTGTATTGCTGATGACTCTTGAGTGAAGCATCGTTAGCTACAGTGAATTTCACTTAAATATGAAAATATGTAAGGCCCAATTAAGTGGTAATAAGGTTTAGTGGGATCAGGCCAAACCTGCCTATGCTGGTGAAATATGACACTGCTGGCCTTCTAGTCCAAGGTTGATTGCATCTTCTATGGTGTAAGATGTGGGAGAGATGCATAATGTTTGACTCAACCTGGTTATGCCTCAATGTTGTCATGGTTAATAGACTTGGTTTCTGATTATCACATTGATATCAGCAGTAGTTGAACTTAAAAATAAATAAATAAATAAAGCAATGAATAGCTTAATTATACCTGAAGGCCCTTGTCAAAATTTCTGCAACCTTATTTCTGCATTATATGCTGTTTCTAGAAGGAAATTATTTATAGATTGTGTTAGATGAAACTAGTTTGAGTGTTTGTGGCTGTATGTTTGTTTTCAAGTTTGTAAAACTTCGCGGTGGTTATGCTTTGTGCTGTCTGGTGGTATAGGCAGGAGTTTTAGCAAAAGATCTTGGTTTTTGATGGATCTCTTATATGAGTTGAAGAATGCATGAGGTTTCGGATTGAGTATCAGTCACAGAAATGACTTGATGCTGCAACCTAAAATGTTGAGATGTTGAGCTTAAGTTGCTTTGATCATCAAATTGTATTTCTCCTCATCATCTGGCAGGGTGTCAAATCCATTATCCATTTTATTTGTTACAGGGTTTTATGCAAAGATCTCGTTTATTACATCAATTTTTCATTGCTTTTGTTTCTCAATATGGAAGATGAATTTGCTTGATTATAAGGTTACAGTGCCATTTGATATGGTTCATGTAGTGAAAGCTTACTTTTTTCATTTTACTTAGCAATCATTGTCATATCTTACTGCTGCTTTTGAGTTATGCTTTAACCAAAATGAAAAATGATGAAGTTTTGAAAAGACAATTTAATCTTCCTGTGGAATTCTAATCTGAAATTTATGTTATGGCAATAGTGTGGGTCTTCTATGGAAATTGAGTCTTTTTATTTTTTTAGCATGGCCCTCCAATTGACTCTGTTGAATTTTATAAGTACTTGAAATATTTTTATGGAGAATTCTTTTTTGGAAAGTCACACGATGAGAGGATTGATGGACAAGTTTTAAATGTGGGATCAACATTCTCTCCTGACCTAAGTTCTTACTTCTATAAAATACACGTTATTGATTGATTGTTAATGAAAGGTAAAACAATAAAAAACTAATCCATGTACAAATGCACATGTGACTCAATGTCGATCAGAGAGGATTCTTATTCTTATTTGTGTGCAATTTCAATGCCTTGGATTTATCATCCAAGAACATGGAATTATACTATTATAGATTTTGTCAGGTAGATTTGCAGGGGAAAGGAATGCAAGAAAGGAAGAGTGGGAGGAAGGAAAATGTGGTAAAAGAGAATGGAAAACTTATTTCCATCTATCTGTTTGGTTTAGAGGAATGATAGGAGAATTTGTTGGGAGAACAAGATTTGTTACCATTTTCATTTTCATTGCATGATTTGGTGGACTTGGAAGGAAGTTAATCCCTTGAAAAGCTTTCCCTTTTGTGGTTTAATTTAAACCAAATGAGTTGAAGGAACTTTGTCCCTTTCCTTCTTCCTGTCATCCCTTTGTCTTCTCCTCAATTTAAATGTTACCTAACAACATGATAGAACTATAGTGGTGATGTGTGGAAGAAATGCTTTTTACGGTCTTAAATGATAATTAAATGTGCCTTAAAATTTATAATGAGAAATTTCCTTAAGTCAATGTGATAGAACTAGAATAGGATGGCCGTGTGGTAGAAATGTTTTGTGTGACTTATATGATAATAAACTGTGCCTTACTTTTATAGAGAGAATTTTCCATAAGTCAGTATGCATCTTTGAAAATATGTTGTGAGAGCAAGGTGACTATAATCAGAAACTAGCATTTCTGTGTTTGAGTCTTTTAATGAACACGGGGAAGGGTAATTCCGTGCAGAAAATCATTTATGTAGGTGGGTCCAAATGGTGAGGATGACTTGCATGTTTATGTGGTGTTTCCTTTAGTTGACAAGTATCGCATAGAATTTCATGGGTGAGGTTGGAGTTGTTCCTTTTTTGTACTAGGAATGGCGCTTATAACATATATATTGAATGTAGGTTTCAGTAAACATCAATTTCTTTATTTAGTGAAAGTCAAGGTTATAATTTGATGTGTGCTGATGTTGCTATTACTACTTTACAGAATGTCACTTAGTTTTCATCGTTGTTCATCATTGTGGAAATTGTATAATCATATTTGCATTGCTGATTTTTACAAATGTTGCTCAGAACTTTTCTTGTCACACTTCATTTCTTCCTACTATGCATGTGCCATTGTAAAATTGTATGTTTTGGGGAGACCCTTTGATATTGATAATCGCTCTTGTTTTTGTTGGCAGGTTAGTAGATCCAAATTTGTGTTGTGGATTCTGGTATAGCTTGCATGGACAAGCCGAACAAGCTGATTAAGCATACGTGCCTTTCTTTCTTTTTTATCACTTCATTTTGAAAAACACACGAAAACCTAGCTGGAGGGACTAGCTCTGGGGTTTAGACCATCTAAACAGGCATATAATAATTTTTGCAGCAGTTTCTGTGAGATGAAACAACTGATACAGCAAAACCATTCTCTCTAGATTTATCACTTTACAAGAAAACCACACTCTCTAGATTTATCACATTTACAAACTATAATATAGTGCAATATTTAGGCATCACCTGGGGGGTTTATAGATTATTCTAAGTTTCTTATTTTTTGAGAGATGCTGAACTTGTTCAGAATTCATCTTAATTTAAACATCTGATGCTTGCAAGAGTAAATTTTTCTTACTTATGAATAATATTCATTTCCAATCTAAAATGTTCTAGTTTCACATAACTTTCATTGCTTAACTTTTTACTTGAAATTGCTTTCATGAATTAATGGCATCGTTAATGCTGTTTGATATCATGTGCTATTCTAGTTGTGAGTCCTTTTCATGTCCTCACTGTGAATGTGAATGTTGGGTCGGTTATAGGCCAACCTGAAGTCCGAACCATATTGAAAATTGATAAATTATATACAAAGGCCTACCAAATTAGATTTTTTAAAGAATATTAATTAAATCTATTTATGTACAAATAAAGATTTTCTTCTGGTATGATTATGATCTCTTATTTGTTCTAAAGATGTGTCGCCTGTGTCTTTCACATGTATTTTGCTCGAGAAAAGTTTAGATGAGGAGGCTCTCAAGGGATTAATTAATTGCTTTCCAAGTATTAGTTTGAATTTTGGTAGGTAGACAAAATTAATTTAGGTTTAAAATAATTGGGAATACATCACTTGTAAACTGTGTATCTCGATTAAATATCCGTAGTATTAGTGTTTTTATTTTCACTTGAATCAAATGAGTCCAGATTTCACATGAAAAGAGAATCAACTCTATTGGTCAAGATTATTGACGTGCATCCGAAGCTAATTTTATATCTTTATTTATATATTAATTTCACCGTCATTTAGCTGTACATTATACAAATTCTTTAAATTTCCTTGATACCATATTTTGTTTATCAACAATGACGAACGGGAAGATTCGCTCGCCATTTGTCTACTTTTTTTCCCCCAAAAAAAAGCAAAAATAAATAATAATAAATGGTTCATAATTCATTCTAAGAAAGCTGATCAAAATTCTCATCTTAACGGTATATTAAGAATGGAGACCTGTAATTTTTACGTTAAAGTATCAAAATATCTAGTAAACACTACATATTGTGACCTAAAAATTAAGTTGATTTAATTTCATATTTTTATGATGAAAAATTATAATATATTTATTATTTTTATCAAAATTATTATTTAAAAATCATATTAATCAAACATCATCTATATTTATTTATTTCATAATTATAATTTTTTTTACAATAAATGTGATTTAAAAGCTGCAACATTATAATACCAAATAAGACTTAAGTCATTTATAATACTTTATTACCAAACAAGACCTAAATCATTTGTAGGATTGGTACGAACAAATAATGAACTTGCATTAATTGAATACAGATGGCCAACGACCATCAAAGGAAGGTCATGCGTGTTTGTGTTCGTGTCATGCTGTGCCCACTGTGTGCTTTGTGCCGTGCCTTTTTTTTTTTTGGGGGGGATTACACCTGGCACGGCACAACTCGTGCCATGCCTAATAAAAAAAAGTTCGCTAAGCTTTTTTCTTTTGTTAAGAGTGCATGCTAAGTTGTTGGCGTATTTTTTTTTTTAGTTTATGTACTTTTTTGCGGTCCATGTACCTTTATTCAATTTTAATAGAATCAAAAATTCAAAATTCAAGTTTATATTAATTACTAAAAATAGCAAAAGAACGTAATATTAATTACTAAGTTTAACCCTATGGTAATAGAATTCTTTTTTAATATTTAACAACAACAACAATAATAAATTTTTCTTAAGGGTTAACTTAATTATTAATTTGGACTTACAATGAGTCATTGATCATAGTTCATATAATATTAATACATATCTTATAAAATCATGATGTTTATAATTTTATTTATTAAAATCATGATATCAATTATTTATTTAATAAATTATAAACATAAATTAATTATAATATTTTTTAAAACTAAAAATTAAATGAATTTTAAAAATTTGTGCTACTAAAATATATTAAAAGATTTAATTTTAAATTATTTATAAAATCATAAAATTTTAATTTATTTTTATATAAAATATGTTTATTTAGTTTTTTTACATGACATGTTTTAATCAACCTCTAACCGTGCCGTGATTTTAAAATTCACGTGACTAAAATATTGTGTGTTGTGCTGTGCCGCGTGCACAACCAATATATTGATACCGTGCCGTCTGTACGCTCCTATATCGTGCCGCATAACGTCCGGCCTGATGGCTGTAATTGAAGAAACTAGAAAAACAAAAAAAAATGAAAATATCGAGCCGTTGGATTGACAAGCAAGCACACGTGACGTGATACCAAAAGTCGAGATCGAGAGAGAGAGAGAGCAATTCAATAAATAAATAGTAAATTTTTGTAAATTAGAAAGCTTGAAGCCAAAGCGGGAAACATCTGAGTGTCTGACTGTACTTTAACTTTTATGTGAATCTTGACAAAACTCAAAAACGTAATCAAATTAATCATTTTGAAAAAATTGCAAAGGTGACAGAGATACTCTTCCACCGCACCGAACTCTTTTATTAAATGTCCTATCCCTCCATCACATTCACTCTGTGGACTATGCTCTATTTCTCCTGATCTTTGCTCTGTTTTGATCTGAAAATTAAAACCAAAATGTGGCAACTTCTATTGGCTGCTGCAGCGGCAGCGGGATCCACTGGCCTGGTGGCCAAGTACCTCTTCGGCATCCAAGGTGATCAAAATGAGAAAGAAAGGAACCCATTTGATGTTGATGTGAAATATCACTCTCATGTTGTTCAAAAGGGTTTGAATGCATCTGGGTGTGTTAGTAATTGCGAGAAACAAGAAGGGATCTTTAGGTTTTCGAGCCCTGAGTCGTCTGGTGGCAAAAGTGGGTCCAAAATTTTGAGGAAGGAGAAGAAGAAGGTGAAGAGTGAGAAAAGATCTGCTGGTGGTGGTGTTGAATTGAGTAAAAGGAGAGCTGTTGCTGTTTGCTTGAAGAAGAGGAGGACAAGCAAGAATGGTTCTGCTGAGCGTCGAGCGTCTTCTTCTAAAGGTTATTATTATTATTATTATTCTTAATAATCTTTTCATGATCTGTTTTGTTGCTGTGAAAATGTGATGATGTAATGATGTCTTGAGATTTATTTAGTTTTTTATCATCTTCCATTTCGTTTGCTAGATAGGGATTGAAGAAATTACATTTTTTTTTTTTACCATTTGGGTCGAATGCCATGCTGAATATGTAAAAGCTTGAAATTTCTGTTTCTCAAGTTTCCCTAGAAAAGGTGGAGGAATGATCCCACTTAAAACTAAGACTCTTTAGGCAAATTTTTATAGCTTTTGTATCAAAACTTTCTTATACATGTACAAAATCATATGAGTACCCTACTGACATCACAATGCCTAGCCCTGATACGACTGCTAGGAAGCTGAGGACATATCATGTAGGGTAAATTGAAAATTGAGAAAATAAATATGTAACTCAAAGAAAATAAATGGAGAAATATAATGGACAAAAGATTTATGCATTAAAACCCTCCATGTGCGGGAAATGTCTATGGGAAAGATTAAATAGTGGCCTCTCTCTCAGTTTGAGGAAAGACACAAATGGGAGAAATACCCAATAAATTATAAAATTAGAAGGTTTTCTTATGAATGGCCAAAGCTTAATGTGTTCAAAAAACAAATGGCACTCTGCTTTTATAGTTATCCAAGGTCTCTGTAGTCTACAAATTTGACTTGCAAATTTACTACATTCAGACCTTATATGGTGCATTTTGTTTGTTGAACTTTTGCTTACCCTGCATTTAAACCGATGCCTTCACTATTGTTGAAGTTGCATGCTTGCTTAAGCATGTACTTTGGCCATAATTTGGTGGCCATGCAGTAAAAGTGACTTACTTTCACAAAACATATCTATGTACAGACTGCTCTCTTTGTTAAAAATTTCTCTAATCGGCCACAATTATCAGTCACTGCCATTTGAATTATTGTAGAAGCTTTAGGTTTTACTCGATCATTTGAACATTAAAGAATATTCATGAGACAATAATGTTGTTTATGAAATCAACATAAACAAGTATAAATAGGAGCTTATGACTCCATTTTATTTAAGTCTGAGGTAAGACAAGTCTGAATAGCTAGTGATTTGCTTGTTGGTATGTAATGTGAGTGAGTGAAAAAAAAAAAAAGGTGAGATCGTGTGCAAATTAGCTGTGGATGTGTAAAGAGAAAACATTTATTGTGAATTAGGTATTGTATTAGTTTTTATGATTGGTATGGTTTTCTTTGCGTGCACTTGTACATGTATATTGTTCAATGCCTTGAATCAATATTAATATGTTAGTTTCATTAAGTAAACACTTTCATTAATCACAGACACAATAGCATTAACACTAGCACACAAGAAAAAGCATTTACAATATTTATTTAGCACTTTGGCTCTTATAACACTCAATTCTTTCCCAATTTAGTGGATTTATTCACTTATGCTTCATGTGACACAATGTCATTCGCATTAATGTTTTTCATTTGCATGCTTATTGCTAATTTGCATTGATTCTCACATTCTTCGCTACTTCACTCACTCACATGACTTCCACTCACAAGTGGAGCTATAGGCTCTATTCATACTTGCTTATGTTGATTTCATAACTGCGTTTACTGGGTCACGAATATTCTTTTATTATTAGATTATGGATGAAATCTCAAGCTTTTAGGATACTTTAGTAGATGGAAATTTGCTGCTAGTAAGAAAACTTTCTGAATAGAGCAATTTTTTATATGACAATCTTTTTTCTTAAAAGTTCTCTAAAGTGGTCTTAAGGAACTAAGACTAATTGAATAAGAGAATATTTTGGGCACTGAAAAAACTCTAGCTAAGCAAACAGCTGGAGTCTTACTAAAAGAGGAGTGTTCTTCACTAATAAAAGAATAGGCTAATGCAGTTGACAAAGTGCTGCTGCCAAAGTTGATGTTAAGCAGCAGGAGAATCAACCAACAGATTTGGCACCTAAGCTAGTAGTTCTATATGTGTCTTAGATAATACATGGAAGTCTATCCTCTGGCAAAAGTCAATAGGTTGGTGTCTTAGTCCTTAACTTTGTTAAATGCATTGACTCATTTAGGATAATAAAAAGCTGAAATAATTTAATCTCAAATCATGCACATGTTCGTTATTTCCATCATCCTTACATTATGCTCAATTGATCTGTTAACTAAGGGGGAAAATACCTTTTTTTTTTTTTTTTGCTGTGAAAATGTGCTCAAGCTCATGTTTGTTCTTGTCAATCATTTTGTTTGATTGCCAGGAAGTATCAAATCTTATCAAGAAGATTCTAACAGTTTTTACCTTAATGCTTTCATTGATCTTATTCATGCCATAAATCCTATCAGTGCTACATGTTAAATTCTGTACAAAGAACCTTCCATAATAAAAATGCTACTTGTGAAAAGGACACACACTTTGATTAATGATAATATTTCTACCGTTGTTGTTTGTAATCATTGGTCTTGAAGTTCAATGGAGTTGAAAAACCATAATTTTCAATCGTTTCCACATGGTTCAGGGAAGCCAGAAAGTATTTTATTTTATTTTTTGCTAAGAAACAAAGATGATATATTAAACGATAAGAGAGATCTACAAGGACAAGAAGTACCAATGAAAACAAAACACTCAAAACTCTACATAGAGCAAGTTTTCATGAACTTATGTTTGCTTGCGAGTCCTATGAGTTCTAAAATACATTAAAAAAACTAATAGCTGTTACCACGTTCTGTTTTCATAAGAAATACTTGACTATGTTTACAGTGGACTTGTACCCATGTTAGTTTTGTTAGTTTACGTTAACAGGTGTGGTGGTTTTTATTGTCCGGAATGCAGTTCAGTACGCTTTAATGTTTTCGCGATGTTTCGAGTCTAACATCTTAGATGTTGTATTATACTCTTTAGATAGCTCTTTGTTCAACTGGGGACTTGGAGTTGGAATCATGTACATGATGTCAGCCAGTAAAGTTGAGATCGGTAAGCTAAACACAACCATGGATGAAACTGCCAAAGTTGTTCAGGAACTAAAATCTGAGCTACATAGAAGAAAATCATCACGCAGTGTGCTAGTTCATACTTCTGCTAATGAAGAAACTGAAAACTTGGAGAAAATTAGCAGCAACAAAACTCATCCGGTGCTTTTCAAGTCAAGAAGTGGGAACCGAGACCTTAATGATCAAAAAGTGTTAGGTTTGCCTCTAATTGATGATGGTGAATGTACAAGTAGTGTTCTTACTGAAGAGCGAGACACAGAGGTCCTGGAAATGGATAAACTGGAAGCAGAACTGGAGTCTGAACTGCAAAAACTGCCTTGGTACACTACAGAATCTTCTTACCATGAAGATATGAAATTAAATTTGCATGAGGTAAGTCCCAATAGGCTTACTGTTGATTTACCTAACACTTAAATGTTTGCCCCACATACTGATGCATCATCTGTACCTATATCACAAAGATTTGAGTTATGTGCAGATACAGTTATAGAACTTTTTTAAACAAATGAACATGCTTCTCCTTAATTAGGTTGCATGTGTTACATCTTAACACATAAGGTAGTTTTTTTTATAATCATCAAAGAATGAAAATCCGTAAGTTCTTTTCTTTTTTTTTACCTTTTTCATCGATGGTAGGAAGTAGAATAAATTTATTTTTGGCTAGAAAAGAATAGTTTTTAAATTTTACTTTTGCTTAGACTTCAGCCTTTATATTGCATTTGGGAACATAAATGTACACATGGAGGTTTTAATTGAAATATTGTGGTCTTATTACTCAATTTTTATGAAGAGGCTTTAATTATCTTCCGGGCTTTATGCTAATGCTTACTGGTTGTTACCTATTATCAAGAGAATGGTTGGTTTCATTGATTTTCAGTACAACAGTAAGGTTGCAGATACTGTCCTTGCCATAGGTAAAGAAGGCATGTATGACATTATGTCAATTTTAAACATGAACAAATTGAATAATAGTGACTTCATTATAAAGCTACACAATGCTTCTGGTCACATACATCATAAATCAGCTTGGCATGCTAAGTATGTCTTATATACATCAGCACACAGTAACTTTGGGTTGCCCTGTATTGGGTTTCTCTATTCAATTCTAACAATTATGCATTTTATTATTACCAATTGTCATTGATCGGAGAAATTTTGTGCGGACCAAGGTTTCAACAATGGGGTTCCATGAAGCGGAAGGGCAGAGTTCTGATTTTTACCGAAGTCATGGAGTGTCACCATCTGAATTGGATCAGAAATTGTCCCATCTGCTAATTAAACAGCAGGAAAACCAAATCATGGACCTGGAATCTGAATTGCATTCGGCTCAATCCAAACTTGGCGAGAAGGAAAACGAACTCCAAGCCCTGAAGGACTGCGTTAAACGCCTGACTGAATTCTCTCTGTCAAGTATCCCAGGCAGGAGTTTCAACCTTCTGACGCCATTCATTTTAATTATTTTTCCTGCTTCTGCACCTGTTGTAGTCTTTGACATGACATTTGGTTACCACAAAATTCGCTTCTCTTCAAAAGCTGGTATAGTTTCTAATGCTGAATGCTGATTCTGTTTCTCAGGTGATGAAATCCAGGCACGGGAGGAGCTAGATTGTGCCAGCAAATGGGATTGCAGTAATGAAGTAGAGTTGCAATCAAGGCCCCTGGTTGGGATGAAAAGACCTGTTGGCACAGAGTATTGCAATTAGTATGTAAATTGACATTATTTCTTTAGGATGATAAAGCAATTTAGTGAGCAATCATAGAATGTAACAGTAAATATTATAGCTGACCTTAAGTGAACGCTGTCTCTGTACATTTTTTTAATTTAGGACATCTTTTTATTTTTATTCCTAGTGTCTGCAGCTGAACACTCTACATAAAGTGATTCTGATTTCTAATTGACTTCTTAGCTATCTAGCCAGCTTTGCTTCGTGGTGAAGCACTTTTTCTTTGGGTTGCCGGCAGGCAAGGAAACGGGGAGACTGATACCTTTGTTGACTTTTCTGTTCCTTTGTTGGGAAAATCATGTTTACTAGTTTGCCCCTTTATATCCAGGTAAATTACCAAATAGACAGGGAACTCGCGAGGGATGCTGATTGAATGCAGAGGATAATGTTGGAAAGTGGCAAAAGCTCAAGACGGTTCAGTGCGGTGGTTGCCTTGCTTTGCTTGTTGCATTGAAAGATGTTAAGTTGGTGGAGCCATGATGGGTTGTGGAAAAATGTTAAAAGTCCATTAAACTTGTGGATGGCCCTTTTATAAACTATTTGCTGTAAATATTTTGCCCCATGATTTGATGTGGCAAAGGAAGGGAAAAAAAAAAGCTTTTAATTATTTTTTTTTCCTTTTCTTTTGTCACGGAATAAGCCTATATAACATTTAGGCCTATGGTCTACACTGCGCAATACTGCGCAATATGTCCATGTGATCTGATGATGAACGAATGACTTTGATCTAGTCCCTAAGGAGGAACATTAGACAATTTTATGGCGTAACCTCAGACAATTTCATGGAGCGTTTACTAAATTGAAATGAATTGAAATTGGAATGACTAAGAATAAAAAAATGTTAGAATAGGAATAGAGAATTGAAATTAAAATAAATTATTTACTTAAACGGTAAGAATTAGAATCAGAATGGCTTGGATTGTCATTAATATATTTATTTGTCTTAAAATTAAAGTCAGAATGAATTAGATTGTGATAAATTACTAAAAAATCCTTAATAATTATAATAATAGTACTACTAGTAGTAGTAATAATAATAATAATTACTACTACTATTACTATGATTATTATTATATATTAAAATAATATTATTATTACTACTACTATTACTATTACTAAAAGGGCTATTTTGGATTATTGAAATATAAATAGGGGTAAAATTGGAAGTTAGGGAATGAGAGACTCATTCCCAAACCCTCCATGGGAACCAATCTCTCACTACTCATTCTTAAATTGTGGCGGGCCCATAATCTTGACTCTAATTCTTATTCCCGCTTTTATTTGGCGAAATAAACCAGATCAATGATTTTGATTCTAAATTTTAATTTTCTAATTCGAAAAGTCAACACATCATTAATATAGTCTAACATATAACTTTTCTTTTAAAAAATTTTAGACACCCATCTAGTACTTAGTGTGCGTTGGAGACTGATGTGGGGCAACTGAGTTACTAAAGTCAAGCCAATAAGTTTTTTATTACACCTTCTAGCTGAATTTTAACAGTTTAGTAGCTTTTTTCTCCTCATTGTGTATTAATTATTACTAGTATTCACTCAATAGCTATTAAAATTTACTAAACACCATCAATTTCTATTTCATAACTATTATGACATTTACTCCATAACAACTCTAATTTAAAAGGTCCAGCACTTCACTAACAATTTAAACCCTAAACATTCCCCTCAGACATAAAATCTAATTCAACAATTAGTTGACAAGACTAATTTTTTACTGCTTCACGAACAATTTAAACGCTAAACATTCCCCTCGACATCAAATCTAATTCAACAATTATTTGACAAGACTAAATTTTTACTATGATTTTTGAAATAATTTTTATTCAACGTTGACCCCATTTTGTTTGATTTTAATATTTCAATGTTCATAGACTATATTTCTATTGTTATATTATAAAAAGGGATGAGCAATAACTTTTTTAAGTGTTTAGAGGAAACAAAAATATAATAAATAGAGAGTTTATAAGTACATTTAAAAGGTGAATAACTGTACATAATAAACAATTAATTTTTAAAATTTATTAAATAAGTGCGAAGAGTAAAAGAATGTTCAAAATATTTTTTGCATTACAAATAATCCACATTATTATAGTTTTACTCAAATAAATGAAGAGAGGATTACCGTCCCACCATAAAAATAGCCAGTTAACCGAACCATGCTTTGTAGGAAATTATTTATTTCGATAAACAAATTCAAACCAAGATTGTTAACAAACTAATGTAGTTGCAATGTTACATAAGGGTGATTTCTTCGGAGAAGCAATTATATTTGCGTAGCCTTGCTAATGTTGGTAACCAACTTATGTTGCTTAAAAATGAAGAGAAAAATTAAACTCAGATTGTTTCGATCTTAAGGAGAAATTTGAACTCTCAATTTAAATAATGAAGCCAATAGATGTCCACCACTAAACTCGGATTGTTTTGATCTCTCTATTATTTTTATAATAGTTAAAGTATCTCTAACGGTATGATTTTATAATATTGTCTTTATTTTTAAATATATTTTTATTTATATTTATTATAAATAAAATAAATCACATAAATAAAAAATTTAATTATTAAAAAATAAGAAATATATATTTTGATAGGAATAAAAAATTAACAATAACGTATTTTCCTTATTTTTTGTTATTTTATAAACATTTTTATCTAAATATATAAAATAACAAAAAATATAAAAAAATATTTTATTATTAATTTTTTCACATCAAAATATATATTTATTTATTTTTAGTATTTATATTTTATATTTTATATCTTGTTATTTATTTAATTTATAATAAATTACGCTGTTGGGAATTATTAATTATTATAAAAATAATAAAGGTTGAATGATATTTAATGCTTTTAATAGGGATAAAATTTTACAATCTCCCCTTTGATCAAAGCTGTTTGACATTGACACAATGGTGGGCTCATTTCTAATAATGAACCTTGACTAAATAAATGAAATGAAAGTTACTTCATTACAGCTCCTTCTGCAAATGATGACTGCCTCAGTTAAAAAAATATGAATCAATCACTAAACCAATCATGATCTCCTGGTTAGCTACGTGGGCAAATCACAACGTATGCCCCACTCCCCAGTAACAATAAAGAGGCTTTAACATCGGCACTAAAGATCATCAAACTGTTATCACTGCACTGCAAAAATTTACCTCACTCTTGCCATGCACATTTATTATTTTATTTATATATTATTGCAAAAGAACGTCTATAAATGCCAATAACTCAGTTGAGTTTCCTTGAGTTGGGGGAGATTAGTTATTTATTTATTATTATTATTATTATTATTTTCAAATTATCAGGACTTGAAACTTTGTTACTTAACCCATTCTTTAGATTTCAAATTTAA
This sequence comes from Citrus mangshanensis, assembly GCA_030449895.1. Classification (NCBI taxonomy): domain Eukaryota; kingdom Viridiplantae; phylum Streptophyta; class Magnoliopsida; order Sapindales; family Rutaceae; genus Citrus; species Citrus mangshanensis. The sequence continues at coordinate 494,660 of JASUUJ010000155.1, forward strand.
TACATTGAGGCTGAACCTGCCATGTGTTGATTGAATTTTAATTTGAGTGATGATACAGTCATAAATTATTATATAAATTTATCTTGTATAAATTAATGTGTCATTAACTCATTAGTTGAATAAAAATATAAAATAATAGAAATAAATTATATGGGCTAAAATATATTTAATTCAATTAATAAATTAATACCACATTATTTTGTACAAAATAAATTTATACAAGAGTTTGTGGTTATATCATTACACTTTTAATTTTGATTCATCAAGAAAAAAAATTGGTGGGTATTGACTAGATTTTAATTTTGTTACATTTAAGGTTTAATATGTCAAGATAGATTTCAATAGGTACTAATTATACTTCAATTTTAATACATCAAAACAAATATCAATTAGGGTCCCTCTATAATGCCATGGTATTAGATTGAGACTTCAGTATCAATAATAAGATAAAAATAAGTTAATGAATAATATCCAACGGTTCATAATAATTAATTGAAATTAAGTAAAATATCAAAATTTATTGGACATAAATAATTTCACTAGTTAATGAAGATTAAATTGAGATATTTTACTTATTAAATAAGCTAGAGAGCCCCAAAAAAATATTTTTTTTTATGTGATGGGATTCTAACAAACCACAGCTCCTTTAATTTTCTCTATTCGAATATAAACATTCAAATATAAACGAAATAAGTTATAATAAAATTCTTCAATATTGATTAATGAGTCTTTGGTCTAATGGGAGAAGTCTTGCACTTACAATAGTGAGTGCGAGGGTTCTCGAATATTAGAGAGGATTTAAAGTATATGGGTAAGTACTTCATTATGTCAATGTATAGCGGTGGTCCCAATTATATAGTATACTTGTAAATATTAATTTTAATCTCATTAGAAAGGGTTTAAAATATCTGAACAAGTATTTTAGTGTGTCAATGTATGGCGGTGGTCTCAATTGTATATTATAATTGTAAATATTAATTGTAATCTCATTAGAGATGGTTTAAAGTATCTGGATAAGTACTTTAGTGTATCAACGTATGACAGTGACAATCTGTGTATAACAGAATTAAAAAAAATGTTGCAGTAGAAATTAGAGCCATATATTCATTCGCATATGTCAATTCATTCATAATTTTGTTCTAAATATATTAAAAGATTTTTTTAAATTCCTTGATACATCACTCAGGATTAATTTAGTGTTTGGCTTTTAAATTACAATATCTATAAATAAAATCTATTATGTTCATATAGTTGACGTTTAAAAATAAACATACAAGTAAAATTTGAAAAAAAAATTAAGTCAAAATCATATTATTTTTCAACTTATAAAAATTATATTCACCATATTAATATTTTTTTACAATGAACTTTAAAAAAAAAAACATAATTAAAGGAATTTTTTAAAGATTAAAAAGATAATGAAGTTACTTAAATCTAAGGGTCTACAATAGCCCCTTATCAAATAATACTATAAAAACACATACTACATCTACAGAAATCCTGTCAATTATTATTTGTTAGACTTTACTTTAATTTATATTAAAAAAAGAAAAAAAGAAAAGGAAACCTGTTCTGGGAGAACCGTCCAAGCGAAGCCAAACAGAACCTTACAATCTCCCAGATAGAAAAAATCTATACGATCTATTCACCCATCCGTGCGAAGATAAAATAAAAATCAAAAGGCAACACAAAAACAAAAACACATAAAGCAAGAACCAACGAACTACAACTGTAGTCACCACCATATCATATCTTCGGCTTCTTCTTCTTCAGTCTTCACTTCTCACAATAAAAGAAAAAATAAATCAATAAAGCAAATCTTCTCCGATGAAGATGAAGGTTACTACTAAGCCCATGTCGAGTCCGGGTCGGGCGGAGAAGTATCCGCCGCCACTGATGCGGTTCTTGAGGAGCAATGTTGGGAGCAGAAGCAGAGGCAGGTCACGTTCAAGTCCAATGTTTGTGCTAAGAAAGAAGAGTGCCGCCATTGAAACACAGGAACCCACTTCGCCGAAAGTCACATGCATGGGCCAAGTACGGGTCAAACGGTCGTCGAAACAACAACAACCCGGAAAAATAACCGGAGCCCCGAATAAACGGCGGTGCAAGTGGATGGGTAAAAATGATAAAAACGGCTGCTTTTGCCGCCGTTTTAAGGGGAAAGGACTCAAGCCCAGGTCTTTAAAACCTGTTTGGTGCAAATGGGTGTTGTTCTTTCGTGGTAGCTTTCGAAGAAAAAGCAAAATTAGAGGAGATTCTTTAGAGAAAGATTCAAAATTTGGCGACAAAAGTGAATCTTTTGTTCGAGAAACTGAAAACGAAGACGAAGAAAAAGGAGAGGAAGCTGCTAAAGTTTTTGTTTCTCCTGCATCAACACCACCAAAAAATGCTTTTTTATTAACAAGGTGTAGATCTGCACCATACAGATCATCTTCATTAGCAAGTAGGTTTTGGGGTGAAGAAGAAGAAGAAGAAGAACAAGAGCAAGCAGAGGCAAAGACCGAGCCAGAAAGCGGAGGAGAAGAGAATCCCACATCGGGAAGAGAGTCCATTTGCAGAGATTCGGATCAACAACCGAGAATGGATCCAGAAACTGAGGAAAATTTGAGATTTTTCAAAGAATTTGAGGGCCCACTTGATAAAATTAGAGAAAGATTTGTGAAACCTGCAAATATTGAATCAGAGGAGGAGGAGGAGGAATTGGTAACAACTATGCACCCTTTGATACTCACTAGGTGTAAATCTGAACCGGCGAGAACCGGAGAGAAGCTTGATCCTCAGTTGAGTTTCTGGAAGCAGAGAAGGTTGGGTTTCACATGAATTAATCAATTTAATTAATTAAATCAATTATAGATATATATTTTTTAGTTTGTTCTTTTTTGGGTTTCTTTTGGCAACTTAACTGAATATAATCTTTGTTTTTATTTTGAATTTCTCTTTGTATTATTTTTTATTTTCACATGTGGAGCTGTACGAGAGAATCTCTATGGCTCTCTATGCTATAATCTAAAGATTAAAGAAGGGCTATAAAGTAAAAGTAAAGTTGATTCGTACACTGAAATATAAACAACAGGGAAAATTGTGTATTTGTGTTTTGTTGTTGTTGTTGTTAAGCTTCTCTGCTCCTGCCAGCGCCACTGCTCGGCAGTCAACAGCAGCTCATGGGCACTTGTATTTATTATTACAGATATATGAAGTTCTGCTTTTATTTTCATTTTCTTTATCATTTTCATTGTTTCATACCCCTCTTTTTTTTGGGCTTTGTGGGGCTTTTGGGGGCTAAGAAACTTTTTACTTATTTATGCATCTTTGGATACTCTGACTAACTTTTATACTAAGGTAGAAAGTTTATACAAATCTTCTTCAGGTGACCCACATTTTGAAGTAACAGAAAAAATAATACTACTAGACACTGAACTTTGTTTTTAGTTGCAATTGGTAGCTTACCTTACATTAGTTAAGCTATCAAGATCTATTGTTAAAGAGAGTCAAAGGGATCTACAATCATGTGCATATCATGTATTTTAATGTAGCTAAACTTTGGAAAAAAAGAAAAAAGAAAAAAAAGGATCATATCAATTAAGAAACATAATCTGTCATACGCATTTCATTCATTCTGGATAAGGAACATGGGATGACCAAGATTTTAGTTTTGGACAATATTGGTTGTTTTTATTTAAAAAGGTACTGGTTTAAGATATCTTATTGAGTTTGGACCTATTTCTAGTACAGTAGCGGAATCTTCAAAAATTGAAATGTGTTCACCATTTTTACATCTATTACGTAATAGATTTCTACTATTGTTGGCTGTATCTCTAGCCCCCCTTCATTGAGCTCAGGCCATGATTTTCGGCTCCTGTTTAGTTGAATAATTGTCTTTTAGATGTGATAAAGTTTTTTAAATGGGGATTGTGGGGTATCAATTATGGTCATCACCTTTTGGGACCTATGCCTTCCGATACTTTGTGGTTATGCACTTGCGCTTTCATTCTATTGTTATGAAGAGTTCATATGAAGGAACTATTAGATCATAGTGAAAAGAATAAATATCTGTGATGGGTAGGAAAATAAATTATTGAAGTTTGTCTTATTCGTTTTTCCCTTTGCAATTATTTATGTTCTTATTTCTCGGAAGAGAAAGGAGAGCAGCTGCAGTCTTACACAACACACACAGGTAATAATCCAGTTACCAATTCTGTGGCTATATCCTGAGCAGAGATTGCTTTTGGTAATTGACTAATGGTGTACCTGTTGTCTGCCACTAAATTGGAAAAGCTCAAAGCTGAGTGATTGATTACATGTCTCTGCAGAGCAGAGTTCTCAGAATCAGAAAAATGCAACCATTTAGATTTGAATGTTTGATTTTGATTTTGGTTTGGCTTGGCTATTGAGGCATCAAAATAAACAGGCACAAGGGCCAAATAGGGGGCATTTTTTTTTTTTAAAAATAATCACTGAACAGCTTTTTGCAGGGCTCCCAAAAAAAAAAAAATGAAGCTTCGTGCTGCTGCAATCCTATGTTGTCATTCAGAGTGACACGCAACCAACAGTAAACCAGTGGCCCGCCATGACAGATAATGGTCATAAAGCAATAATAAGATAATTAGAGTATAGAAAACTAGAATCATAGTTACATACATATCAAGGCCACTTACTGATCTTTCAGATAGCTGTGCATTACTATTTTACTTTGAAAATTCCCTGGATTTGGAAGAAAAACTAGCTTTAATTTATTATATTATACTGGAGACGATATCTGAGTCGCAATAGATGTGGCAATTTATCTTCTAATTAACCGTCGCATTCTTATACGACAGTTGTAGATAATTTTTCTTATTAGTTGGTACTCAAATGCGAAGGTAAGTTGTCTCATTAATTGGGACTCAGTGTACTTCCTGCGACCGAATTGAGATGAGAAGTTAGAAAGTTTGTTTCACCAATTTTGACACGAGTCAACAGCTTTGAAGCAAACAGGAAACAGCTAATGAAAATGCGCCAGGCAAAATACCCATTCCCATCCAGCCTTGGTCCAGGCTACTGATGTTGGACCTAACTTGACACAAATTCAAAGCACAATATGGGCATTTAACATTCATAAGCTCAAAAAAAGGGGGACAATTGCTAGGCAAATTATGTAACTATCACAAGTTGGGTTCCCAACAACTCCTCATATTATAGCTTCAAATCCATAAAACTTGAAGTATATGACATTACACTTCTTCTTATATTCAAATCCATAAAAATCCATAAAACTTGAAGTATATGACATTACACTTCTTCTTATATTCAAATCCATAAAAATCCATAAAACTTGAAGTATATGACATTACACTTCTTCTTATATGCACTAATATTGTGTTTACTTTTTAGATTGAAGTTGAATCTTATGATTGAAAGTGGGAGTGGGGTTGACGTGTTTACTTACGGTAGAGCGAGAGTATGGATTGCTAATGAGAATCTCAATTATGTGTTTATTTTATTTTGAATTGAAAGTGAATTATTAAAAATTACGGTTTTACTCTTATGTAAAGAATATGTATGTTTAATTATAAAATGAATAAGAAAATATATTTGTACAATAACCTATTTATTTGTAATTTTAATTATATAAAATAATAATTAATAATATTTTTAATGATGTAAATTACAATTTTTTATAAATTTTATTTTTATAATCTAGACTAAATATTTTTGTCCCATTTTATATATGGTAAAATTGTAATTTTTAATATTTGTTAACGGTATTTTCAAAATTAAAGAGAATAGGAGCTTAGAGTCCACTCCCCACTGTAAAAATGAGTGGGAAACATGGTGTGAGACTCCCACTTTATCCACTTTAAAAGAAAATAAATAATTGATTTCAAGGACGCCCCACTCCAGAATCCGAATCCAAGACGTAAAAATGACATAAATAATGAGTACAATGGCAGTTCAAGTTTTAGATTTTTATTTGATTCCATTTTTCCAATAGGAGTTTTATATCTATACATTACACTCTTTAGTCAACAAATGGGGTATACAATCAATCAAATAAAATCATGTTAAAAATAGACCTCAATGATCATTTAGTATTTGTCTTGATGTGCTATTACACTTTCTCAATGATTAGGCAAAACCCATGCATTTTTCAGCTCTTTCTTATTGAATTGTTTCAAATTGAGGAATTTGCCACCACAAAATTGACAATCATACTAAATTATCATTATTTAGAATCTACTTTTCGGGTTATAATAAATGAAAATTCACGCAAAAATCCATACATTTTAAAATGTAGATTTGAGCTGACCGGACCGTGATAATTACTTATAGCTAATTATCACACTCTTAATTGTTGTCATCTAGTCTAAATCCAAATTTTGAAATAGATAATTTTGGGGAATGAATAATCTTATAATTATCTTTAACAATTGAGTTGAGCATCTTGAGTGAGAAAGAACTGTGTTGGTTTGGAGTTTGGTCAAGCTAGGATTAAGATGGCCACAAAAAATTAACGATTCTGAAGGCACCACACAACTTCACCAATGGTGAGACACCTACACTTTCCTTGCATGCTTAAGAACTGTATCCTTAGAGGATATCCATTCAATAAACATATCAACATGTTAGGCCCACCAATAATTCCTTTGAAATTGACTTATTCAACGTTACACAAGATAAATCTAGTTTATTTAGTAATATTGTTGCCTATTAATTCCAAAAAAAATAAAAATTAATAAAGTTATTATTTGTGTAATTCAGCTGCTTACCAGCACAAGCCGCTAATTAAATATGGATGCAGATCCGGTGCTAATAAAACCATGTTATGTCCTTAATTTTCTTTTTCAAAATTCATCGTGTTCACTGTCATAATTAGTCAATACCAAAATATGTGTACGTAACAAAATTTTATTGAACGATTGAATAAATAAAATAACACTCTAATTACGATACTCTCAAGACCAAAACTCAAATGTAAGGCTGTTTTAAGATTTATAAGATTCAGGACTTAAATCTTATTCCTGAAAATTCTGCAATCACATTGCCTCTTTTTTAAGTTTCATCAACCTAGTTTGTGTTATTTATATATATGGTTCACATCTCCATCAGTTTCTCTAAGTTTCTATAATTTCATCCAAAAATTAAAAGATTTCAATTAATGATTCTGGGCATTTTGTGTTTAATAACAGAAAACGAAACATATAGAATATAGAAAAGAGAGTAGGTGACAGAAGAGCTAAATGGGGTGTCCCTCAATAGCTCACCTCAATAATACACACATGGACTTGTCACCAAAAAATAATATAATAAAAACAAAAATAAATAATTAAAAGTTAACATATTGAATGAAATTAAACATAACTTGAAGGGTTTTAGGTGCAGGGCATGGTCACGCTTCATAAATGTTTCCAACGCAACACATCTACATCGTTTCCTCGCAACTTATTGCTGTGTCGATGGTGACGGTGTCAAAAAATTCAATTGCCCCAATAAGCTCAACCAACTGCTTTTCTTCTACCGTGCTTCTCCCGTGTGTACTTCCACCTTTTCATTATAAATCCACCAGCACCACATTCTCAAGCTTTAAGCTTTGATTCTCACACTCAACTACTTCTGGTTTACGGCTTTTGTGCTTTTGGCCTCAGCAGCAAGCTCATGGAGCTCAAGTCCAGCATCACCACTTTCTTTCTTCTGTTCCTTCTCTTCGCCACACCATTTTGTTCATTAGGTACGTTGCTCCTTTTCAAGATTCTTGAAAAATAAAAGATAAAAAAAATTGTTTACCTTGTGTGACAAGTAATGTAATATTAAAGGCCTTAATCGATTGCCTTGTCTTATGATGAAGGTGGGTTGCCGGAGCTGGATTCAGAGGTTTACGAGATTGATTACAGAGGTCCGGAGACACACTCTTCAATTCCTCCGCCGGATCATTCTCATGGCCGTGGGAAGCCTGTGATCCGCCATGAAAGTGCCGTGGTGCCTCCAGAATCAAAGGCCACCGGAAGAAAAAATGTAAGCCTCCATTATGCTTTTTTTTTTTTTTTGGGGGGTACTGATATTCACTTAATCTTTGATGATTGCTTGCTAGTGTTGCTTTGTTTTGTAGTGTTTTTTGTTTAAACTTTTCTATGTGGGTGATTCTTGTTTTGCAGGGAAAGAAAGTTCATGGATAGAGAAGTTTTAATTTGGAAGCCAATTTGAAGTAATTAATTTTGATTCAAGTTATTATTATATAGTAGTAAAGTTCCTTTTTGCAATAGATATTTTAAGAATACGTGTAGAAAATTTGTCAGTCTTGAGTCACTTTTTTCACTTTTATCTACAAAAATATGGATATGTAAATGTGAGTTGTGTGATCGTATGATTAAATAGCTTAAGCCTTTAGTGCCGATCTCTTGTGAACCGTGGTGATATAGCTCTTCTGTGATAACAATGGAGTTTTTAATAGAAGTTGTTCTTATTTTTAATGAATTGCAACATTAACATTTATCTGAAATGGGAATTCTAGTTAACATTTTAACTTGTACAAGAGAGCAAAAATTGTAGTTGTAGGGGCTGATCCTTTGAATGAAACTTAACGCAATTGCAGAATGAATGAGAGCTTGCTCATCCGATCTCAATATAACAAATTAGAATTATGGTAAGAGTTGGATGTTTATCACCTGCATCTAATTTAGAATTAAGGACTGTTTATTTTGAGCTGTCTTAATGTTTTAAATACAATGCTCAATTTAATGTTGTTGATTAATGGATCTTATAAAAATGCTATGCTGTTATGGTACTCTTTTTTTTTTCACTTAATAAAAAGAGAGATACTTTAATATTAAGTTAATAATCTCATGTTAGACCCACTTCTTAAGAGAACATAATACGACTCTGAAATGAAATATGATTAAGAGTGTGTTTGGAATTGAGGTGCTGTAGATTTTAATCTATAACTGATGTGGAAAAAAAGCTGTAATTATGAAATAAAAGTTAATAATATGTAATAAATATAAATTTTAAACAATAATTTTGATAAAATTATTAAAAATTTAATAGATTTTTCATCATACAAGTAAAAAATCATATTAATATAGTTTTCAGAGTACAGCAGCTAATGTTTAACAAACATTTTAGTGCCGTATCTTTTAAGTTACAACTGCTCAACCTCAATTTCAAACGCACTCTAAACTTAATTTTTTTTTTATTGAATCGACACAGCACGAGATAGTGTGCACATCTAATTTGTATTAGAACATATACGTTATTTATTTTGTATTTTGTATATTTCTGACATCAATAAGGATTTCAGGCATGGTCCTGTGCATGTGATGTCTCACATGTAATGTGGCATTAGGGTTTGGTCAAATTTATGCACGAAAGTAACATGTATCCAAACTAAAATTGAATATATATTTTTCAAAGAGAAACTACAACCCGAGATCCAAAGGCCTTGCCCCGACCGGGATGGTCCTCGTCCTTACAGATATCTGCCTCTGAATTTGTCACAAAATTAGAAAAATGAAAAAGATTTGTGTGGTTGCCAGAGAAAATAGCTTGGCAAAAATTTTCGTGAGATTCTCATTTACAATCTTAAGATGAATTGTCCATCCAATGAATTTTTTTCCAATTAGGAATGAACTAATCGAACAAGGTAAATGCTTGCGGCTTCTACATTAAAATTGAAACTGTGAGTTTAGTTTGAGTTTCTAAAGTTGTTATCACCATCAATAATTGTATATTTTGTTAAACATAAAATTTGTATAAAAAAAAAAGATAAATACTGGGTAAGGTTTAAAATTGATTATGATACGAATTCAAACCTCCAATCTTTTGAATTACTTTGAGAAATTTTATTAATAACGTTAACCAGCACTATATGAATAATCATATATTTTGTTAAACATGAAATTTGTTACATTTTTTGTTCGGTTTAAATTTGATTATGATATGTATAGTTGTAGGTTTGTTAATAACAAAAGTAAAATTTTTTAACATGATATAAATATGGTTTCTCCGACAGATTTATATTGGAGAAAAGTTCATAATAATGTATCTAAAAAATATTTCTTAAAAAATTAAATAATTAATAATGGAATTATTTCAATTGTCAATCACTCTCTAAAGTTATTAGTACTGAGTCAAGAAAATTAAAGCAATATTTAATAAAGTATTTTGCCGGTGAGAGATTATCAGGGTAGCAGTACTCATAACTAATCTCTTTTTGGGTGTACCTATGTTGCATTTGGTGTTACTAGTAATATATGTAAAATTTCTATAATTGAAAATTATTTTATAATTATTATTAGTCACTTACAAGTTACAAATGTGACATAAATATATTAAGTTAAAAACATAAGTTTGTAAATGTGTAAAATCCTTTGCTTATTGCAACTAATATCTATTGCAATTTATATGGGTTAATTTATATTAATTTAATAATATAAAAATAATTTTTAAAAAAGTGTCACTATTTTACCTTCAAAATAATTAAATCTCGAGTTTTTGTAACAATTGAGAATGGTAAAGGAAGGTAATTAAATTGTTTTTAATTTTCATTAAATGTCTGATATTTCAATAAAAGTCAAGGAGTCCAAAGAAATGCACCCTTCAATAAATATGCGGATAATTGTTAATTGAGTCCTCATTATTTGTTAAAAAAATTTTTAGACCATAAGTTTATAAAATGAATCAATTAAATACTTTCAAGTACAAATTTATGGCATTCAAGTCCTTAACTTAATTCCTCCATTAAAAATGTTAAGTTAACAACATTGATTTTTGTTGATTACAATTGATTTTTATTGATATTCGGAATATCCGCCAACATCCATTAAGGATATTAACCGCGTCTAGATCCACCTATTTTTTTACGAATCCAAATCTGGATATGGATATAAAAATATAAATGTAGATCTGGATCCGAATTCGGATCCAGATTTTGCCATCCTTAAAATTGTTAACAGTATTGAGGACATTTTAGTAAAAATCATTTGAACACCTCCTTATTCTTTATTTTTGATAGGTGACTACAGTTTAAAGTAAACTCAAGTAACCTAAGTTAATGTTCTTTAAAAAAAAAAACTAAGTTAATGTTACAAAAATTATAGCATTCTCCATGTGAGAGGTTTGATATTGTTACTGATGAAAGTAGATTTCTTTTTATATATCTTTTTTTTTGTTATGTTATCAAATGGATTAATGTCTTGGTGATGTGTGGCCAACCAATAGGATATCACTAATTGTATATGTTTGATCTGATTATGGAATTATAGCAGATAGATTGATTCATTTTTTTCATTTAAATGAAATTAAGGTCTTTTTTTCTTTTTTGGATAGTATGGAACTAGCCTACAATTGCAAAAGATAGATGTCAATGAACAAACAATTGGCAATAGTTTTGAACAAGCCAATCAGGCTTTAATCAATGTCGCTCAACTAGTGGGACTGCATACACAAGTTTTGTGGACTATACCTTAACCTTAAAATGAAGAGCCTATCATTGTCAACAAGGAGTAGAATGGTACAACTTCACCTTAAGCCGGCATTTAATTCTTCATTATAGAATGTTGACAATTAGCTATTTTTTGTGTTTGAATTTTAGTTTACCTCAATATTGTTAAGGTGTTTGTTAGTTTGAATTTAATTGACTTTCATACTTTTAATTTCATTATTAGACCTGATGTTAGTGTGGTTTTTCTAATATTATATTCAACACATATATTAATTAGTTTAACAATCACCATATTTTTATAGATGTGATGGAATTATATGGATAACAAATTACATTTCTAGTTCCAAGAGTTATGATAGTTTTTTTTTCATTTTTTAAGTGGTGCTCTTTATATTTGAATTAATTTATAAAAATTGACTAAAGTTTTTGTTTAATTTGGTGCAGAGTTTTTGTTTCCTTTTATTTAAACTGGTAAATAGGTAGTCAAATAAAAAAAAATAATGCCCATGGGTAAAATTATACTTTAAATCACTAATATAATATAAAGGGGTATAGTTGTCTTTTAATTTTTAAATTAACATTTTCACTAACTTTTTTAATGAAAGAATTAGGTTAAGAACTTGAGTGAAATAAATTTGTATTTGAATTTTAAATTTTAAAAGGATTTAATTGATTTATTTTATAAACTTCTGGTCTTTAAATTTTTTTCTACAAATGATAAGGAATCAATTAAAGATTACCCCAAATATATACCCATACTGAAATCACGAGGAGCTCGTTAGTGCCGACAAAAATCTTTTCGGCACGGCATATAGTACGAGTGAAAAGTCCATCTCACCTTCCAAATAGATATCAATTCTTATGGAAATTACAAAGTTTATTTTAGTAATTTCAATAAAAAAAAGAACCACATACAATGATATCAGAGTTGAACTTCCACGTGTCCACAATTGAGGAAATCATTCCATCAGGACCTGTGGTAACATACTCACATTCACAGCGTATAAATCCCCCTTGGCCGAAGACCAGGTGTCTACGCAGCAGAACGCTTAACAAACAAAACGCGGTGAACACGGCTTGAATCTTATATTATAATTTTCCTCTCACCAATTTTGCATCTCTTCGGATTCTGAAAAAAAGAAAAAAGAATTGATTCTTCAAAAATCAATCCAACAAACCCAAAAATGGCGAACAATCACAACAATGATACCGGCAGCGGCAACGATTCTGAATCGAGCCCTCTGTTGACCAATCACCACGTGGCAGCAGAGGCCGAGGACGAGAAGAAGTCAAATATTGACGGCAAGACCAACGGCGTTAAGGTTCCGCCAGGTGGGAAATCCGAGGCGCCGGCGTCGGCTGGGTACGATTGGACGGCGAATGGGCTGCCGTTGGGTCACGGGAGTGTGATGGGCGAGCCGATGGGGCGGAGCCTCTGGGACTCGAGTCTCTTCGCTTGCCTCGGTCGCAATGATGAGTTTTGCAGCAGCGATCTTGAAGTTTGTGAGTCATTTATTATTATTTTTTAATTTCATCTAGATCTATTTAATGATATTGAGAATTTGAATTTTTTCTTTTTATTTTGAAATGTGAGATCTTAGGGTTTTGATTTATCATTTTAGGGAAAATTTATGCGTAGATTTAGATCTAATTATTGTTGTTTTTGTAGATTCAATTATCATCAATATGAATTTAAAGATTATCATTTCTCGTAAAAGGGAAAATGAAAGAACAATAAATAGCTTTAAAATGTATATAGCTTGTTGATCATACAGGGGCTAAGCCAGAAAATTGGTCATTTTTCTATGTAAATTGATTTTTTTTTATTCCAATTGGATGTTCCTGGGTTTTTGTATTCTTTTGTAGCTTTAAAATGTACGTAGCTTGTTGATCATACAGGGGGCTAAGCCAGGAAATTGGCATTTTGTAATTTCATTTTTGTTGATTCCAATATGTTGTTATTGGGTTTTTGCATTCTTTTGTATCTGTCACGGTATATATTAAAATGGTGATGAATTGTGATCCCAATGTATTTGCGTCTCACTTAAATAAGTTTAAGCTATAACTTTTGTAGCTTTAGTCTCGAGGTGGCTTTGTTTCTTCGTACATTATGCAATGTTTGTTTCTGGTGAATCAATAAGAGTAGAATTTACACTTTCTTCTTTTTCTGTTTTGATGAAATCTTATTGCATGTTGTCTTTTGGTTTGTGTTTGCTATATGATGTTTACAGTAGAATTTATACTTTCTTCTTTTAGTTTTTCAAATTGGAATTCCTTGTCCTTATCCTTTTCTTTTTATATTAACCGTTAATCATGCCAACTGGTTAGGTCTTCTTGGAGGCATGGCACCATGTGTTCTGTATGGAAGCAATGTTGAGAGGCTTGCATCTGCTCCAGGAACCTTTGCAAATCACTGCCTGCCTTACTCTGGTCTGTACCTGATTGGTAATGCCTTTTTTGGTTGGAATTGCCTTGCACCATGGTTTTCATATCCTAGCCGTACTGCTATCCGCCGAAAGTTTAATCTGGAGGCAAGTTATTCTTGCACTTTGCTTCCCTGTCATCTTAAGTTTTTATCAACTCAAATGTATTCTTGAGTTTGTCTAATATTTTCATTGTCGTTTTGTCTACAATACTTGTCCAAATATCTGCATTAATAATAACTATGCTAATATTTAATTTTCTTTTGGTACCTCATCTCTGATTAAGGATCATTTTTCTTGTCTTCAAAGGTCTTCAGACTGTGTGTTTCTTCTAAACTTGCTAATTGATGGTAATGGGATCATTTTATGTTCATTAAAAGATTTGGCCTTAATTATTGTGTTAGAGCTTTGCTAAGGTTATCTTCCGTCAATACACCAATTTTTTGGACTCTTATAGATGATTTGTTAACTTGCTCTTGTTTTTATGAACTTGGTATGCTGAAGCATTCTGTATTTCTAGCTTGTTATAGGGCTTGTTTTTGGGAAAACTTAAGCGTATGATACTGTTTTTCCATCAGTAAGCTATAACTGTATTCTAGATCATTTTTGCAGTTGTTTGGTTGATTTTGAAATTCCAAAATCGCTTTTTGTTCTGAAATGTCTTTATTTTGCATATTGGTGTAATAGGGACTTCCTCCCTTCAATGTGTTGTTTCTTATGATGGAAAATTATAAGGGTGTGTGTAACCAAAGAAACAGGTGGAAGGAAGTGTTGATTGTTTCCAATTTTCTGTTCCAAACAGGGAAGCTTTGAGGCACTTAATAGGTCATGTGGATGTTGTGGAAGTTGCGTGGAAGATGAGTTGCAACGTGAGCAGTGTGAGTCGTCATGCGATTTTGCCACTCATGTGTTCTGTCACCTTTGTGCTCTTTGCCAAGAAGGTCGTGAGCTCCGAAGAAGGATGCCCCACCCTGGGTTCAATGCTCAACCTGTCTTGGTCATGCTCCCCCCTGGTGAGCAGACAATGGGCCGTGGAGCCTAAGGCCATATGCTTCCTTGGAATTATGCCTGAACCAGAAGAGAGATTTTATCTTGTGTATATTTTGTTTGTTGGATGAAATACTGTGGGATCATGTTACACCTTATTTTCATTCTCGAAATTGCACTACCTATTATATCGACTTGGTTGACCAAACCAAGTATAAATAAAATGTAATGGATATGTAGACTTTGTTGGTTTTGTGTTCGTTAATGCGATATATACACGGATATACTCGTCAACTAGAATTTATAAAGGCGTAGTGCTAATACAAATGATGCATTATAATTACAGATCTCATCAATTAGATGGTTTCTAGATGCTTGATCTTATTTCAATGTGATTTGAACATAAATTTTCTAGTCTATTCTTTTAAGGCTTTCTTTCAATGTAGCAGTAAGCCTCTGCTCTGCAACAATATTTCGGACAGATTTCGGACTGAAAGCCATCTTTTACACTTTTTTTTTATTAAAATTTTCCCCCAAATTATATGTTTATTTTTTAAAAATTTTTAAAAATAAATTGTAGCTATTTTAAGGATAACATAAAGTTGATAAAATAAAACGACCTTGAACGATCTGACTCGTCTCGAGGAAGAAAAGGTGAGCTGAAATTAGTTATTCTATCTTTCCTTGCAAAACAAAAGGATGTATTTGAAAAAAACAAAAACAAAAGCAAAAGGATGAATTCATTTCTTTCTTCAATGGAATATTTTA
This sequence comes from Citrus mangshanensis, assembly GCA_030449895.1. NCBI lineage: Eukaryota > Viridiplantae > Streptophyta > Magnoliopsida > Sapindales > Rutaceae > Citrus > Citrus mangshanensis. The sequence continues at coordinate 510,251 of JASUUJ010000155.1, forward strand.
AATACAAAAATTTAGAATGACGAGAGAAAGAAAAGAGATACGACAGTACATGCTGTCATTTCTCTCGCCCTTTTTATAATTTAAAAAATTAAAAACTTAATAAAAAATAATGAATTAAGAGGAAAACGAAGGAGAATCCCTTATCAACTTATCTTCACTCCATCTTCGCAAACATTTTCCCTCTCTCGAACGGCTTTCTCGTACAGGACAGCTGTCGACGACAACACGACCGTCGGTGACGACCATAGGTATTATTTCACGGTATCTCTCTCTCTCGCTCACGCACTTGTACATATGAAAATGAACAATAAACTAATATTTACTCCTTAAATATTTGCTCTGCCTAAATTTTAAGATCCTAAAACATGATGAAAAGTGAATAGCAATTAGTGAAGAGCTCTAATTGACTAAAGCCAAAGAGTGAAGAATTATCATTACTTACTATTTGTATTTCCCATCATGGAATTGCTTGTTTTTCAGGATTTGAAAGTCTTCAGAAATTCTTTGGCCTTCTACAACTCTTGCTTCCGCCTTGATTTTTCCCATTTGTGCTGAGTGACTACTAAACTAATAAACTTAGGCTCGATTCTTTGCTGGAATTCTGGATTAATTTTCTGGGAAAACCGGTAGATACATAATCAAATTTTGCAAAATAATATAAATTTTTTTTATTTAAATTCTGTGAGGGTCATTTTTTATAAATGTTAATGATAATTCTGTACAAAATTTTAAATTTTGTGATTTATGATAAGTCTTTGTATGATAACTTGATTTGGAAAAATTAATAGTATATGCTGAAACAATAATATGATTCTTCCAGAATATTATTTAGGGGTGTTCGCAGATCAGATTTCGCGGATCGGATATTAATCCATATCCAATCCACAATTTTACGGATTATGAATTTTCAATCCAATCTAATCCACGGATTGATTAAACTCAATCCAAATCCAATCTATATGTTTGCGGATCGGATGCGGATTTGACTCAATCCATTATTTTGCAGATTGATTTGCAGATTACAAATTTTTCATTCAGTCCAATCCACGAACTAATAAAATGAAAAAAAGTAATATAAAAATAATTTTACTACCAATCAAATTCAAACTTGAATAAGATTTAAATAAATTAATTATTTAAATAAAACTAAAATAATGCATTAAAGTTTTAAAATACAACACACCAAAATTAATTGTTCAAATGAATCTAAAATAATACATTTAAAGTTTTAAAATATAATACATTAAAATTAATTGTTAAATTAAAGTTACAATAATACATTTAAAGTATCAAATTATGACACATAAAAAAGAAAAATGTTTTCTGCCAATTTGTATTTCGTACTTTAACCTGAACTAAATAAACATAATTGAAATAAATAACAAATAAAATAATTTTATTGAATACACAAATTAACAAATAAAATAATTTTGTCCAAATGACTGCTTGCACTGAGATCAAGAATCGTTGGAGAAGATGGCCGAAGGAGAAGTTTAAAGCTAGTAAGAATCGTTGGGTGCTGGTGGCTCTGTGCTTGTGACAGGGAAGGATGGGAAGTCAAGGGTTTTTTTGTGTGCTTGTGACGGGAAAATTTAAGAAGTCAAGGTTTTTTGTTTTCTAGTGGCTGTTTTGGTGAAGTTGCATTTAGGATAAATGTTTTGTTTGGTTTATAATTTTTTATTTTGTTTAAGAATTTTTACAACTTATCTTTGTATATTTTAATTATTTAATTATTTATTTTATTTTTGAATAATGGATAAGGTATCTTATGGTGTTAATATAAGTATGTAATTACATTTAACTTACATATTTATTAATAATGTCATATTTATAAATTTTTTAATTAAATAAATATTTTTTTACGGATTGACGGATTTTTGCGGATCTACAGAAGTGAATCCATATCTAATCCACTGGTTGCGGATTTCAAATTTTTAATCCAATCCAATCCACCAATCCACGGATCGGATTTTTACGGACCGAATTTTTACGGATCGGACAGATTGAGCGGATCGGACCGGATTTTGAACACCCCTAATATTATTTCTGCACATGAGGTTGCCTTTTTAGTGAGTAATGCTTTGATTTTGGGTGATTTATGTTTCACCTGATTTAGAATTTTTTTAAAATTTAAATTGCTAGAAACTTAATGGACTAAATTTTTGTTGGACAAAAATTTTGCAGAAATTTATAATAACTTATTCTTAATACAAATGTTAATTATTTTGTAGAAATTGAAAATTTGGAAATTGAACGTGCAATCGAAGATGTGCAACCAGAAAATTATGAGCTTAACTCTTAGGTATTTGATAGTCATGAGGAAATGTTTACGTTTTACAAAGCCTATGGTAAATAAGAAGCATTTCCTGTGAGGAAGCTAACTAGTAAGAAAGGGAGTGATGAGATTATAAAATACGCGATATTTACAAGTGGCCGTAGTGACAAGTCGAAAAGTAAATCTACTGATCTGTTGAAGCTGAACCTATTGTGTTGGCTATGATACTAAAATTGGAGGTTGTTTAAATGAAAATGGAAAATGGGTTCTTCGAATTTTAAACCTTCAACATAATCATGGATTGAATCCAGATAAAGCTAGGTATTTCCCTTGTAATCGTAGAATTAGTGCAAGTGCAAGAAAGCATATTGAAATGAATGATTGTATGATAATTAACATTGTCTAGAATTTTAATTCTATCGTTGTTGAAACTGGCGGGCATGAAATTGTCTCGTTTTTAGAAAAAAAATTGTGGAAATTATGTTGACAAAGTAAGGCGATTACAACTTGGGAAAAAGAGATGTTATGTCAATTCTAAAGTACTTCTAGAAAAGCAAGCATAATACTTTTTTTTTTTTAAGCATTGATTTGGATGAATAGAATCGATAAAAGAATGCATTTTGGGCAAATTTGAGGAGTAGGCAGCTTATAATTATTTTAAAAACGTCATCACATTTGACATCACATATTTTACCAACAAGTTGGATATGCCATTCGCTCCTTTTGTCGGAGTTAATCATCAGAGTCAGTCTATTTTGTTAGGATGCAGATTGATTTCACACAAGGATACAAAGATATTTACAAGGTTATTTGAGGTGTAGCTATGATGCATGTCTGGTTCTCCTCTTATTGGTGTCATAACGGACCAAGACAAAGTAATGAAAAAGGCAACTAAGAATGTTTTTCCTACGACAAGGGTGTTTATGGCATATAATGAAGAATGTGCTTTAGAAGTTAGAGGCTTTTAAAGAATGTGAAGATATTATTTCTTTTTTGCTTTATGTTGTTAATAATTCACTGAGCCTTGCTATGTTCGAAGGAGCTTGGCATGACATGATTGTGGTATATGATTTATGGGATAATGATTAGTTAAATGTTTTATTTGATGAGAGGCATCGTGGGATCCCATGCTATTTGAAAGACAATGTTTGGGTAGAAATGTCAACAACTCAATGAAATGAAGGTATGAATGCATTTTTTGATGAGTTTGTTCACTCAAAAACAAATTTGGAGTAGTTTGTGAAGCAATATGAAAATATATTGAGAAGAAAAGCTGAATTACAATGGCAAACAGATGCTAAGTGTTTTAGTAAAAAGACTCCATGTGGACAAGATATGTGATAGAGAAGTAAGTTGAAGAGGTGTATACTATTTTTAAGTTTAAAGAATTTTAACAAGAATTAACTGTGCTGATGTTTTATGATATATTGAAATATATGGAATCATATGGGTAAGGTAAGAAACGAAGCTTTCAGGTTGTTTTTGAAAAAGCTGAGTGTGAAGTTAGTTATATATGTTTAAAGTTTCAATTTATGGGATTCTTTGTAAACATGCTATTGCAATGTTGATATGTAACAGTGTTGAATGAGGAGATGCTATAGTATGGTAGAAGTCAATTACGATGTGCAGAATTCATCCATTCAGTAGGAGAGATATGACAAAATGTGTACTGCTTTCACTGAGGTTGTAGACATAACTGCTGATGATAAAAGTAGTTACAAAATTAATGTGCCATCTAACAAGTTACCTTCCTCGACAAGCTCCATTACATACAAAGCAAATGTACCAACGGCTGTTTATGTGCTATCATATTGAATACAATGCATAAGCTCACGTCACGAATAATTTGAAGCCATAAAACCAATTTAACCAGCGAGTTTATATGAATAATAGCAAGCACAAGAAAAGAAAAAGAACAGAGAGATCAGAAAAGTTTCTTAAAGAGAAACACATTTGCCCTTGTTACCACTTCGAAAAAGAGAATTAATGCCTATACATTCAAATACTCATAGTCCATATTTATCCTATAATCTTACATGCTTTTGCGTTTCCATTACCCAAAACCTAAAGCTGCAAAATACATGGGGATCAGATCTCAACTAACCCATTATCCATTTCTTTTTTTTCATTTTCTCTTCATTATAACTCGACCATTGAAAACTTAACCCTAAGCAGATACACACTAAGTTCAGGACCTCCAATGCAATCGGGATTCATCATGTAAAAGCTCTAAAAATCTTTAGACCCAACAACCCTCTCAAACCCAGAAAATCAATCTAGAATTCTAGCCAAGGCCTCAAAAAACAAGCAATTACATGATAGAAAGCACAAATAGTAAGTAAAGATAATTCTTCACTCTTTGGCTTCAGACAATTAGAGCTGTTCACTAATTACTATTCACTTTTCATCGTGTTTTAGGATCTTAAAATTTAGGCAAAGCAAATATTTAGGGAGCTTGATTTGCGGCCAATATTTAGGGAGCAAATATTAGTTTAGTATTCACTTTCCTATGTTCGAGTGCGTGAGTGAGAGAGAGATCGTGGAATAATACCTTTGGCGATAACTGTGTCGTTGTCAGCATGGTGGCAGCGGTCATGTCGTTTTTGACAGTCATGTCGTCATCAGTAACGGTCCTGTTTGAGAGAGCCGTTCGAGAGAGAGAGAAGATGCTTTGCGAAGATGGAGTGGAGATAAGCTAATAAGAGATTTTGTTTCAATTTCATCTTAATTCTTTATTATTTTTATTAATTTTTTATATTTTTTTAAAAATTATAAAAGAGCGAGAGATTCACTCATCTATCTCTCACCGTTCTAGATATCTAATAGTACTCTTTTAAATAATGTGACATACATCAAATAGATGACATGATAATATAATTAATTCGTTGATACTTGTAAAAATTAATTAAGCACAAATGATACATCACATATAACATCATTTGGGATGAGTTTTTTTTTTTAAAATATATATAATTTCACATGCCTATCACTAATAAAATCAAACTCTCCCCTCAGGCATGAATTCTGTTATTACAATATTTTTGCGGTAATCATCATATGCCGGATATAAAATCATAAATTTTCAAAATAAAATTCAAGTGAGATTTCACATTATCATTGCATAAAATAACTTAGATTAATTTCCTTTTTTCCACTTTACATCATTATTCATATTCACTTTATTTATTCATATAGTTAATGCTGAAAATTTGAAAGAAATCAGATGCTACAATGGATTAAGATTGAAGGTTGTGAGGCTGAGGCTGAGATATGTTCTGTTTGTAATATTTGGCCATTTGAATGTTATGCGTTGACCATACCGATTTGCATATATCGATTATTTCTGCCAACTCCACATGATTACACTTCACATCTTTTTATATAACTAAAAGGTATGCTCTATACTATAAAGTCAACCTACCATGCAATGCTCTATCTCATTCAGCTCCATGGGCGATGGGCCAACAGGTACAAGCGGTTTTTAAGCGGTCAATATAATTTTATTTATTTTTAATGTGAAAAAATTATGAAAAATAGAGAAAAAAATAAGAAAATTGTAATTATATGAGGCAAAAGATTGTAATAATTTTAAACTTATAAATAGTATAAAAATACTATAGATATGTTACAAAATAGTTTTATTCCTACTTATTTTTTCACATTTCAATATTTGTAGCATATGTTTCAAGTTTATTTTTTAAATTCCTATTTTCAGTTGCGATTTATCTAAATTTTGGTAAGTTATTTTAAACTCATTTTCCTACTAGTTTTTGGTTCTATATTTTCATTTTTTTTCATCAAATTCCAACTTTTTTTGTGGATATTTCAAGTTTACTTTTTATGTCCCTATATTCTCTTATATATTATCTAGTTTTTGATAAGTTATTCCAACTTATTTTTCACTACTTTTTGGTTCTATATTCTTGCTCTTGTTATTGAATTCCAATATTTTGAGTACATATACCAAGATCAATTTTTAAATCCCTACTTCTCGTAAAAATTTATCAAGTTTTTGGTAAGTTATTTCAACTTTTGAGTAAAGCTTTTTAACTCTTATTCCCACCAATTTTTGGTTCTATATTCCTGCTCTTTTTATTGAATTTCAACATTTTGGTTGATATACCAAGTTCAATTTTTATATCCCTACTTCCCGTTGCATGGTATCATATTATTGGTAAGTTATTTCAACTTTTAGGTTAAGATCTTTAACTCTTATTCCCACTACTTTTTTGTACTATATTCTAACTTTTTTCATTGAATTCCAGCATTTGGGGTGGATGTTTCAAATTCATTGTTTAAATCCCTACTTATTGTTGGAATTTATCGGATTCTTGGTAAGTTCTTCTAACTTTTGGGTTAAATTCTTCAACTCTTGTTTCCACCACTTTTTAGTTCTATATTTCTACTCTTTTGATTGAATTCTAGCATTTTGTGTGGATGCTTTAAGTTTATCTTTTAAACCCCTACTCATCGTTGGATTTATTAGATTCTTGATAACTCTTTTCCAACTTTTAGGTTAAGTATTCAACTCTTGTTTCCACCACTTTTTAGTTCTATATTCCTACTCTTTTAATTGAATTCCAACATTTTGAGTGCACGTGTCAAGTTCATTTTTCTAAATTCCTCCTTATTGTTGGAATTTATCAAATTGTTGGTAATTAGTTACAACTTTTAGGTTAAGCTCTTCAACTTTGGTTCTCATCACTGTTTGGTTCTATATTTCTACTCTTTTTACTAAATTCTAACATGTTGGGCAGTTATTTCAAGTTTATTTTTAAGATCCCTACTTCTAATATGAATTTATCAATTTCTTTGTAAGTTATTCCAACATTTGAGTTAATCTCTTCAACTTTTTTTTTTTGGCCACATTTTGGTTCTATATTCCTACTCTTTTTATTAAATTACAATCTTTTATAAATGTTTGAAGTTCATTTTTTATATCCCTACTTCTCATTAGAATTTATCAAATTCTTGCTAAGTTGTTCTAACTTTTGGGTTGAGCTCTTCCACTCTTTTTACCACCGTTGTTTGGTTCTATATTCCCACTCTTTTGCATTGAATTCTAATATTTTGAGTGGATATTTCAAGTTTATTTCTTGGTGCCCCCACTTTTTGTTAATCAATTTCCACTTTATTTTCACGATTTTTTAATTACATATTCCTACTCTTTTAAGTGTATTCCAATATTTTGGATGATGTTCTAAGTTCACCTTATAAATTCCTTTTTTTAATAATATTTCAGCTTTTTATTAAATTGTTCCCATTTTTAGATTAAGTTATTCCTACTCTTTTACACCTTATCATGGTTTTATATTCATATTATTTTCATTATATTCTGACACTATTGGTGCATGTTCCAAGTCTTTTTTAACTAATAATAATATTTTTTTAAAATAACAATAATATTAATAAGATGAATTATGTTTGCACCCCTTACTATTTTCACAAATATCAATTGTAGAATTTTAGTTAAAGCGGCTAGGATTTCTCATGAAGCAAAATATGAAGTATTTATACTTTTAATAAAATTTAAAAATTTTCAATTTTATTCATTCAAAAATAAATTTTGTTAATATTTCATTTAGCGGCAGTTTTGCCTGCCTAAATGAAAAATTATTCATTTCATTTTAATTTACTGAATTTAGTAAATTAATTTAATATAATTAAACTGATTTTTATAATTTGTATTCTAAATACTAGGAGAGTTCAGAATCCAATCCGATCTGCTCAATCTATTTGATCCACAACAATCTAATTAATAAAAATTCAATTTGTAGATTGATGGATTAAATTAGATTAAAAATTTAAAAATCCGCAGTTAATGAATTAGATATGGATTTACTTTTGCATATATGCAAAAATCCATGAATCCGTAAAAAAATTATTTATTTAATTAAAAATAAAATTTACAAACGTGTCATTACTACTTACTAATGGATGAATAAGTTAAGATACATTAATACCATATTATATATTATCCAATAATATTACAAAATAAAAAATAATTAAATAAACAAATATAACTTCCTAAATAGTACAAATTCTAAAGCATTTTTGACAAATTAGAGGAGGATATTTTGACAGATCATCCAATCTCTCAAGTTTCAACTTTTGTATAGATTTAGATAGATAATTTTAGCTAATGTTCATGGATTGATATAACCAAATGTGGTTTTTTCCTTCTCGGTGTGTTATATTTTAAAATTTTGAATGTATTCTTCTCGCTTTATTTAAAAAATTAAATTATTTAAATCTTATTCAATTTTGAATCTGATCAGCAGTAACATTATTTCTAATTAGATTTTTTTTATTTAATTAGTTCGTGGATTGAACATAATTAAAAAAATTTTATCCATAAACCAATCAATAAAATGGTATATTGAATATGAATTGAGTTAAATTCGCATCCAATCTCCAAAGGTATGAGTTGGTGATTGACACTAAAAATTGTACATTTAATAGGGATAAAATTATTAATTTTGCACTTATTGTGTCAATTAATGCGCTCACCATTTCTAAATTATTTTAATACTCTCCAAATATATTTTTATGTTAAAATAATTCACAAAATGTTAATTTTTATCTTGTAAATATTTTTCAGGAATAAAAATGGAATTTGAATTTAAAGCAGGAACAAATAAAAACTACTGGAGCACAATTGAGGAGATGTAATAACAAAAAAATAAAAAAAGAAAAAAAAGAACAAAAGGGCAAAAGAGCAAAAGAGCAACCATGCTTTGGTTGCTCGTGATGGTCAGGAGGCCATCACACCTCATGGCCATCACACTTCTCAACATTCATTTAATTTATAAAAATAAAATAATAATATAATAATAATAAATTAAATAAGAATAAAATGAATGAAGATGAGGCAATTGTTACCTATAAAAGCTGACGAATTGAGAAGCTAGAGGGGAGACGCAAGGGGATTTGAGATTTTTAAGCCGAGTTTTTGTTGTAGCCAAGAGGGAACTGAAGAATTTATGTTTTTCTTTCTTTTCTTTTTTTATTTCATTTTGTATCAATTTTTCTTATAACATATTTCAAAAGTTTATCAAATAAAAAGAGTGTTGTGTTTTCTTTCAATATGAGTTGCTAATTTTACTAAGCTGAAGTGAAAGACGAAGCTCAATGTTTTAAACTATTAAATTTATTATTTTCTCAAATGAGTTTTTAAGTTTATTTTATTCTTTTCTAGTTATTTTTATGTCATGTTAATTTATAAATTTTCTTGGATCTGTATGGTATTTTGATATAATGTCGATACATTAAAATAGTTGTGGCACTTTTGGTACTTTATTTCATATTTATCCAAACACATATAATTAAATGATATAATAATTAACTAGTAAAAGTGAGGCAAAATATAAACAGGAGAGTATTAAAATTATAATTTGAATACTGAGAGTGGATCCCGTAACCTTAGCATATTTTTATATTGTTTTCAAATAATTTATTTTCCCCCATAATTAAGTTTCTTAGTTTTAAATTGATTACTAAATTTAAAACTACATGTGGTTCAACTCCGGTCTCACTGGGTTATATTATAACTAGATACTCTTATACATGAGAGTATTACACTTTTGAGTCGTGTCAAGTTTTTGGCGCCGTTGCCGGGGAGTTTTCTAAATTTGGTGTTAGTTTGTCTTTATTTTATTTTTTTTTATTTTAGTCGTTACTATCTTTCTGTGATTTTATTTTATTCTCTTTTTGCAAAACTTCAGTTAGCACCCCTCCTCTTTTCAAACTTTAACATTACCCATAAAATTTGTGAGAAACTTCATTTTAGCCCAGAAACCTTTGCAAATCAAATTTATTTCTTTAAGTTTCTGTAATTTACTTTCCGCATTTATTTATATGGTCGGTTCTACTACCTAGCATTTTAATTTTAGTTTGTTAATTTATTTATATGGTCAGTTCTACCACCTAGCATTTTAATTTCAATTTATTTATTCTTGTATATTAATTTATTTAATTTTATGTTTTATTATATGGTTGGTTTTAAAATACTGCCTAAACTGTTTCTTTTAATTCTTTTGTTTATGGCTGGTTTCACCACATAATTTATTTATTTTATTTATTTTCAATTTGTTTAATTTTATTTCGTATTTTTGCTTATTTAATTTCCAATTTCTTTTTATTTTCTGTAATTTTCATTTAGCATTTTATGCATCATTCATCATTAGCATTGCATGCATCGTTGGTCTAGTACAAATAGTGGTAGATTAATTAGAAGATCACCTTCACCACCCTTAGATATGGCTGGCATAGGAGTTGAAAAATTTTCGGAGCACGAAAATGACCAAGCCTTGCAAAATCTTCATGAACAACCTAGGACCCTTAGAGACTTCATGCATCCTATTAGAACAGGGTTACCATCATGCATAGTTTTCCTTCCTGATGCATCACATTTTAATTTCAAACCAGGTATCATTCAACTTCTTCCTACTTTTCATAGTTTTGAGTCTGAAAATTCATATTTGCATTTAAGGGAATTTGAGGAAGTCTGTAACACATGTACTGATTAAAATTGTAGCATGGATATAATCAGGCTTAAGTTTTTTCCTTTCTCACTAAATGATAAAGCTAAAATTTGGCTACAAAATCTTAGGTCATGATCCATCAGAACTTGGGATGAAATGCAAGCACAATTTTTGAAAAAATTCTTCCCACCCCACAGAAAAAATTCTTTCAAAAGACAAATCACCACTTTCACTCAAAAATCAGGAGAAACCCTCTACTAATGTTGGGATAGGTTTAAAGAAGTACTTAACATTTGCCCACATCACGATTTTGAAACAGGGAGATTAATGTCTTATTTTTATGAGGGATTAACATCCCAAGGTAGATAAGTCATTGAAATGATGTGTAATGGTGAGTTTAGGGATAAAAGTCCTGAAGATGCATTAGATTATCTTGATTATATAGCAGAGAATGCACAACGCTGAGATACAGTTGGTTCTTATGAGTCATCAAGTAAATCACAGTCATCTCCATCTGGTGGGGGCATGCATAACCTCAAGGAAGACCATGATTTTCAAGCCAAATTTGCATCATTAGCTACAAAAGTCGAAGCATTAGAGTTGAAAAAGAATGATCATGTAAAGTTTGTTAAAAATATTTCATGTTATATTTGCGATTCTACTGACCATTCTACGCAGGACTGTCTAACCTTGCCAGCTTTGAGAGAAAGTTTGCACGAACAAGTAAATGTCATTGACAATTTCAAAAGGCCAAATCCAAATCCATACTCCCAAACTTACAACTCTGGTTAGAGAAACCACCCCAATTTTAGTTGGAGAAATGACAATCATGCACAATCTTCACAACTAGTTCCTCTACGTCAAAATTTTCAAAACTCCCAGAGTTACCCACCATATATCCCACCACCAAGAAAAACTCTGGAAGACATATTGCATTCATTTATTGAAAAACAAGAGTCGATCAATAACCAAACGATGAGAATTTTACAAACTCTGTGGAACACATTCAAGATGAGAATTTTACAAACTCTGTGGAAATTTATTTTGCTGGTTCTTTTGAATCAAGTAAGAAATTAGATTGTGATACTTCTAACATACCCCTTACACTTGATTCTATGCAGGTACCTACATGTGACAATAACTAATCGAACTTTGAAGATACGGTACAACCTGAAGAACCAAACGAAAAGGAAGCACCAGAGCTCGAATTAAAGCCCTTATTAGAAGAATTGAAGTATGTCTATCTTAAAGAACAACAGACATATTCGGTGGTAATTTCTTCTCAGCTCACACATGATTAAGAAGATAAGTTGTTATCTGTACTAAAAAGTCATAAAACTGCATTTGGTTGGACCTTAAAAGACATAAAAGGTATTAATCTTTTAATTTGTACACACCGAATACACTTAGAGGAAAATGCCAAAACAACCCATCAACCAAAAAGAAGACTAAACGCTCATATAAAAGAAGTGGTAAAGAATGAGGTCCCTAAACTACTAGATGTATGAATTATCTATCCTATCTCTGATAGTAAATAGATAAGTCCAACACAAGTAGTACCAAAGAAATCTAGAATAACCATTGTAAAAAATGAAAAAGATAAATCAATCCCAACACGAATTCCATCTAGTTGGCGCATGTGCATTAATTACAGAAAATTAAATGATGGCACTAGAAAAGATCATTTTCCCCTTTCATTTCTAGACCAAATTCTCGAAAGAGTAGCTGGACATCCCTACTATTGCTTTCTTGATGGTTACTCTGGCTATTATCAAATCCCTATAGCCTTAGAAGACCAGGAAAAGACCACATTCACATGCCTATTTGGAACATTTGCATTTAGGAGAATGCCTTTTGGACTTTGTAATGCTCATGCAACATTTCAAAGGTCCATGCTAAGCATTTTTAGTGACATGGTTGAAAATTATCTTGAGGTTTTTATGGATGATTTAACTGTATTTGGTAATTCTTTTGATACATGTTTGATAATCCAGAAAAAAGTTTTAGAAAAGGTGCAAAGAAAAATGACTAGTTTTAAATTGGGAAAAATGCCATTTCATTACCACTTCTGGAATTGTTTTGGGTCATGTTATGTCTTCAAAAGGAATTGAAGTTGACAAAACTAAAGTTGAAGTCATTTCAAAATTACCCTCACCAAAGACAATTAGAGAAGTCTGTTCCTTTTTAAAACATGCATGATTTTAGATGAGATTTATAAAAAACTTTAGTGTCATATCTAGACCACTTTGTAACCTCATAATAAAATACACACCTTTTATATGAGGTTTATAAAGAAGTCTGTTCCTTTTTAGAACATGCATGATTTTATATGAGGTTTATAAAAAACTTTAGTGTCATATCTAGACCACTTTGTAACCTCCTAATAAAAGACACACCTTTTGAATGGACTAAAGATTGTCAACAAGCTTTTGAAAAAATAACTACTCTTTTGACATCAGCCCAGATAATACAACCCCCTTATTGGTCTTTTCCTTTTGAGCTAATGTGTGATGCTAGTGATTATGTTGTTGGCGCTGTTCTGGGTCGAAGAAAGGAAGGAAAGCCCTTTATCATCTATTATGCAAGTAGAACTTTAAATAGTGCTTAAATGAATTACACTACAACTGAGAAAGAACTACTTGAGGTAATATTTGTATTGGATAAATTTCGTTTGTATTTAATTGGTTCATCCACTATTCTTTATTATGATCATGTTGCTGTGAGATATTTAATGTCAAAACAGGATGCCAAACCAAGGTTGATACGATGGATTTTGCTACTTCAAGAATTTAACTTAACAATCAAAGACAAAAAGGGCGCCGAAAATGTTGTTGCAGATCATCTTTCAAGACTTACGAATGAGTCTTCAATTGAAACAACACCCATCAATGATTTTTTTCCTGATGATTTTTTATTTTCTATAAACAAAATGCCTTGGTATGCTAATATTGTTAATTATCTTGTAACAGGTGAAATGCCATGTAACTGGAGTTCACAAGACAAGAAGAAATTTTTAACAGAAGTGAAAAGCTTTTACTGGGATGATCCATACTTGTTCATGTACTGCTCTGATCAAATTTTTCGAAGATGCATACCAGACGACGAGGCAAGTAGGATCGTTCAATTTTATCATTATGAAGCATACGGTGGCCATTTTTCTTCAAAAAAGACAGCTGCAAAAATATTACAGTGTGGATTTTATTGGCTTACATTTTTTAAAGATTCTCATGCATTCTGTAAAGTGTGTAAGAATTGTCAAATGGTAGGGTCTATTTCAAAGCGAAACATGATGCCTTTAAACCCCATCATTGTCATTGTAATATTTGATTATTTGTGAATTAATTTTATAGGCCATTTTCCATCATCATTTGGATTTGTATACATTTTGGTTGCTGTTGATTATGTTTTAAAATGGATCGAGGCGATTCATTGTTGGCACAATGATCACAAGATTGTGATATACTTTTAAAAAAAATATATTTTGAGCATATTTGGAATACCTCAAGCCTTTATCAGTGATGAAGGTAAGCATTTTTGTAATAAGCCATTTGAGTCCTTAATGAAGAAATATGGAATAACACATAAAGTTGCTACCCCTTATCACTCTCAAACAAATGGTCAAGTTGAATTAGCAAATAAGGAGATAAAACAAATTTTAGAAAAGACAGTTAATCCAAACCGTAAAGATTGGTCTCTTCGACTAATTGATGCACTTTGGGCATATCGTACTGCTTTTAAAACATCTTTAGGAATGTCACCATATCAACTTGTTTATGGAAAATCTTACCACTTACCAGTTGAACTTGAACATAAATCATTTTGGGTTATTAAAGCTTTTAATTCAAATCTTGATGATGCTGGTAATGTACGTAAATTGCAATTAAATGAACTTGAGGAATTAAGAAATAATGCATATGAGAATTCCAGAATTATTAAGGCAAGAACCAAATTTTTTCATGACAATAGAATTTTTCAGAAAACATTTGAAATTGGTCAAAAAGTGTTGCTTTATAATTCTCGTCTTCATTTATTTCTAGGGAAGTTAAAGTCAAAGTGGAATGGTCCATTTGTTGTAAAAAATGTGTATCTATATGGAGCCGTAGAAACTGAGAATCCAAAGGATGGTGTCACATTTAAAGTTAATGGTCAAAGATTGAAATCATTTCTGAAATACCAACCACGTGAAGCAGATATTGAAATCAATTTGAGTGACCCACCAAATTTTGATTAAACCTTTTCATTTTAACTTTTTGTGAATTTAATTTACTATTACTTTATCATTTGAATTGTTTGATTTTTTTCTTTTTCCTTATGTCTTGAATGGAGTGCATTGCATTGTCTTTAATTGTGTGTTGTTTGACAATTGTGATTTCGCTCATCAAATTTTTATACTTGTCATGAGTACCTCCATGAGAAATTTCATTTTCAATCATCTTAAAATACTTTTACATGTAAAATTTCACTAGGGATGTCAAAACTCCCCATGGGTTTGGAGCCCCATGAGGCCTCGCCCCATTTGGGGTGAATTTTAAATAATTTTTGGGGAATGGGTGAAAAATAATCCTCAAATTGTTAATGGGGTGGGGTTTGGTTTTGCATACTCCGCACCCCATCCCCACCCCAATCCCCATTATATGAAAATATTTTTAATTTTTATTTACTAATTTTTTAGTAATTAAAATATTAATTAGTAATTTTTTTTATTTTTACCTAATATAGATGAATAAATATATTATAATTAAAAAAATTCCTAAAATACAATTCCTACTTAATCCTAAACAATATTATTTTTTTTTCTTTGCTCTCCTAACTGCCGCTACTTTGATTCCTTCGAACAAATCCAACCTCATTCTTCAACAATTTTTGGCAAAGTTCAGTAAGTTGAAAATATTTTACTATACACTAATACTTTAACTATAGCTTGATCTTGACTTGACATACGAAAGTATATGCAATTTGTTCTTTTTTTTTATTATTGGCTTGTATTGTCGCTTTAACTTGCTTGATATAGTCAAAATTTCAAAAGCACCTTTTCTTTTATTCTTCAAGTGCTAATGTGACAAATATAAAATAGCTATTATTTTTGTCTTTTTCTATTGAATTTTATAAGAAGCAATCTGACAGAACTTATTTTTATCTTGGTTTATTTGTAAAAGCATTAGTTCTAGCAGTGATTAATTCGATCGTATGCTCATGGGATGTGTTTATTGTTTTAATAAGCACATATGCATATGAGTATAATTAATTAATTAAATTTAGTTGCATTATTAAACTTGGTCTTTTTAAGTTTAGTTCTTATAATCCAGACGATAGTGCTCAATCGGGGAATTAATTATATTTTTTTGGTTTGCTGTTTTGACATGTGAAGCCATAACGTGTTATAGGAAAATTAAAATTAAATTGTGATTTGCGAACACGAGGACAGAGGACTGAACGTTTAATTTCTCTTGCGGTTCAAGTAACTTGTTGGGTCACTTCTATGGCATTAAAATCTTTTTAATTAATTGATTGTCAATTGCAGAACAATAATTTCTCGTGCGGTTCAAGTGAAAAATGTCAGGAGAATCATATGAGAATCAACAAGATGGCCAAGTTCCAGCTGATATTGTTGATATGCCGATGCGTGAAGATTTTTAAGATCAGTGATGTGGAATCATTTTAAAGGCATTATGCTTGGAGTGCCATTATGATCCAGTAATAATTTCTGAAGCAGTGGTTGAGCATAATGGCACTCCAAGGAGAAATTTAAGATCAGTGATGTGGAATCATTTTAAAAGGCAGAAAGTTAATGGAGAATACAAGTGTGTTTGTAACTACTGTGGTAAGAGACTGGGAGGAAAAATTAAGAGTGGGACCAAACACTTGCATGATCATTTCAAAATATGCCCTTTGCGGAGACAGACAAATGTAAAAGCAATGTTGAAGGCCATGAAGACAGTTGAGGGAAAAGTGAAAATTGATACCTATAGCTTTGATCAAGAAAGTTCACAGAGAGAGCTCGCGAACATGATAATCTTGCACGAGTACCCTCTTAGCATGGTTGAACACATTAGATTTCGAAGGTTCCTTAGTTCTGTTAAGCCATTATTTAAGGTGGTTTCCCGAAATAGAATCAAGAATGACATCCTAATGATCTATGATTATGAGAAGTCTAAAACAATGAGCTTGTTGGAAAGTAATGAAAGTAGAATTGCTATTACTACTGATATGTGGACTTGCAATAATGAAAAAAAGGGATTTATGGCCATCACAGCACATTTCATCGACGAATCATGGAAATTGCAGAGTCTAATTATAAGGTACTTTTTATAACATGAAATTTATTTTAAACTATATTTATATTAGCATGACTAAGTTTTTTTTAATATCTTGGATAATATTTGTTGTTTAATTAATTGTTATTCTTCATTCATAGGTTTATCTATGTTCCATGTCCGCATACTTCTGATGTCCTTGCTGATGTGTTGATGGAATGTTTATTGGATTGGAATATTGATCGCAAACTTTCTACTTTAACAGTAGATAATTGTACCACTAATGATGCTATGATTGAAATTCTTACTGAGAAGTTATTTGATAGTTCACTTTTATTGAGTGGAGAGTTTTTTCATATGCGTTGTTGTGCCCACATACTGAATTTGATAGTGAAAGAATGATTGGATGTGATTAGTAATAGTGTTGAAAGAATTCGTAATAGTGTTGCTTATTGGACAACAACACCCAAAAGAGAAGAAATTTTTTTTGAAGCTGCCCGCCAATTGAATATCCCAAGTAGTAAGAAGTTATCTCTTGATTGCAAAACTAGGTGGAATTCTACCTATTTAATGCTTTATACTGCTTTGATATATAAAATTGTTTTCCCTCGTTTAAAACAACGAGAGTCACAATATAAATATTTGCCTTCTGAAGAAGATTGGATGTTGGGCAAGGAGATTTGTGATAGATTGGAAATATTTTTTGAAGTGACTGAGTTATTTTCTGGTACCTAGTATCCTACAGCCAACCTTTACTTTTCAAAGATTTATCAAATTAGGCTATCGATTTCAAAGTGGCTTATTTCTCCATGTGATGTAATAAAGGATATGGCATCATATATGATAGTAAAATTTGACAAATATTGGAATGTGATTCATGGGATAATGGCTATAGCCACTGTTTTAGATCCAAGATTCAAGATGAAGTTATTGCAGTTTTACTTTCCAAAAATGTACCAAAATGATTCTTCATATGAAATTGATAAAATTCATAAGATTTGTTATGAGTTGGTGACAGAATATGAGTTGAAGAATAATACAAGAGAAGAAGTTTATCAATCTACAATTGCTTCATCTTCTCAATTAGAATTGGTTTTGGGGAAGGTGGATCTTTTGGCATCATTTGACTTATTTGTTAGTAGTACCAATAGTGATGAGCATGTTAAGTTAGAGCTAGACCATTATTTAGGGGAACCTGTCTTACCTAGGTCTCCTAACTTTGACATATTGGCTTGGTGGAAAGCAAATGGAAGCAAATATCCTACTTTGTAGGCTATTGCCAGAGATATTTTAGCCATTCATGTTTTTACAGTTGCTTCTGAGTATGCTTTTAGTACTAGTGGTAGATTTGTGAGTCCACATCGTAGCAGATTACATCCTAAAACATTGGAGGCTTTAATGTGTGCTCAAAATTGGTCATGAGTAGAAATTAAAGGTATGTTGTATGAATAAATAATTTGCATTAGAAGGGTGTGTGTATTTAATTCTATTTGATTTTAGCAAACTATTGTTCATATATGAGTTTGTTTATATTATCAGGTTCTAGTTCTGGTTCTTTTACAAAAAATAGATGCGACTCATTTTATTAAGATACAGATGAGGTAAAATTCTATTTCAATGAGGTTAATCATCTTATTTATTATAAGTGTTTACAAATGATATATGACAAAACCTTTTCTTAAAAAAAATTAAAGGGCACTAACAATAATTAATTTTATTATTTGATATTGCAGGATTAAAGTGACAATCATAGGCTATATGAATATGATAAAGGAAGATGAAGCCAAAGAAAGAAGGATTTGAAACATTTGCTATACATTTTTGTTCTTT
This sequence comes from Citrus mangshanensis, assembly GCA_030449895.1. NCBI lineage: Eukaryota > Viridiplantae > Streptophyta > Magnoliopsida > Sapindales > Rutaceae > Citrus > Citrus mangshanensis. Next base: position 529,093 of record JASUUJ010000155.1, read on the forward strand.
TAGTTATTATTTATCCAAACATTTTGTAGTTTTGATATCATTTCAACATATTGTTTCAAACTTTTGAAGTTTTTTTAATAATTTAGATACTTTATAAAATGGTGATGATTTTATTTTATTTAAGTCTCTAATTTTTTATTTATTGAAATCATATATTTATACTTATTGTAAAATAATTAAATAAGTAAATGGAGAATGGGGTGGGGATGAGGAAGTCATTCCCCATATGGGAATTCTCCATCCCCACCCGACTAAATTTATTGGGGAATGGGGGTAAATTTTTTTATGGGGTGGGGAATGGGGTAGGCCTCCCCACCCCCACCCCACCCCATTGCCATCCCTAAATTTCACCTGAGGAAATTGCTCCAATTTTGTAAATCACATTCCATTTGGGATCTACAACCACCAGAGTTAGTATCTCACGTGAAAGATCTAGAAAGACAACTCAAGGAAATAGAGGATAGTATTTATAATCTGCAATTAGAACAGGAGGTAAATTCAATAAAATGACGAAGGTGAGTTATATTCCTTGTGTGTTTTTGTTTTATTTTGTTGTTCTTCTTCACTTTTGATTTGATTTTGCATATTTGATCCATTTTTTTTTTATTCACTCTCCTATATAAATGGCGGATAACGGTACTCCGTGACTTTTTAAGTCGGTATTCTCAGTTTCCCATAATAATTGAAACCTCAATGTCAAGCATGGAAGAAATACAATGAAATTTGCATCAACGTTTTCCTTCTCTCCCTCAAAATGATCTTAAGAAAATTTACAAAACTCGTTGTGAACGACTGCGTTTGTTAATAATCAATGGGATTCTTACTGACATTCGCTGGTTAATTGAAGCAAAGGTCTGACTGGCAGGTGAGTTTTCTGATCCATTCATTTTCTACATGTCTGATTTTGGTAAAAGTACATTTGCTTAGAAAAGAAGAGCTAAGCAACTTGGCTTTGAATGTTCTCACTGTGTAAGACTTGCTTGCAAAAAGCCACGTTGCAAAACTTTAGGAATGGTTTCTGTAAATCGTGAAGATAAAATGAAATTCATTAAGGATGACATGAGTAAAGAATCGTCGGATGATATCTTACGATCTCTTGAGACGCATCCAAACAGATATGTTCAACGTGAAATTTAAAATTTGTGGAAGTTGTTCCAAAAGAAAAGTGGACAGTTTAGTCTTGGGAATCTGACTCTAAAAGACCATGTTTGTCAGTTTATAAGAAAACTGGATGTGAAGCCTATTCTCGACCCATAGTGGGCATTCAAGCTGTTACTGGACGTAAAACCAGAGGAAATATGAGCCACAATCACAACTACCAGTAAATATCCTTTTATTTTACTGTTCTTTTATCTTTTACATTATTATTATTATTATTGTGTGTTTTTTCTTTATTTTATCTAATCACTGTTTGCTTTTTATTTTCACTGTTTGCCTTTGAATTATTAAGCTAAAAGCTTCACACGTCATTTGACAAACACACCGCCTTATTTACAAATGTATATCATTATGTCTGTCACCAAGATCCTTAAAATAGAAGCTCATTTTCAAGCACTCACAAATTGTTTCTTTTTAGAATTTTTGTAATAGCAGCAACTTCAAGCAGACAACTAAAGAACATTGTGTGCTTTCTGGATTTCGCTATGGAAAGTATAAGGAGTTCGTTCAAACAGCCATAGATCTTGGTCGTGCTATAGTAGAGAGGAAACTACATCTTGTATATGGAGGAGGTGACCGAGGGTTATCAAAACTTGTCTCTAAAGCTACTTTCCTTCAAGGAAGCCAAGTGCTAGGCATCATTCCAAAAGCCTTAAAACATTTAGGATGTCTACCAGACCCACTAACTGGAGAAGATTTAGTTGTCTCAGGTACGCAAGAAAGAATATCCGAAATGTTAAATCATGCCAACGCTTTCATTTTCTTGCCAAGTGATCTTGCAACTTTAGAGGCTCTAATTACATTTGCTTCTTGAGCCTATTTGAATATTCATAAAAAACTCATCGGTTTGTTAAATGTTAATAACTTTTATGATGACTTAATAACATTTCTTAATCATGCAATAAAAATTTATTTCATTCCATCCTCAATGAAAAAACTCTTCATTTGTGCTCCTACTGCTAATGAGTTACTTGATCTTTTGCAAGCTTACAAACTAGAGCCAGATCCCGTAACTTTGGCGTTAGATTGGGCAACTGAGGACGATGACAATAACTCTCGTAAAAAGTGTAAATTAGATTTAACTCTCCGTTTGTAAATATTTCCAGCAGTGGCCAGGTGATCTTCTAAACTCTACTATTTTATTTAGACATTGAGGATAATGTCTCATTCAGGTTGGGGGAAGGAAATAGTTGACAATTGTGGAATGTATCAGTCCTGGTGATGTTTTTACTAATTTTTGTTGTAAAGACTAACTTTGGATAAAAATTTGAGTCGAAGATGGTAGAATATAGAATGTAGTGTCTCTAGAAACGTATCTTCTTAATTTTAGTGTTTTGTTCTCCAAAAAAAAAATATTTATTCTCTTAATCGTCTCCCTTAATTTTCTACAATTAGTCCCAATTTTTTAGCGTTTCGTTAACAAAAAAAAAGTTTTCTTTTTCGGTGTGATCTTTTAACATTGGATAACATGATAATTTTTAAATTTTGGTATTTGTATTATCTTTGGCCTTGAGTTATGTTACACTATATTTTCCCCTTTGCATGTTGAAACATAAATTGAGAAATTTGATGAGTGAAATTGATTAAGCCATTTGGAGGAATATACATATCATGAAAAGACCAAGTGAGTTTTTTAGCTTATTATCCTTGGAGAGTAACTCTATTTGCCTATACAACTTCACAATTTATTGTACAAGATCTCAATATTTTCTTTAAAAAAAAAAAGAGAGAGTTTGTGCAGCCGCATCTAAAATTCCATTGAACTAGTGGATATGAAAGATTATTTAGAGCCCTAAAAAATGACAGAATGCCATCTTTGATCCGTTTGAGCCTTTCTAGCCAACTCTATTATAAATAATCTATAGTTAACTCCTTTGAGCCTTTGAAAAAAAAAACTTTTCCTTTGATAACCTATTATCTTATCCTACTCCAATGTGGAGTATCACCTTATATTTTATATTTTCCACCACCCAATTATGTTTGAAAATAGGGATGAGTATGTATTCCTAATAATGGTGTTATGAAAAAAAAAAGATATGTATATAAAAATAAAAATTAAAAAAGAAAAAAAATCAATTCCAAAAAAAGCACCTTGTAATCTCAATAAAAAAAAGTCCTCTATTTTTCAAACATATATTTTTATTTTCCCTATTACCTTTTTTGTTTGCCATGACCCTAGCCTACGTTACGTTCTAATAAAAGTCCTTCTTGGTTTTAGGGAACTATAGTCTGAAGTAAAGCTGGTGATATGGACTAAAAGATGTGGTGATGCATAAAAATAAAAATAAATTTTGCTAGTAATTTCTTGGACTTGAGATCATTTTATTTCTAAGTTGTGGGCATTATTTTTTTCATCTTGGTGAGATCGTGTGATATTGTTTTATTATTCTATCAAAGTTACCATTTTTTAGAGTGACAATTTAATTTGGGGTATATCTTCTTTTAAGAGAGTCACTCTGAATCGTGAGATTTTGGGGTTTGATGTATAATTCTTAAAAGTGGCTTGATTAATGTAACTCTGATAATTGATCATTTTATAGGATTTTACTGAACTGTTTTGTGCAGGTGTGATTTTCTTTAGACTGAAGACAATGCTTATACTTTTATTTGATTGTTGTCATTAATCTGATGGAAGAAGTAAACACAATTTTCAAAAAAAAAAAGATTTTCAATTTGAGTTTGAAATTTTACTAAACTTTTATCTCTTAAATTGCTAGGGCCTAGCAATAAGCTGGTTGGGGGGTGTGATTGACACTAAAAATTATACATTTAATAAGGATAAAATTATTAATTTTGCACTTATTGTGTCAATTAATGCGCTCATCATTTCTAAATTTTCTTAATACTCCCCAAGTATATTTTTATGTTAAATTAATTCATAAAATGTTAATTTTTATCTTGTAAATATTGTTTAGGAATAAAGATGGAATTGAAATTGGAATTAAGAACAAAGAAGAACTACTGGAGCACAATTGAGGAGATGTAATAATAAAAAAATAAAAACAAAAAAAAGAACAAAAGGACAAAAGAGCAAAAGAGCAACCATGCTTTGGTTGCTCTTGATGGTCAGGAGGCCATCTCGCCTCCTGGCCATCACACTTCTCAACATTCAATTAATTTATAAAAAATAAAAAAATTAAATAAGAATAAAATGAATGAAGAGGAGGCAATTGTTGCCTATAAAAGCCAACGAATTGAGAAGCTAGAGGGGAGACGCGAGGGGATTTGAGATTTTTAAGCCGAGTTTTTGTTGTAGTTAAGAGGGAACTGAAGAATTTCTGTCTTTCTTTCTTTTCTTTTCTTGTTTCCTTTTGTATCAATTTTCCTTGTAACATATTTCAAAAGTTTATCAAATAAAAAGATTGTTGTGTTTTCTTTCAATATGAGTGGCTAATTTTACTAAGATGAGGTTAAATGTGAAACTCAATGTTTTAAACTATTAAATTTATTATTTTCTCAAATGAGTTTTTAAGTTTATTTTATTATTTTCTAGTTATTTTTATGTCATGTTAATTTATAAATTTTCTTGGATCTGTATGGTATTTTGATATAATGTCGACACATTAAAATAGTTGTGGCACATTAGGTAATTTATTTCATATTTATCCAAACACATAGAATTAAATGATATAATAATTAACTGGTAAAAGTTAGGCAAAATATAAATGAGAGAGCATTAAAATTATTGTTTGAATACTGAGAGTGGATTCCGTAACCTTAACATATTTTTAAATTGTTTTCAAATAATTTATTTTCCCCACAATTAATTTTCTTAGTTTTAAATTGATTACTAGATTTAAAACTCCATGTGGTTCGACCCCGGTCTCACCAGGTTATATTATAATTAGACACTTTTATACTTGAGAGTAATACACTTTTGAGTCGTGTCAGTTGGATTTGGAATGAATTTAATCAATCCGTGGATTAGATTGGATTGAAAATTTATAATTCGTAAAATCATGGATCGGATATCGATTGATATCCAATTCACAAAATCTTATCTACGAACACTTGTGCTAAATGGCACTTATTTTTAATTGCTATATTTTAGTGACCCTTGATTTTATTATATTAAAAATAGTAATAGTGTCCTGCTTAAAATATATAACAATAAATATAATAAATACAACGTTATTAGTTGTATTCAAATTTTAATTATTATTGTGGATGCCACTTGGTGAAGGGTTCGAACCCACTCACATGGATAAGAAGAAAATTTAGTTATCCCTACGTTAACTAGTAAAAAAATAATATTTATGTTTGTTACATTGTGAATTTATGTCACCATAATCATAGGACATAATTATCCAAAAAGATGTAAATGTAATTATTTATGAAATATGGTATATGTCCCAAGTTAAATCATGTGGAATGTAAGAGTTAATAATTATATTTAGACTCTCACATGCCCTACCTTTAAAATAATATTAATACGCTAATAATATAAATAGTGACATTATTAAAATTAAAATAACATCATATATATAGATTGTAGACCATATACACATTCTAATAATAATCGTCTAATATTGATATAATAATTATCATAGTTGAGTTTATTTTAATCAATTTAATATTGGCTAACAAAGTAACAATGGTAACTAACAACATAAAAAATAAATTTAATATTATAAATCATTAATTATGATACTACTAAAAGCAGTAGATAAAAAAAATAACATTACATTTAACATATAGAACTGTCCATTATCAGTATTTTAAAAAATATTGTAACTTGAAAATAGTGAATAAATGTAACCATCAAAATAATGCAGTATAAAAGAATAAATTAATTTCACATATTTTTATGAATTAATTTACATAAGAGATTGAGATATCTTATATATGTCTATACATATTATACAATAATATTAGCCACTAGTATTAAATTAATAATAATAAAAATAATATTTGATAGTAATTATAATGTTTGATATAATTAACAAGATAATTGTTTGATGATTATCCAATAGTTGGACAAAAACTATTCTCACATGTGAGTAGAGTTTTGAATCACTCTATACGTATTGTGGAATTGATTTCTTCAAAATATTTAAAAATAAATCTGATTAATTATTATTTATGAGTCTAGATATTCAAATTGCATTGACCTATCAAAAAATTAATAAAATAATACGATAATTTTTTATGCAAAATATCAATAAATTTATAAATATAATAAAAGATATTTGATAATTTATAATTATGTTTATATACTTAGTCACTTATTTTGAGAAAAAAATATGTCTCATTTTTTAAATATATTTTCTTGTAAAGTTGAGGGGGTATTTGGTAGTTCCATAATTTAAATTGTTATTTTGTCATTTATTTAAAATAAGGGTAGCTGTATGATATTTAGCTTTAATATTTTTCACTGTAACCAAATTAAAATAAGGGATAACGGGTCTCTTGTTATAAAACTAATTAAAATAATAATAAAAAGCGGCTGCATGAGATTCAGCAGCTGCATTACAAGCGAATCCCTATTTATATTGGGCAAAAGCTTGTTACGATTATAAATTTTTAAGTCCTTAGAAAAGATAGTAATTTAAAAAATAAGTCAATAAATTTTAAAGTTTTATTTTAAATCAGGCTGCAGCTAGGCAACACGGCTATTACTCTAATCTTCTTGAAGTTTTCCATTTATATTTATTGTAAATTTAGTACAAAATTGCTCAATAATTTTTTCTATTTTATTTAATTGAATCTATAACTTATTTAATTCTATATTTATTGAGTTTTTACTCATTATATTAATGATCTCTTATTTTAATATATCTTAATCTTCAATATTAAAATTTTTTATTGATTGTTTAAGTTTTTACATTAAAATAATTTTCAACCATTGGATTTAAGAAATATCAAAATCAACGTCCTATATGCATTGACTGTTTGATATAGTGTCTGTAACACAAGCTTTGCCATGATATTGATCAATTTCTTCTCTTCCTATTTTATCTGTCATTAATTTCTATTTCCTCAGCCAAAAAAGAAAAAAAAAAATCTAACTCGAATTTCCAAAGGCTTCAACGAAGTTGGATGTGGTCACTGTGGTTTTAAACTAAAATATTGGGAAAAAAAATTAATCGAAGAAATAGCATGCAAGGCACAATTACCTGTTCTTTTGCAAATATCTTATTAAATACCATCCGAAGCTATTTTCAGACACACTGGATCAAAATGTTCTCACTTATATGATATCTATGTTAATTAATGTTGCCAACCTCAATTATATTTTCTATTTCTATTTTTAAATAAAAGAAGTTTATTGTTGGATGCGATATAACTTTTATCTTGCACCATATTACTTGGAAATAAAGATCACACACCAAAAGGAACATGATTAACCCTAAGTCCTGAGCATAGTGCAAGTAAACTGCAAGTTTCCCCTTTCCCATTTGAATTCATATGCAGACATTAGCAACATTCAACCGTAATTGAAACTGAATGTTACTAGAATCAGATGCAAGTTACTAGAAAGCCAATAGATCCTAATAGGTTATGAACCGAAACTTTAATCCCTACAGCATAACAGCATAACACTTTCTTTCAAGCAGAGCAGCAATATAAGAGAAAAAAGGGGACACGAGGAAAATTAAACTGCATATAATTGACAAACAGCATTTGCCTCCTAGTCTACCCAAATATAGGGTCAATTCTAATCATGAGGTTAGGTTTCTAGCCAGTATTGAGAAAACAGAGAAAATAACTGGGACAACTCTCTTGACACCAAATCTGGAGAAAAAATTCGAACTTGAATGTTCAACATTTAAGGAGAAGAACCAAAACCGGATCTAAAATTTCTACTCTCCGGGTGCAGAGACACCTTGCTTCAGTCGTTCCTTCTTCATCTTCTTCTTGGAGACTGGCTTCTTCTTTTTCGGGGGAAGGGTCTTTTGTGCATACATGTACAGTATGTAATTGCCAATGAGGAATACCAACAGCAGCCCTCCTACAACCAGCAGCACTATCAATCCTGGATTGAACCCTTTGGCTCCAGCATCCTTAATTGTGTTTCCCTGTTTATCATTAAAACAAGTAACGTTCTGTAAGTACACGTGAGAAAACAAATTACAGAAGAATAAAATTGTACCAACTACACTCAACATGTTGATATTACGACAGCATCGGGGCTCTAATCTTACCATAATGGCAGACCTTTTTTTTTTTTAACACACCCTAATATTTATTTTGTGGTTTAACTCACCTTCACGAACCAAATTGCTGTTAACCATGCTCCACATTACTTTATTAACACATGCCAAATACTCTAAAGAGCTGAAGTTCAAGGTGGATAAGAACATATTTTAATTTTTTTTTTTTCTACCTTCATTTGCCATGTAACACAGGGTATCATCCTGCTGTGCAATTGAAAGCTTGAACAAATTTATCTATGGGATAATAACATGACAAGAAACAAAACATCCCAAGTCCAACAGATGAGTATAATTCGTGAATGATTAATTAATGCATACCAAAAAATCTCACAGACTCTCCCACATTCTCACTGTTCCCCTGACGAAATAGAGACCACAATCATAATTGCCTAACTACTGCTCCATAAACACACTAATCAGTTGAATTGTAACTTAAAAAGGATTTTCAAACTATAAAAATTCAAATGATTCATAAATTCAGAAAAAAATACGTCTATTTTAACATGTAGTGACTTGGCTGAAAATTCAAGTATTCACAATCTTTTTGTTATTAGTTGTAACCTACATTCCTAATTGACAGACCAGAGACGAATCTCCAATGCCATATATAAATATTGACAGGCTTCCTCAGTCCCCCCCCCCCCCCAAAAAAAAATCAACAGTTTAATATGAAGCTTAAGCTAAAATAATCACCATCAGCATGAGCTTCATAAAACTATTTCATCCCACCAGAATTTCTCATTATTAATGATTCTAAATTTTGCGATGATTAAAGTACCATAATAGAACAACAAATAAATAAATAAATAAAACAACTCCATTGACAGAAAAATAATATATATTAACTTACTCTTAAAAACTCGCATATCGAAAGCATTCAAAGATTAATTTCAATTAATGCCATCACAATTTCATCGAATTTCACAGAAATCAAACAGTCCTAATTAAAATTAAATGCTCAATGGTCATAAAGATCTACAAATATGACTAAATTTAACGTCAATGTCAGCTTCCAATTATCCGATCTAGAACACGAGATCAACGCGAGAAATTTTAAAGAAAAATTACAAAAACGAATAGATCCACAAATTACAAATGCAAAATCAAGTCAAATAAGTGAACGTGGACATCGTGAATCAGCTGATAATTTCGAGATAATTAAAATGATAAAAACATAAAATAAAAAATACCACGCGATCGAAAGAGGGAGGAGCCTTATCACCAAATTCGAACTCCTCGTCCATGGCTGAAACCCGAGATCAGATCGGCTCACTGCACGAAACGAACCGGAGAAGATTCCAGAAAAATAAAACTAAAAAGGTTTTAGATCTAACGTAAAAGGAGATAAATATTCCAATTTTATTTTTATAGCACAAAATTCTTTATCCAACTTTTTATTATTTATTTTTGTCCTATTTCCTTTTTGGGCCGTGTTGGGCCTTGGCCACAAAATTAGGATTTGGTATTCTTGCATTAAATGCATGAGCTTTCATTTTTCCGTTACGTAGTCACCTAATTCCATTGAACAAATTATTCGTCAAGTAATTAATAATCTTTTACAGGTTTTAGATAAATTAATTATATTATTTTACAATTAATATCACATCATCTACAGTGAAATTTCGAGATAAAATATTGAATAATGACACAAAATTGTGGATGAAAAGGTTACTTTGCTGGTATTCGAAAAGTTAGGTAGCTACTAGATAAATTAACGTTATTAACGGAAGATTAGTCTTACGCCTGAATCACGCCAGACCAAAAAAAAAAAAAAATCGAAGTCAAAGTTTCCATTATAGCATTAGCACACACTAATAATTTTCTAAAGAGTAACGTAAATAAAATACACACTAGCTGGATAGCAAAACGGAAACCAACTCTTCACCAATGCATATGGGAATTTGTGTATCATTCAAGTTCATCATGTGAGAATGTGGGTATTATTTATTTTATTTTTTTATAAGAGAATTTGGGTATTTTGAAATCCCCCTTATATACAAACAACATAGTGGCGTAAATCACTTGAAAATTAAGAAAATTTCCCATTATCTAAATTTATCATTTACGAAATTCGAATATAAAATTTATATCCATAGTTAGTATGACATTCGACATAATATTACTATAAATTTTCACGTGTAGAGTGATCACTCCTCTTATTGTTTTGTAATCATATGATTTTTGTTATTAGCTAGGTGCAATTTTTACATAATAATGTAATGCTTGTAGAGTTGGCGTACAGAGCTAAATAATAGTTAAATTTATTATTATTAATGTGTTAATTATAATTTCCATAAAAGGTCATATTAAGGACTGGCCATTGAAGCAAGCCAGCAACATGTCCATCAACTTAACATAGAACAGAAATGGGCCTGAATAGTCCAACCATACGATACTGAAGATAAACTCTGAAACTCATAGCAAATCCTTTTTAGGTCTTAATTGGAAATTAAATAAGCAAAGACATGTAAGATAAATATACAACACCTATTTTTTTTCAATTTTCAAAGATAAATATCATGCATCATTTTAAATTGTTATCATCTACAAATATATTACAATGTGAACATACATATACATGTAATCTAAAATTCTCTTGAGATTAGTTGAAAAACCTATTTTCAGTAAAATTATTTTTGTACTACCACCTCTATTTTGTCATATGTACATTTAATTACTAAAAATTTTAACATAATCTATGCACCGTCTATATTTTCAAATTTGTGTCAATCAATTACTTTACCACTAGAACTGTTACAACCTTTTAAGGAATTTAAGCAAAATCACTATTTCATCCTTGAATATAGTAGAAGACTATTTTATTTTTTGAAACTTTGAAAAATAAAAAAACTTATAATCACATAACAAGCTTAACTATAGACAGATAGGAGAATCAGCTAAATAAACTTTTATTTTATTGTTTTTGTTGTAAATAACGGCTTTTAATTAAAATTACAAATGTGTATCTTTTCAAAGTCTCAAGGGGTAAAAATGATCATTTAATAAATTTAAGGTAAAATAGTTTTTTTTTTAGATTCTTTAATAAATTCTAACAGTGTTAGTGGTAAAACAATTGATTGATATATGTTTGAAAATATTGATGGTGCATATAACAAGTCAAATTTTTTTGTAATCTATATATATACGTGTGTGTGACAAAAGATTATCCTACATATTTTAGAGATAATTTCCCCTAACTAATATTCTACATATTTTAGTGAAATATATCTACATGTATCCAGTGTTTTGTGGAAAATGAATAAAGAGTCTCACGGAGTCAAATTGATGCCATCAACATTACTAAAAGCACCAATCTACCATGGCCATATAATGCACCATCTTAATAAGAATAAATTTCATTAGAGATTAAATTTCGATTTACTTCCAAAAAGAATGATGATATGCTTGAAAACTTAAGATACAAAAATTATACCTCAAATGATGTGTCAACAACATTGATTGTTATGTGTTAGACATTGAATTTGTTAGGGAAATTTTCTTATATAGCCACTTTCAAAAACTCTATCTCAAAACTAGCCATAGAACAAAAGTTCTTAAAATATTAACCACACACAATTTTATGGACTAAATTGCCCCTCCCCAAAGCTCCTCTCTTATTTCACCTCAACAACTAAATACAAACTCCACAAAACTCCTCTCATTTCACTTTTCAAACTTCCTCCAACAGCTAAACACAAAACTACTCTGATTTCATATGCATTAAACAACAATTATTAACTAGCACTGAAGACAAAATCAATCAACACATTGTTAGGGTGCCATATACGGCTCTTCCAACTGCTTCAAAAATATAGGCCTACATTGAAAAAAATGCATTAAACACTATACTATATTCATGCACAGATACATGTATTTATATTTTACTCACCTACACTCCATAACAAAAGCCATAAAATTTATAAGTCTCATGTATGTGCTTGTTACTTGCTTCATTCTTAAATTTTTCAGCCTTCCCCATTCAATGAAGAATTCATTTGATCATAAAAAATATTCCACGAATATGTTTCCCAAGAAAAGTTGTTAACACATTCCAAATATGCAACGACATACAGTATAAATTTATGGATGAGCCTCTCATTGTGTCTCGCACACAAAACTCTATCCGCAAAGTAGAATAAGGCAATTCTTAATGCATCTTTGTCATTGATTTGGTAAAATCAAAAGCTTCAAACCTTGTATCTAATTCTTGAAGCTGAAACTCATCATTGCCATTGAAATAAACATCACGTATTCGCCAACTGCCACCTTTTTTTTTTAACTCTTCTAAATCTTGCAATTCACCACATTTAAGTCCTGTTATAAGGCACCATTCTCGAATCGAGAAACGCAACAACTCATTGCCAACATGAAACCACATTTGATATTTATTGACTTCTTGTACCACTTTTCTAAGTAACAAATTATGCACGAGCACGCCACTAAATCTCAATTTCCTTCATACTGGTAAAATGCCCGAATATTGATTTTCAGAACAACTTTTGTTGTTTTTCAGTCAACTTTGATTACATAAGGCTAATCACTCTCTTCATTTTCATCAAATTTGTTAGAACACCTGGGAAATGATCTTTAGTTGGTATCTTTAAAGTCCAAGGCAGCATTTTATTGCAAGACATATCTGAAAGTTAAAATACAACAAATATTAAATTATTGTTTTAAACAAAAAAATTCGTTTAGGTCAGTACAGGCAATGCTACACTTGGGCAGCGATGGGTGTCATCGCCCGCAGCGTGCACAGGCGATGTAGGCGATGGGCGTGCCTAGACCCAACATAAACCAAAAAAAAAAAAAGCTTATGAAATAAGTGTAAATTTCATACTAGTAAGTACCTTTGGTATTAAAGAGTGGATCAATAGGAACTAGGTCAGTAAATTTATTGAGATAATTGAAAAAAAAATTCTTAGAGACATTTTAACGAACACCTAATGTGCTTATATTTTACAAACATTAATTTTTAAAAATCTTTGAATTGTTCATGCCAATATATATTCTAGTGTGCTTTTCTATCAATAATAATCCACCAATCAATTAAAAGTTATTGTAAAAGTGTAAAGGAGTTGTACCTTTAGGTCGAATCCTAATGTCATTGACAATATAGAACCTTTTATTAATGGAGGCTATGATAATAAGGGTTTTGATGGTGAGATTGTGATGATGGAGTAGTAGAAAGAAATTTCTGTTAACATAAATATGTTAATAATATTGATTTTGATGATAACAAATTTTAAATGTATTTTGACAAAAATATTGGAACTATTTCTTAATAAATGAAAACCTTTTTTAATCATTGCCTTATTTCTTCATAAAAGATGGTTTTTCAAATTAGAAAGAAATTCTCTGCGAACTTGTTTAAAATTGTAATTCTTGTCATAAACGGTGAACCGTTTATTTTAAACGGTTAACTGATTAAAGGCAGAGAGTAACACATTTCCTTAACCTCTAACCGTTTATGGAAAACGGAAATCACCCAAGTTGGGAAGGTTACTGGAAACTAACGGTGAACCGTTTATTATTAAGCATTATCACCAGAGCATCATATTGCCTAAGCTCTAGCCGTTTATGCTTAAAAAACACCCAAAATAGGAAGGCTATCGAAATTAACGGTGAACCGTTTATTTTTAAGCAACCGATAACGCCCAATTGAAGGTTGTCCGCCTCGACATTGATTAACGAAAAGATAAGGCTAAATTGTTGTGCGATTCAAACGGCACACCGCTTTATTTTTAAACGGTTAACCGATAATACCAGAAGCCACCTTATGCAAACCCTTAACCGTAAATGAAAACGGATTAACTAATGTTCATTGTGCAGTTATCGGAGACAAACGGCTTTATTTCAAATTAACCGATAATATCCGTTACTTCATGCAAGGCCTTAACCGTTTAATGTAAACGGATGTCCAATGCTCATCTTGCAAGTCTCTTAACGGCGAAAGGGTATGCCTAAACGGCTAACCGTTTATTTAAAAATTTTTGACCAACCGAAATTAACTGCTTATGGTTAATGGCGAACCGTTTTCCGATAATTTGTAGATTTTCACCCAAATATAAATAAGCTCATCCAAATTCAAAGAAGGATTGATCACAACACAACCATTTGAGCTAATATTCGAGAATACAATCTTCATGAAACACATTCTTTCATCTATTCACATATTAAGCATCATTGAGTTATCTTGTATATTGTGAGAGGCAAAACAAATTTGTAATCTTTACTTTGAGTGATTGTAAGTGTTGGGATACACTTAAGAGATTGGGGATAATCTCTTGTTGTAAAGGTTCAAAGTCGTGTAAGCATTTGAAGCGGAGGCTTAATCGCCCTAAAGCTTGGAGGCGTGGACGTAACCACGTAAAAATCTCGTGTTTGAATCTCTCTTCCCTTACATTTTTATATTGTGATCATCTTAATTATTATTGCTTTGAATTTGAGTTATAATTGCATTAAGATTTTCTTTTTTATTGAATAATTTTTTAGAATCCCAATTCACCCCCCCTCTTGGGTTGCCTAGTTAGTATTTCAATTTCGAGATGACAAGCGATGATGGGCGATGTCGGGGATGCATGATTTAGGCGATTTTGACAATGGTTTTTGGGGAGGGGCAATTTAGTCCATAATAAGTGTAGGTGATTACTATTTTAAGACATTTTTTCCTATGACTATTTTTGATAATAGGTTTTTAAAAATGGTTATGTAAAAAAATGTTCCTTTAATTTTATATTATCATTAATTATCAATGTAATTTCACAATACCAATAAATAAATAACACATCAAATACAAATACTATTTAAAAAATAAATTTTGTATCACAACTTCTTTCGAAACATATAATTTGCTCTGTTAGAAAATGGTCAAAACATCTCCAAAAGAAAGGTTTCCCGTTTCCATAATTTATTATAACTATCGACTTCAAGAGTCCAAAAAGTCTAATTACCGTTAAATTACAGCTCAATATACTAATAAGAGACTACATTAAATAATTTAAGGATAACATGCATTCTTTGAATGGTATCCAGCCAAGATAAATTTATTTAAATCAAATGGATCATATCGAAATAACTCGAACATAAATTCTTAATAAACCATATTTAAAAGAATAAAAAAAACACGCGTAGTGACTGATGGTGATAATGATTTTTAGGAAATCAATAGAAAGACAAAGGGAATCACTTCGTGACTTCAAAAATGTCATTATCCAAAAATTGATTAAGAATTCTTAATCCAGTAGTTGGCAATTAGTACAGGACAAATTCTGTGGGCAGTCTTATTAATTATTATGAACCATCCAAATCAACTTTCTTTTTGAAGAGGTACAAAATTAGTTAAATATCCAAAATATTAAGATGAAGCCAAATTCTTTAACCTAATACCTGTTTAAATACTTATTTTGCTGTATAAAAACTCACCACATAAACTTATTTTTAATTATTAAAAATTCGAGTTCAGGCAAGATTTTCAGTTTAACTCTCTGGCTCGTATATTTTTATTATTTCTATATGTGGTCGGCAACTGGCATGCTTCACTGCATCCAAAATCTTGGACCACTCTGATTGGTACATGTAGATGATATCTTGGACCACTCTGATTGGTACATGTAGATGATATTTGTATCCAATCATATAGTGCCACATGGGCAAGATTCTCACTGCGAACCACAGTATTATTCCACTCTCTGTCTGTTTCCGCGGTTATGGTTGGGACTTGGGACACACAAATTATGAAAAATATGCCCACGACGTTGCCCTTTTTTTTTTATAAAAAAATTATTAATTGTATACTTTTAATTTATTCTCTTATTAAATTTATTATAATACTTTAAGAGTATATTAATCATTTATCATAAATTGATAAAATGTATCTACTGTCTACTAAATTATTAGTTACCGTTTAAATGTAATGATATTAAAGGGACAATATGATCTTTTTATATGATAATTTAAGAATGTATAAGTGATAATTTTTTTTTTCCTCCAAAGCACAACTTGCTTTTGAACAGTCGCAAACTTTCACACTCAAAGTTTGATTATCATTCAATTAAAACCTTGAAAATATAAAAAGTATATTTAAAAAGTATGACAATAACTTTGAAAACGAAATTTTTATGTAGATTTATTATTACACTATATAATATTATAATATTTTTATTTAATTAATTATAATACCAATTTTATAAGGAATTTGCACAAAATCTATATTTAGACACATGCCCCTTAGAATTTTTATTATTACACAAAATACACTATTGTCACGGCGTATGTTTGGCGTTTCACACTTCAAGTGCCAGACAAAAGTGAGAGAGTACTGTTAATGCATGGTAAGATATTGATAGTTTGTTGTGTAGTTTGTTATAGTTGGCTGGTACGCCGTGCGCTGGACATGGGCCATGCCAATTTCATATTGACGCCCTAAAAAGAAAAAAGAAAAAGAAATTGTCGATTTCTCCATTATTAGAAGTCTGAAATTAGTGTATATATCATTTTGTTTTTTTTTTAATAATAGTCAATAATTTTGAGATAGTATAATTTTATCGCATTACTTTTATTTTTAAACATATTTTTTATATTTATTATAAATTAACATATACATATAAATTAAAATAAAAAATTTAAGTACTAAAAAAAGAAATATAAGATACTTTCTTATAGTAAATATATATTTATATTTATATTTCCAAGATAAATTATCAATTAAATGACTTATTTACCCTTATTTTCCTTTAAATTTTGATACTCAGGATTTTTTTATGGATATTATAAAAATTGTGTGAGGTAAGTGCCATCCATTAATTTTAGTAGAGAAAAAATTGACAATCTCCCAAAAAAATGTACATACAAAAAAATATTTAGATTTGGTGTTCAGTTGAGCTGAAAACTGAGTTTTTATAATATTTTTATACTTGTATTTGTAATAATATATAGTTAAGATTTAATAACATATTATTTTTTAATCCGGTAACTATTAGTCACAATCTTATAAAAATGCTCCGCACAAAACCTCATCTCAACAAAGAAGTTCTAAATTAAGCAACATTAATTTGTTTCTTTATTGGAAATCCAACATTAATCTAAATTTAAGCAAAGTCCACACATCTAAAAAATTAGAATTGCACAATATCGACATTCACTTCCAATAAGACATTTTGGTGAAAAAATAAAATATTATGGAAACAGCTGAATTCTCTTTCACTCCTTTATGATTTCTTTACCTAAAAGAGAGGCATATTCTTAAATCATATGCATGAGTGACTCAACATTGCATTAGGATTTGTTGAGATTCGATTTGTGATATTTTTTTTAATTAATGATAAGAAGTTAACCCGAAATGATAGACACAAAAGCTAGCCTTATGTTATCCCCTTTAGAAGCAAAATTAAATTTTTGGTCTTTTTCAAAAGCTTCACTCACTGCTTCAACGACCCACACGTATACAATAACTTCACCAAGTCCACCAACAAATTATTAAAAATTGACTTGCATGCATAAGAATCCTACGAGAAAGAAAAATAAATTAAACAACTAACATACAAATTACCATTAAAAAAATGATGGAATTTTCTAAGCGAAAAATTGTTTTTCATTGCTCTGGTTGTTTTATTAATCAGGCCAACCGCACCATGAGACAATAAATATGCAATCCTTTTGCCACTATACTTTACCAAACCTCTACTCAAACTCTGGTAGCGCTTTTGACTATTGAGTATGGAGGGGATTGCTTGTGAAAACAACTAGCCAGCCAACCTTCCAATGAGATGTAGAAAATGACACCCACCACCATTACTTGCTTTGCTCTAGGGCCCATAATTGTACAAATTAGTATAGGATAATTCAATTATCTCATAATTTAAACACCCAAAAACAAAAAAAATGCGGCCCTAGGTCACTAACTAACTAAACCCTATGCTTACATTTCCATGTTATTGTGTTTACATACAAAAACAAAAGAATACAGTGTATATTTGGAGTTAATTTAATTAACACCTAATAACAAACAGGGATGGTGGAATCTTGACCTTTTGATGATGATGATAATGCTTAGACTAGATGATCGCCATGGATGAAATCATTTTCTGATGAGGAACTGGAAAGGGTGATCATGCCGTTACAATCTGATACACTGTCTTGTAAACTCAACAGCAAATGAGAAGTGCTGAAAGTCATTGAAGGTTTAGCTCTTGGGACAATGGGGACCTCTGCCTCACCCACAAGCATTTGAACCACGCCCCGCATTGTGGGTCTAGCCAAAGGGTCTGGGTGCGAGCAGGCTAACCCAACCAACAGCACTCTTCTCATTTCAGCCTCGTCAAACTGACCCTCAAGCCTTGCATCAGCTGCCGTTAACAATCTCCCTTCTCTGTGTAAACTCCACACCCATTCAACCAAATTACTCGCAACACCAACTTTGCCAACCCCTGTAATCTCTTTCTCAATTGGTCTTCTTCCACTAGCTACTTCAAGAACAACGGCACCATAGCTAAACACATCGGTTTTCTCAGTTGCCCTTCCAGTTAGGAGATATTCGGGTGCCAAATACCCCATTGTTCCGGCAGCAACTGTTGCATCAGGTGATTTATCGTGTTCAACTTGTCTCGCCAATCCGAAATCTCCTAATCTTGCATTGAACCCTTCATCTAGCATTATGTTGCTAGTCTTAACATCTCTATGAATCACTTGGTTTTCACATTCTTGATGCAGATAAGCCAGAGCAGAGGCCACACCGAGCAATATTTTACTCCTATGTGGCCATGGCAAAGGTGATCTTGCTTCAAATAAAGCTTTATCAAGACTCCCATTGGGCATCAAATCATACACTAACAGAATTTCACCCTTCTCATGGCACCAACCTTGAAGCCTAACAAGATTCCGATGCCTAAGAGTACCAATTATTGACAACTCGGATAAAAACTCATCCTTTCCTTGACTATTATGACTACATCTCTTCACTGCAATAATGTCACCATTCAGCGGCAAAATTCCCTTATAAACAGTCCCAAACGCGCCGTGTCCAATAATTCTATTAGCATTAAAGCATTTAGTAGCAGATCTCAACTCTCTGTAACTAAACTCCTTAGGCATTCTAATAATATCCGATGTAAAGGACTCAGATTTTTTCACATGCTTGTACCTTTTAGAGAAGAACCAAATTAGCACGCCGGCAAAGATGGCGAAAAATGCACTAGCCGTCACCACCCCTGCCACAGCCCCTGCTCCTTGCTTGCAAAGCTGGTTATGACAAGACGATGACTTGCTACTCTTCTGTGTAGTACTTGAACCAGAAGGAGCCAATGACGGCGGCGGTGACTTCACAGAATTAGCTGTCGGGTTCATCAAGCTAGCCGTTGGAGGCGGCGGCGCTGACCCTGACCCGGTACCCGAATTTGACTCAAATGATGAGCTAAAACTCCACCATTCTATACTGTGAATCTCTGTACTTCCTTGAGTTGACCCAGAGAATCCAACGTACATAAAATCATTGACGTACTGATCTAGATCAAGAGTGAAGGACAAAATTGGAACTTTCGGCTTTAAATTAGAATACGAAACGGATATATTAAAAGCCCGAGTCAATCCGTCGTATTCAATCCAAGAATTCACAAGATCGCCGCTCTTAAGATCAACATTTATGGTATCCAAATTAACAACCTGAGTAGAAACCATACTGTTTAGATCCAAACCCACGTGGTTTCCATTAATGTCACTGAACTCAACGTCCATTAAAGTGTCAAATTCCACTGCAACGAACCCCAACCCGGCCCCTTTCTCGTCTAGAAGCCCCAGCGAGCCGCCGGCTGAGCCGACCTGCTCGCCGTCCGGGGTGATGACGAATGCAAGCCCGGCGCCTATGGAGGATGGGTTGAGGTTGGTTATTGAGAAGGAGAAGAAGGTCGAGAAGCTCGCCGGGGTGTGAGTCCCGGGCAGCCGGAATCTGACTGGTTTGGAGTAGAGGGCCTTGCCGGCGCCGTCGTAGGGGACGGTGACGTCACGAGTGAGGCGCACGCTCCCATTGTTCATGTGGGCGTCACCCAGAAGCTTTAAGCTGGCTAAAGTTAAAGTGCCGAAGTCGAATTCAGTTGCGGTGGAGATTGTTATTACAGCATTGTTGATGACGAAGAGACAAAACACGAGAGATAGGTTAAGAGGCGTCAAAATTTTGCAAGAAAATAGCAACATTGTCTAATTAGAAATGGCGGAAGCTCATTGGTTACTATTTGTTTTTTGAAGAAGAAGATTAAATTCTCACGAGATTTTTGAGTGAGTGAGTGAGAGAGAGAGAAGGGTTGAGAGTTGAGAGACGGAACAAATAAAAACCCAAGCGAGGAAGTAGAGAATCCAAAGGAGAGATGAAGAAGACAGGTGGATTGATTTGATGACACGTGGCCATTATTTGTAACGGTTACATTTTTTTTTTTTTCCTTCTTCTGTCTTTCTTTTACGTGAGATAAAGCAGCCTTTTTCTTCAGCTCACACACTTTTTCGAACACATCAGGGGTCGCACGTGGGGCTTGGGTGCAACAATGGCGTACGTGACCTTCACGCTCCAGAAACTTCACCGTGCACTGGTGGGTCATGAGTGGCCCCCATTTGTATCATGTGCCAAGTTCACAATAAAGACAAGTAAAACGGAATATTTACTGTGGGGGGATTGCGTTATTTTGTCTTTGTTGTTGAAAACGTTTTTAATTTTTTTAGAGTTTTTAATTGAAACTTTTTGTGGCTTCCAAGTTTAATCCAACACATGAACCTGCTTTATTACCATTAACTTTCTTGGACGGGGTGCTTGTCGTTTTTCTTTTTCTTTTTCCGTAAATTTTTTGACCTTTTCATCGGTGTAAAAGAAAAACAATTCAATTCAATTCAATTCAGAAAATTATAAATGTTTTTAAGAAATAAAGGAATATTATCATTTTTACATTGAAAGTATTCTGATATATTATATCAGTACCATAGTTTAGTAAAATTATTAATTTATTATCAAATATTTAAACTATTAGTATTTTTCCACTATTCTATTAAAATTCAGTTAATATGTAATAGAAAATTCATAAAAGGTCAATTTTACCCTTGGAGTGTAAAAAACTATGTAATTAATATTTTATAAATTTTATAATTAAATCATCATTTGATGTTCTTCCTTCTTAAAGGGCAAAAATTACCTTTTATGAATTTTGTAAAATTGATCATGTGGTGCTAGGTACTTCATAAATTGATTTAATTTATTTAATTTTTAAAGGGAAAATTTATTTATTAATTTGATGAGCTAAAGACAATTTATTCTACTACTAAAAATCAATTTATGAAAGGGAAAAAAATGAATGTGCAATAGAAGCAATTTAATCTTTGATATGATGACAATAATTTTACACAAAAAATTAAATAAATAAATTTACCCTTTAAAAATTAAATAAATTAAATCAATTTATGAAATATCTAGCACCACACGGTTAATTTTACAAAATTCATAAAGGGTAATTTTTGCCATTTAAGAAGGAAAACAACAAATGATGATTTAATTACAAAATTCATAAAATATTAATTACATGGTCTTTTACGCTCCAAGGGTAAAATTGACTTTTTATGAATTTTCTGTTACATATTAACTGAGTTTTAATGGAATGGTGGAAAAATGCTAACAATTTAAATATTTAGTGGTAAATTGATAGTTTTACTAAACCATGGTACTGACATGATGTGTCAGAATATCTTTGGTAGGAAAATGATAATATCCCAAGAAATAAATTAATTAAGGGTTGACAATTTTGTCCTCCAACCCGCTAACCTAATAATATTACCCACCCACTTAGGATTATTATGTTTTTTAGTAGCTAATAGGCGGGTTTTGTTATTACAAGTCAAAACCCGTTTAAAGTAGCGGGTTCTAGTAAAAGGGACAACTTCGCACCGTCTCCCGATAATGTTAATTGTATTATGAGTCTCCACTCCCCTTCTTAATCAATAACTTTCAATTGAACAAACCCAGTCGACACTTGTGATGGGATTTGATACATTTTAAGCGTGAAATTTTAATTTCACATTTACATTAACAAAAGTTAGGATTGATAAGTATTTCATGTAGGTTTTTATGACTAATATTATAAACTTATAGTTTTTATTATATTTTAAAAAAATTACAGTGAATGCATTTTTTAAACTAAAGTGTTTGAAATTTACAAACTTACTAAAAATTTACCAGATACTAATGTGAGTTTGATAATAATTTAAAATTTGTTAAGGCGAGTTTGATAATGACAAATAAAATCCGTAATGAATGATAGAATAATTTAGTTTTTTTTTTTGTTGTTTTTTGAGTGTAGGTGCTAGGAGACTTTGGTATAGGTAAGTAACGTACTGATACTCACTTGTTGCCATCCCTACTCTTAACATGAGCAAAATTTGAACAATTTTATTTTTTCATTTTAAAATCATATTAATATGTTCTTTCTACAAAATGAGTTATTTAGATTCATTGATTTATTTAGATTGATTGATTTTATTTCAAATAGTATACAAAATCGCATCCAGTAATGATGAAATAATTCTGCTTATTCCAAATTTAATGTACAAATTATCCAAAAACTAGTGTGTCTGTGTATTTAGCTATGTTAAAGATTGCTCAAGTATTAAAGCTTTATCCAAAGTAAATTTAATTATATTTTAAAATTGCAATATAAGCAAAATTTTAATTGATAAAACGCCAAGAAGTTTATGTTTTTTTTTCCAATATTATGTACAATACAAAGAGAAGAGATGTATAAATGCTGTAGAAATTTAAAATTAAAGGAAAATTTAAAAGCATCCCCGAATCATAAAAAATGAACTCTTACAGCCATAGGAGGAGACTTAAATCCTTTACCTTCAATATAAAGAAGGTAAAATTGACCAATTTAGTTAAAGAGTTCTTGGTTAAAAATTCATAACTAAATGCTATTTTGTTCTATAAAAAATATTTATTCTATATTCATCTCCCTCTGCTGAATAAGTACCTATGAAATCTAATTTTACCCATAATAATTACAATGCTAATATTTTCACAACAATATTGAGTATAGAACGATGCATTTTGTACTTAGTATAAAATCTCATTGTTGTGAGAAAAACACCACACGCGCGCACCCAATGAACTCTCTCACGCATCTTGCTCCCTTCTCCCTCACCACACAACAATAGTCTTGGCTTCATTCTCCTTTACTAAGTAGCAATAGTCTCAGATCTGTTCACCTCACCATGCAATAACAGTCTCGGCTCCCTTCTCCCTCATCAATCACCACCAACTTTTAGATCATAAACACTGTTGTGAGAATATCATTTTCCTATTTTTTGCTCAGGGTGGTTTTAACTGTTGTGAGAATATCATTTTCCTAATAATTATAATGCACATCCTTTTTTTTTTTTTTTTGTTCCTTAAGCCAGCAACCTCATGAGTCATGAAACAATTGAATGATAAATAAATATTATTTTTAAAATAATTTTTATCAATATCCTGCCATCTAATTAATAATAAATACGAATTATTTTAAGTTACCTTTAAGATAAATACTTGCTATCCGTAGCGTTACTGCATTAAGCCGCAGTTTTGGGGACTCAAATTTTTATCGAGGCTCAAGGAGCGTGTTCGCACGGACTCCAACATGTGCGTAAGCATGTCGTTTCGCCACGGCACTTATGACTTATCGGACCAACTAAGATAAGAATTTAGCGTGAGTGAACTAAACAGCATAATTTCACGTGATCGAGTCAACAAATGGTTAGGTTAGGCTTAGACGCTTCGCCAATAGCCATAGTGGGTTATATAAACTCTTAACGCAGTTACGCATGACCATGAGTGAACTATAAGCCTAGCTCGCCAGGTCACTCTATGCGTAATCCGCCACGTCATCATATGAAATTATGAGCCCACAAACACAAACGGAATCTCGCGTGGCATTGAGAGCTTTCCAAGTTACGAGTTTGGTCTTGTATGAATTGATTGCCTGCAGCCCTGGACTGTAGAAAAGTCTACCACTTGATTTGAAAATTTGTGCATGTGGTGGGACCTACGTAAGTCAATCATTATTAGGTGGACATGCACGGCACCACTGGGACATCTAATCATTCTTAATTTGTCCTGTTTCCAATGGACGGTGTAGATGAAACGACAAGAGTCGTAATGCTGGGCAGCGTGGGTTCTGTTACTGTACGTGACAAAAACCCTTCGTAAATTATCATGTTGGATTGGATAACAGCTGACGACATTGTTGCCTTGTTGGTCCGTTCGCGCAACACCGGAATTAAATTGGGCTTCACTTGCAGGCCTTTAAGACTGCAGAAATCGGGGCCCAAGACACAAGCATGTCTTGTTGATGTTATGCGTACACGTATTTACAGTTATTACTTACGCAATTTTACAAATTTTCTTGAGGGAAATTTTAATGGTTTTGAAAATAAAACAACAAAAATATTTAAAGCTTTTATTTGATATGGATTAAAATTATAATTTATATATTTTTTGAATAAGCATTTAATTATTATATTCTTTTCAGTGAAATGATAAATCCGCTATCTAAATATGGTTTGAACCCAAATCTCTTATTTTCAATTTAAATAGTTATAGTAATTGAATTAGCTGACACATATGAAATAATTCAAAAGATTGATTAGACCATTGAACGCTTTTGGACTGAAAAAAAAAAGCAAAGAAAAAAAATTCATTTCATTATTTCACATAAAATTAATATGCTTAATTTTTAAAAAGTTCATTAAGGACACAAATATGTAGATTCACATTATTTCGATATTTGCACAAAGCACTTGCAAATTTGCAAACATTAACAGAAGAAACAAAGGTTTCATTTTTTAACACAAGCAGAGACATTGGTCTCCAAGTGATAAAAGGAAAAAAATAAAAAAATAAAAACACAACCCTTATATAGCTCATTAACTGCTATATATTCACATAGCGGCAATCCTTTCTTACTTCACCTTGGTCTCCGGTAAGAGGATTATTCTCCGACAACAAGGCGATGGCCCTGGAAAACTGTTCGTGGAAGTAGCTGTTATCGGCGGCCATCTTCTGAACAAATGGAGCTGTTCTTGGATCCGAAGCCAATTGCTGATCAACAATGAGCAATCCCTTGTGGTTTATTATGTTCTTGTAGTAGTAGTTGTCAAGAATCATTGGCGTTTCTCTGTCGTTTCTTGCGTATACAACTGCATGGGGATCGGGGTCCGGCGTAGGGCACCGGCCTTTGAGATACTCTGCGTATACGGGATCCAATGTGGGATCAACGGTGGGATAGAATCGGTGTACGAGATTTACGCAGTGGACTCGTCCTACAGAATGAGCCCCTGCTCCCCAAACCAAAACCAAAGTTATATTTTAAGAGAAAATCCATATTACATAAGAGTTAATATGAGTAATTATTAGATGTGTGATATATATAGTTGAATTTAATATAAATATCATTTTTATATTAGTTTATAAAATAAATGTTATATAACTAATGTAGTAGCTCTGATTTATTATAAAATTTCTCATAGTTAAAAAAAAAATTAAGAAGACTAAATTATCTCCACGAAAAGTTAATTACAACTTGCAAGAAAGTTAAACACGAATTATGTCATTATCGGGGAAAAGAAGAAAAAAAAAGATGTTAGGAAGTGGAAATACCATAAAGAGCAACGACTCCTTCATCATCGATGCCAATGGAATTAAAAACAGAAAGGGCTGTGGATATGCTATCATTGTGATTGGGGATGAACTTTTCGACCTCCGCCAAATAACTCACTCTGCTATCCCTCCGTCCAGTTTTAATTGGGATACGGGGGCCTCCCAACTGTTAGTAATAATTAACACGTCCACCAAAATAATACATATCCGTTTCAATAATCAAATTTGATTTTCGGAAACATTTTCAATTTTCAAGAGGATAAAAGGATAATAGCGCCGTCCTGGTTTGCTGAAATGATCGCAGAGATTTCTTAATTTTAGAAATGCTCACATTAATTTCTTCCCATTTTTGTTAAAAAATGATTCTACAAATCTTAAAACAATAAACTTTCGTCATCATTTCGTCAAACCACGGCTATCACTGACCTTTTAACGAACTAATTGACGTACCATGACAATGCCTTCTCGTGCAGAAAGGGCCACGATATCGGCGCAAGAAACTTTCAAGGGGCATTCAGCCTCAAGAGCTGCTTTGATTGTGCTCACGTACTTGAAATTTCTCATTCCAAAGCTTCTTTCCGATGCCTGCTCCGATGCAACACCTGTCACTGTCTCCAGCAAGAGCGATGCATCGCATGACTGCAAAATTTTAACCTTCTTAAAAAATCTTAAGCCAAGCGTGAATTTATTTAACTATGAATCATCACAATCGGAAAAGAGATAATCAATTAATATAAAGCTTATTATTAGATCAACATTGAACCTAAATCCGGATTAAAATACCTTGACGGCGCAATCGTGGAAAAGATTTCTGACCCAGGAGACTGCAGTGTTTCCATGTTTGTAGTATAGCTGAACGACTTGTTGCTTGATGATTTCTTCGGCTTTTGGGCAACTCTGTGCGTAGTAATTAAACTGCAGCTCACTCATTCCTGAGTCAAAGAAACAAGAAAATAATGTAACCCATGCAAGAGTGAAAACTGTTTTACGTACCAGCGTATTAAAAAAAGAAAACAAATATTTACCAGAATAAAACTGCAAGAGCAACGGTAATAACAGAAAGAAGAAACTTGGGGAAAGATGAAACCGTAGCCTCTTAGTAGAGGCCATTTTCTGATAAGCACTTGCAAGCTTTGGCTTTATTTTTGAGTGATACAAACAGCAGCCTGTGCAAGTGTTTATATAGAAAGTGGCAAGATGAAATTGTAACCTCCACTAAGCCACTTTCCTTGACCTTTTGGTAGCTTCCTCACGCCAATGACTCCATTTGAAGCCAATCCTCTTCTAAATTAATAGAATAAATTTATCAATGTCTCTGTGTATTATCAGTAACACGCCATCGCTCACATTATTAATCAGTTGAATTTTGTGAAATAATAAAAAAGCTCGTAAGATAAGCTAGCATTATTATTGGGTTTATTGGATCTCATTCAAATTTGATTGGTTGGTCGAGTATAATTTTCAATCTAACTCAAAAAGGTTATAAAGGGTATTACATATGGATTACAATCATTTATACTATTTATTCACATGTGGAACATTGTTAGAATTTAGAAGTAATTGCAAACTTAGAAGGAAAGTTTAATTAATAATTAAATGTACAAATGGCTTAGAAAATAAGTCCATAGATTCCCATAATGAATACTCAATGATTAGATCAATAATTCACGATATTTTTGGAAAGATTTTATTAAAATATATAGCTGCTTAGTCACCGAATTAATGGTAAGTACTTCAAAAACAATAATGTGAGTTGAAAGGGTTCTGACCTGGATTGTCGACATGAAAGGGATGGCTTAATTTGGACCACAAGGGGATTGGGTAAAAAAAAAAAAAGGCTAAAAGATTTAGACGGTTGTTAGAGGCCTTTCCATTTTTAAATTTATATTAACATGATGATCGACCTTATCCAAATAAAACGCTGTAATTTATATTAATTCTTTCATTTTTTTTATATGCTAGGTTTAGACTTTGCTTTCCGTGTACATAATTAAAGAATATAATTATACGGAACAAAAAATTTGTATGCCTCTCCGGCCGGCTTTCTTTCTTTCAGTGTTCTAAATTTATGTTTTTTTTTTTCAATTGCTTGGTGCTTTCTAGTGCAATATGTTAGAATATGATTAAATCTTTGATAGAAATCATCATCTATAATTTAAAAATATTTGTGTTGTATTATCAAGAATTAATAACAAAATATGTGGTAGTGTCGTTAAGGTGCACCAAATTTAAAATCTTACCACTAATATAAATAATTAGTAATAAGGATCGATCATCTATTATATTTATTATCAACTCTAAAGCAAGATTTAAAATAAAATAGTAGTAGTAATAATAATAGTAATAATAATATAAATTAATCTAATTAAAGAAAATACCAATTATAAATAAAAAGGGGGGGTTTATGAATTTTTAACTAAATAGTAAGAAATAAAAAAAATTAAAACTACGAACAAGAATTTAATAAAAACTCTAATTAAAGGAGAAAGAAATAATAATGATGAAAACTTTGGTTAAAGGATCATTCGCCACCACAAAACATGCACATAATATATCAATTCTATCATTAATTTATATTGAAACTATCAACCGTAGACAACAATAAGTTCTGTTAGTCTCAATCTTTCCTTAGTGTGTCGTTAGGCAAAACAAACTCTTCACCTAATCTCTAACCATTAAATAATTTAAAACAAGCTCTTTAAATTTAAGATAATGGAAACATTAAACATAGAAAGATATTAGGTTGATCTAGGCAATAAACACACAAGCTCGGATTATTTAACCTAGGTTATGTTCTCCAATTGAAATCACTGATTCCAACCTGCTACTAATGATTAAAATATCAAGACAATTACGGATCAAGAATTTTAATCTAGCAATAAAATTTATTCAAGTCCTATCTAATTGGCCACTCAAATAAAACAAGAATAAACCATTAACATTAATTATAGAAGAACATAAACAATCTCAATTAAATAAATTGAATGATAGAAATTAAAAATTAATCATGTGACATGTTCGGGGTTTTGAATTCACCCTCAACCAAATAAAAATCTAGCCTAACACAAATGAATTGGGAATAAGAGAATTGACAAAACCAATCATGGAGATTAATTCAAGCGGCTGCCTTTGTTTCAATTTAATTTCAGCTGCTGATTTTTTCTTCTTCTTGCGGCTGCTAGTTCCTCAAATCCTCTTGGCTGTCGAATATATAAAATCCCCCTGTGTTGCTTCCGCTTGATCCTTTTTTATAATGCTTCAATTGTGGCTTTTTTTTTTTAAATCCTTGTATGGAAGAATTAAATCTAAAGCCCAAAACCGCCACTTTCATGCTTCAATTAATAAGCCAATAATAATTTGGCCATGATTTCCTAAAGCCAAAAGGCTTTATTCTCTTTCCTTTCACGTGCTGGCCACTTTTGGTTTGCAATCTTTGTTTTCCAATTTTGCTTTCATGTGATGGCTTGGCTTGGCTTCCTTTTTGACTTCTATTTTCCAATTTTAGCTCCATGTGCAACATTAATTTTGCTTGGCCCATACAAGCTTTAATTAGAGAATATTCTTTATTTTCTAATTCCTTCCAATTCTTAATTTCTTGTGCACTTTTGTCTCTCAATCTTCAATTAAATTTCTTTCCTGAATGCTCCAATTTAATTTCTCTTTAATTCTAGAATATACCTAAAATAACAAAATAAATAAAACTAAGATAAAAATTAACAAAATAAAATATAATTTATTAAATTAAAAATTAACTAAAATAACTAGAATATTTAAGACCAAAACAAGAAAAAGATGGAGAAATTAATAGCAAAATATATGAAAAATATGCACTTATCAAATTCCCCCGCACTTACCCTTTGCTCGTCCTCGAGCAAACCTAGAACAAAAATAAAAAGAAAACCTAAACTAGTCCACTTTCGTAGGAAATCATGATTGCATTTAGCGTATGCAACAAGCCTTTAAACCCCTAGGTGGCCCCAGTGGACGAGTTATAATCTCGTGAGGGCTTTAACGATGATACCCACAAACATCATTGCATTTTTTTTTTTGAAGAACAAAGAACAAAAGAATTTAAAATAAAACTAGCCTCAAAGGTTGCATAAGTCATATAACTCAAAGAAAATTTCAAATATTATCGAAGTTCTAACTTTAATTCAATAGTCAATCTCATCTCTCTTTTGATTCTCAGAGTGTGTGTGTGTGAATCAATTCAATTAAAATTCATTTCCAAAATCTTCAATAACAACAGCCTTTGCCTCAAACAAAGAAAAGAGTAGGTCAAACTAATCTTATCATCTTGATCTCCAATTTTTTTTTCTTTTACAGGCATTTGTGTGCATTTTCTTTTGATTTTTTTTTTTATAGTCAGGAGCTTTCACTCTACCCCTTAAGGTAGCCTTCTTCTCATGGTAGATTATCCTCTACATACTGATGGTACATAGGCCCAAATTACTCAAGGATAGCTTCACTCTTAAAGGTTATAGGTAGATATTTCTGACTATGGTGCCTGTGTATACTACACTGTATTGTGGAGATAAGAATAAAGACAAACAATCATTTACTCAATCTAAAATTCTCAACTCAGGCTGCGTCAATCTCAAATTCTAAGTCAAAATTATGAAAGAATTGATATTAGTGCTCATGGTTTAAAGAAACTCAATTAAGAGGAAATCAACACAAGAATCAAGTATAAACTAAGGTAATATTCAACCCTTTCTAAGAACCATATTCATTGTCAATCAAATTCTTATCACTGGCTAATATTCAAAACAATTTTTTTTTTGTAAAAAGAAAAAGACAAAGCAATAAAAACTAAGTTCGAAATCCACCCCCCTCACACTTAATTCTTACGTTGTCCTCAATGTAAGCCTAGCTAACAAAAGACAGAATTAAACATGGGGAAATGAGATGAGACACACAAACAGAAATAAACAAAATTCAACACAAAGTGGGTAAAGTAAATGAGAATGAGAGGGAGAAAAATCAAATCTGTTATGGCGTGCTTTCAAAATCTTTTCTGCAGCCATTGGGTTGCCTCCCAATAAGCACTTGGTTTATTGTCCTCAGCCTGACATGGTTCTCAAGTTTCACTCATCAACGTACGCATGTTCATAAAGTGGAGCCTTATCTACATTGAGTGTCTGAAAGTTTTCATAGTAAGGCTTCAACCTATGACTATTAACTTTGAACTCTTTACCTATCTTTAAGCTCCTGATCTCAACTGCACCATGAGGAAAAACATTAATAACAACAAAAGGCCCAACCCATCGAGAACGTAACTTACCTGTAAACAGCTTAAGGCGAGAATGGAATAGCAAAACTTTCTGTCCAACTTTAAAATTCTTTCTCAAGATCTGCTTATCATGAAAAGCCTTAGTCTTTTCCTTATAGATTCGTGAACTCTCATAGGCATCATTTCAAATTTCCTTTAATTCTTGCAATTGAAGTTTTCTGTGTTGGTCGACAGCGTCCAGTTCCATGTTACATTGTTTTACAGCCCACCATGCTTTATGTTCAAGTTCCACTGGAAGATGACAAGGCTTACCATATACCAACCTGTAGGGTGACATACCAATAATTGTTTTGTATGCGGTCCTATATGCCCAAAGTGCATCATCAAGCTGTAAGCTCTAGTCCTTTCTATTTGGATTAACTGTCTTTTCAAGGATTGATTTCACTTCTCTATTAGACACCTCAGCTTGCCTACTAGTTTGGGGATGGTAAGATATAGATACCTTGTGAGTGATGTTGTATTTTCGAAAGAGAGATTCTACTGACCTGTTATAAAAGTGAGTGCCTTTGTCGTTGATAATTGCCTTTGGTGTTTCAAACCTTGTAAATATGTTACTCTTTATAAAATCTACCACAACCTTAGAATCGTTAGTTCGGATGGCTTTTGCTTCCACCCATTTTGAAACATAATCAACCGTAAGAACAATATAAAGATTATCAAACGATGAAGGAAATGGTCCCATGAAGTCGATGCCTCAAACATAAAAAATCTCAACTATAAGAATGAGAGATTGTGGCATCTGATTTTTAGGTCCCAAATTACCTGTTCTCTGACAACGATCACAAGATTTGCAGAACAAATATGCATCCTTAAATAGTGATGGCTTTTAAAAACCGCTTGCAAGTACTTTAAGGGTTGTTCTCTTTGGTCCAAAATGTCCTCCACAAGCCAAAGTATGACAAAAGGTGAGAATAGAAGTAAATTCAGTTTCGGGTACGCACATTCTAATAACTTGATCAGAACAAGTATGGCTCATCCCACACATAATACTTGGCATCACTCTTGATCTAGGCCTTTTGTGCATGGGTTATCTCTTCTGGTACTGCCCTGATAACTAAGTAATTGACAATATCTGCATACCAAGGAGTAACTGTACCTATCTGTAATAACTGCTCATCTAGAAAGTTCTCATGCAATGGAAGTGCATCTTCGTTATGGATAAGTTGACTCAAATGATCTGCCACCAAATTCTTAGAACCTCTCTTATCTAGAATCTCTATGTCAAATTCTTGCAAAAGAAGTATCCATCGTATAAGGCGCGATTTGGCATCCTTTTTGGTGAGCAAGTGCCTAATAACTACATGGTCAGAGTAAATGATTACCTTAGATCCAATTAAATAAGAACGAAATTTCTCTAAGGCAAAGATAATTGCTAAAAGTTCTTTCTCTGTGGTGGAGTAGTTAAGTTGTGCATTATTCAATGTACGAGAGGCATAATAGATGACATGAGGAAGCTTGCCCACACGCTGGGCCAACACGGCTCCAACATCATAGTCACTGGTATCGCACATAATCTCAAATGGTAAATCCCAGTTTGGTGGTTGAATCACAGGAGTTGATGTCAAAATCTCTTTTAACTTCTTAAAAGCTCTTTGGCACTCTTCATTGAAGTCAAACGTTGCATCCTTTTGAAGTAAGTTGAAGAAGGGTAATGCTATCTTGGAGAAGTTCTTGATAAACCTGCGATAGAAACCTGCATGACCAAGAAAAGAACGAACTTCCCTCATACTAGTGGGAGGTAGTAAGGAGCGAATAAGATCTATCTTAGATTTATCAACTTTAATCCCCTTTTCATAAATAACATAGCCTAGTACAATACCTTGATTAACCATAAAATGATATTTTTCCCAATTAAGCTTAAGGTTAGTGTCAATGCATCGTTTAAGAACAAGTGTAAGGTTATCTAAACATCTATCGAAAGAATCACCATAAACTGTAAAATCATCCATAAATACCTTAATGATGTTCTCCACATAATCAGAAAAAATACTCATCATATATCTTTGGAAAGTGGCAGGAGCGTTACAAAAACCAAACGGCATGCGTTGGTAAGCAAATGTTCTGAAGGGGCACGTGAAGGTCGTTTTCTCTTGGTCTTTCGGAGCGATAACGATCTGATTATAACCTGAGTAACCATCAAGAAAACAATAATGTGAGTGACCACTTAATCTTTCAAGCATTTGATCAATGAATGGCAGAGGAAAATTATCCTTGCGAGTGACTGCATTTAGTTTAAAAAAGTCAATGCAAACTCTCCACCCAGTTTGAACTATTGTAGGCACAAGCTCGTTTTCTTCATTCTTAACTACTGTGATGCCTGATTTTTTTGGAACTACCTGCACATGACTCACCCATTTACTATCAGAAATGGGATAGATAATCTCCACATTAAAGAGTTTCAATATCTCTTTTTTTACGATTTTCATCATTGGTGGATTAAGGCGACGTTGTGCATCTCTTACTGGTTTAGACATTTCCTCTAGTAAAATACGATGCATACACATGGAAGGACTAATTCCCTTAATGTCAGCAATCGTCCAGCCAATCGCCGTCTTGTGATCCCGAAGCATCCTAATTAATTTTTCTTGTTGAACTAGGGTGAGGGTTTTAGCAATTATGACTGGAAGTGTTTCATTCTCACCCAAGTAAATATATTGCAAGTGTTCTGGAGTGGCTTAAGTTCTAAGGTAGGTGCTTGCATAACTGAAGGTAAAAGTTTCTCGTTTAATAAAGGCAATTCAAGATAAGAAACATTATACCTATTGGTGCGTAATGTGACTGCTCCATATAAGATCGCCATAGCTTCCTCTATCTCATCATCCAACTTTATCAAATTTGCATGTTTCTTAGAATCATCTTTCATAAGATTTTTGCTTATGATAATTTCAAAACTGTCATTGCTAGAGAATTCAAAGAAATCCTGCACCAAAGTATTAATATCATCTATGGAAAAAATATAATGAACATCACTGGGATACCTCATTGCCTCAAAGATATTGAAGCGGATCACTTCACCATCGAATTCCATTGTAAGGGTTCCATCGTGAACATCAATCTTGGTTTGGGCTGTCTTAAGGAATGGTCGCCCCAACAGAATATGAGTGGGATTGGGCGACAACTCATCCTCCATTTCAAGGATATAAAAATCAGTTGGAAAGACCAATTCATTGACCTGCACAAGAACATCTTCTATAACCCCCTTCGGGTAAGTATTAGATCTGTCAGCCAATTGAATAATTATACCAGTTTCTTCCATTGGACCTAAATTCAAGGAGTTATAAATCGAATATGGCATAACATTAATTGAGGCCCCTAAATCTAGCATACATATTTTGAATCTGGTATTGCCAATAGTGCAGGGGATAGTGAAAGGTCTCAAGGATTTCCTTTTCTTGCTCCTCTTTCTTGGATTGTTTAAATCTGCTAGGAAATTGTGGAGGAATGGAAAGAGTCTTAATTCGAGGTGAGGGGATACTTACTTGGCCAGATGGATCGACTGGCAATGCTGAGTGGGAATTGTCTTTCCTTGTTAAAGGAAGAGCCTCAGGGGAGGAATTGGTCACAGAGGGCGATGATGTTGTGGACACTTTTGATGGCTTAGCTAATAATGGTTTCAATTGCTTTCTGCTCCCAAGAGACATAGCACTAACATTCTCCTTTGGATTAATTTCTGGTTGAGAAGGTAACTTTCCTGAAGTTCTACCCTCTATCCTACTCATAGATGTGGCCAGTTGGCCAATTTGATTCTCTAAATGTTGGAGCTGTGTCTGGGTAGTTTGTTGGAATTGTATAGAGTTAGTAGCGAGAGCTTTTACAAGATCATCCAAAGACGTACCCTGATCTTAAGGAGGTGGAGGTGGCCGAACTTAGTAAGGCTGTTGCACCCGGCGTTGAGGGTAGCCCGATGGTCGAGACGGTGCCATATTAGAAATGCCTTGTTATTGGTTCCCATACCTAAAATTAAGGTGATCTTTCCACCATTCATTGTAAAAATTAGAGTAGCTTTGTCTTGGTTGGCCTAGGAACCCCTCAACTGCGTTGGCCTGCTCATGTGAACCCTCTTGGATAGCAGGGCACATGTCAGTCGCATGCCCGACCATAGAACATACGCCATACGGTCTCATTTGTTGCCCTAGAGCTAATTGTTGCACCAAAGAAGTAAGATTTGAAACTTGTTGTTCTAGAGAAGTAGTACTTACCTCATTGACTCGCTTAGGTGGCGGCAGTAGATCGTTCCTGGTGTTGAACTATTGGGAATTAGCAGCCATGTTAGCAATGAGATTTCGGGCTGCTTCTAGTGTCTTATCCACGAGTGCTCCTCCACTAGCGGCATCAATCATACTCCTATCCATAGGTAGTAAACCCTCATAAAAGTATTGAATAAGAAGTTGATCACTTATCTGATGGCGGGGGCAACTAGCACATAACTTTTTGAATCGTTCCCAATAGTCATAGAGCGGCTCTCCATTATACTGTCGGATTCTACAAATTTCTTTCCGAATGCTGCCAGCTTTTGATGCTGGGAAATATTTCTCCAAAAATAGCTGACGCATCTCATTCCATGTAGTGACAGTACCAGAGGGGAGATAGTACAACCATTCCTTGGCTGAATCTGCCAAAGAGAATGGGAAGGCAATTAGCTTAACTTGCTCTTCAGAAACTCCCGCTGGTTTCATTGTGGAGCAGACCACATGGAACTCCTTTAAGTGCTTATTTGGATCCTCTCCTGCAAGACCATGAAAAGTATGAAGAAGATGAATCATCCCAGATTTTCGTTCAAAGTTTACCTGAGGGTTTGGATTCTCAATGCATAAGGGTTGCTGGTCCAAGTTAGGAGCTGCCAACTCTTTAAGTGTTCGGTTGTTATTATGAGCCATTGGTTCGGGTTCTGGGCTGCTTGGCTTTGTCTTCGGGAGTGGAGTGTGGATGGCAAAATCGAGTTCTGAATATGTTGATGTTGCTCTAAGTTGTTCGAGTTTCAATCCAATGTCCTCTATGCTCATGAACATCTAAATATAGAATAAAAAATAACTAATTAAAATAAAATAAATAAATAAAATGAGAAAAGGAATAAAAATAAAAATAATAAAATAAAACGATTGATAATAAACAAACTAGATGCTAATCCCCGGCAACGGCGCCAAAAATTTGGTAGTGTCGTTAAGGTGCACCAAATTTAAAACCTTACCATTAATATAAATAATTAGTACAAAGCGAGTAAGGATCGATCTCACAGAGACTATACTAGTTATATTTATTATTAACTCTAAAGCAAGATTTAAAATAAAATAATAGTAGTAATAATAATAGTAATAATAATATAAATTAATCTAATAAAGAAAATGCCAATTATAAATAAAAAGGGGTGGTTTATGAATTTTTAACTAAATAGTAAGAAATAAAAAAAATTAAAACTACGAACAAGAATTTAATAAAAACTCTAATTAAAGGAGAAAGAAATAATAATGATGAAAACTTTGGTTAAAGAATCATTCGCCACCACCAAACATGCACATAATATCCAAGAACTATGATTTTTTATAGAGGAGACATGTGTAACTATACCTAGAAAAATTATCTATTAACATCATAAAATATTGTCGACCATTCCAAGCAAGCATAGGGAATGACCCACAAATATTAGTATGTATGAGTTCTAAGATGTCCAAAGTTTTGTTTGCCTCAAATTTCCTTTTATTGATTTGTTTTCCCTTGGTACAGTTAACACAACTATCAAAATCTGTAAAATCTAATGGGTTTTGAATTTTATATGGCACAAGTCTATCTATTCTCCATCTGGAGATATTACCCAGTCTCCTAAGCTATAACGCAACTGAATTCTCATTGATTAATCTTTTCTTTATATCTCGTGTATTGAATTGCGGGGATTCATTAAATCAAATAATTATATCAAGCAAATAAAGATTATCATTGCCTAACAAAGAATCAACACCAACTAATTTTGAATCATAAAACGAACTGAATTTTCCATTTCCAAGCGAACAAGTAAAACAAGACTTATCTAAACTAGGAATGGAAATCAAATTTCACGTAAAAGACGGAACAATAAATTCATCAAGATCCGGTTAAAATCTAGTCTTTAATAATAATCTAAAATTTCCAATTGTTTTAACTTTAACTTTCTTGTCACTGCCCACATAGATGTATATTTCACCATCATTGAACTTTCGGCAGTTCAAGTAACCTTGAATAGACACGCTAATATGCGTTATTGCACCAGAATCTATACACCACATATGTCTTGGTACCGAATTTAAGTTAATCTCACAATTAACTAAACCATGTCCTTTAGCTTTGTAAAAGAAACAACTAGTATCTTTTGGATCAATTAGTTTATTTTGTTGTTCTTTTTGAGGTGCTACATCTAAAGTTTCTGCATTTTTTTTTTAATCCTAGCCCTTACCCTTATACATCATTGAAATTAGATTTGTCAAAAGCGTACCTATTTCTGCCTTTTCATTTTTGACAAATCTTTGTTCAATTTTTACAAGGAACTTTTTAGCAGTAGTTGTTTGTTCAGACATTTAGCCCCTAAATGCTTCTGAAATAGCCTTATTTATGATCATGATACACATGTAATTTGATCTCTCCCACCTTTCTATTTTCCTTTTATCATCAGCAGTACCCTTATCCTTTAAAGGTGGGGGAGAATCAACACTTAATATAAAGTTGAGATCCATTACTGCGAGAACTATTAATCAATTCTCTTGCCATGACTTGAAGTTAAAAGCTATTTAACATAATAATAGAATTGATATTGATAGTAATATTAGTAATAGAGATAGATGAACAGAGAGCAACAAACAAATAAAACAAACTCATATAAGTTTCAAAATAAAAATAAATTCGAATAAAGATAAACCCCATCTCAAGATACTGAACACTCCATTAATATTTTATCTTTAGACAAAATATTAACTTGTAAGTGTTATCTTGATGTAATAATCAAACATTGATAATAAGAACATGTCAAACAATAAATCTTCATTTGGGTCTATTGATATTCATAGAAATTACATACACACAACTGGTTATATTTTTAATTAAATTAATTTTCGTATGAGATGCCACTTTTGTGATATGTTGCTTCAATTAATTCATCTCAAAATATGTAAACATATTAGTATTTGAATTTAAAATTGCACAAAAATTACCAAAAAATTCGAGTCAAAGTCAAAGCCAAAGTTAACAGTCAACAATTTGATAGGTCAACTATTGACCGATCAAACCGTTGATCAGTTCAAGATTGCACCGGTTCAGGTTAACTAAAACCAAATCCTAAACTAACCAATGAAATCTTGGAAAACCTTTTTTTTTCTTTTTACTTTTCTTTTCCTCCTTGGTCGTCGCTTCATCAAATTTGCTCTTTAGGTTGTACCTTTCCCTTATTGTGCTTCATAAAGGTTTCTTGATGGTGCAACCACGGTTGCCGTTTCCCTCAATCTATCGCAGCCGCTTGCTTGCTTGCGGTGCGGTCGTTGGCAGCCTACCAGCCTAATCTCAATTCATATATATCTATATATGGCTGTCAGTCGCAAAAAAATAAAGAGAAGAAAGTGCCAAATATTTTACAAACCGAATTACTGAATATTAATTTTTTCTTAATTTTGGATTTGCTGAATAATCTTTATGTAGAAAACAATCATAAATTGTTCTCAATGATTCAACATAAAAAGGCTTTGATACCACTTGTTGGAACTTAATTAAACCTTTGATAAAAACTATCGCCTATAATCCATGACATTCATGTTGTATTATCAAGAATTAATAATAGAATATGTAGAAGCATACATAGTTCCATAATGCTTAATTGCCCTCTAAAGTCATGTAATTTATCTTCTATATCAACACGTCCTCCTAGAGAATTTGTTAGGGTTTTCTGTACTCTCTCTGACAATGGGATGTTAGAAACAATAAAACGATATGTGTGACCTGGGGACCATAACCACTTCTATAGATAATTTTTTCTGTTGTCTTTTGTTTTCCTATTTTAGCTCATCATAAAAATAGAAATTATCTTTAAGTGTCTACACATTAACGGTTCACATCCTATTAGATATATTAAAAGTCATATTACCGTAAACTTTAATAGATTACTTTTAATTGAGCTTAACCTTATATGATAATCTGCAACACATGATTATTTACAATAAAATCCATCACAATAAAATTATTAAGGTTAAGATTTGAATTTTTTTGTATGGATTTTAAACTTCGATGATAGTTTTTGTTGTCTCTACTTGCACTAAAAGTTAATTACTTTTTCTGTTTAGAATGAGTTTGATTGGGTGAATTAAGTCTATCTTGTAAAATTTTTCATGCATTTCATTAGTATTAGTGGTGTGAATCTATTTTTCCCCTTTCTGTTTTAAGAGATTCATAGTCTTGTTTATATTATTAGATGTTGTCCTAACTAAAATTTGCATCATAAATATTGTATTGTATTTTTTGACATAATAAATCAGACACAAAGAATTTAGGTGGCCCAGTTACAACCATGAGTATAGAAAGAGTAATTTCACTATTCAAAAAGATTATAATGGAATTTTTTTCCTCTCTTTATTTTTTAGATATTTGCTCATCTCCAGTGCATCAAGAGTTCTCTATTTATAATACAATTTAGATATCTAAATTCTCGATAACTCCTCTTATGATCTTTATTACTTAATTAGAATTTTATATGATGCCAACAATTATCTCCTTCTTAAATTGAGTTTTATTTAATATCAATGTTTATCTCCAACATTTGTCTCTTTCTTAAATTCACACTGTCCTTCCCGAGCTTCTAGATTCTTTTACTGGGTTTAGATAATGCTTTTGACTACTAGATCCTAACTGTTGGATTCAACTGAGCTTATTTAATTAAACTTATCTCTCGCAGTTGTGTTCTCATGCTATCATGCTCTACTTCACCAATGCTCTCCTACATTCACGCCTATTTGACTTATTGAGCTTTCGAGCTCTCATGCTATCATGTAGTAGCTATACTCTCCTGTAATCATGCTCTCCAACAATCATACTTATTTGACTTTTCAGGCTTCTTATTCTCATGCTCTCATGATTCATGTTCTGATGTAACTATATTTATTTGACTTATTAAACTTCTTGCTATTGAGCTCTCATTCTCTTATACTTATCATATTATCACACTTATATGACTTTTCACATTTCTTGTTACAACAGTACTTAATTCTATTATGTCTTTGTTTTGCACCCAATGTAACAATGTATTATTGATCATTTTAACTAGCACTTTTAATAGGATTTACTAATTAAAAGAAAAGGGAAAAAATAGTTTTGGAGAAAGTTGGTGTTCAAATCTTGAATATGACGTGCCAAAGGGCCCTCGTTAACAATCACAGTGGAATGAATCATAATCATACTCCCATAGAATTCTAGAAACCAGTGGTTCACAACCAGAGACGAAAGTCATACTTTCAGCTAAATCATAATGTGCGTAGCTTGGGACATATATTTTAATCTAATAGGAGTGTCATACAGTTATAAATTTTTATACGAATTTATTTTATATAAATTAATTTCACATTAATTTATTTATTAAATAAAAATATAAAATAATAAAAATAAATAATGTGAATCTAAAAACATTTACTTAAATCAATTTAATTATGTCACAATTTATAAAAAAATAAATTTTTAAAGAATTTGTAACTACCATTTAATATAGGGCTATTAACTTATTTTAATTACGGACTTGACGCTAATTAAGGTAAATAAAATTGAGTATTGGGCTTTTCGTTTCATAATGATTAATTTCCTTTTCCTGAAAGATTTTTTTTTCATTTTTTTATTGTTTACAAATAAACTTTTTCTTATGAAATTAGCTAATGAATCAATGATAAACGCGACAATAAGACTTAACTTTATTTTCATTCAGAGATGAGAGGAGGGCCTGAGGCCCCTGCTAACTTAAAAAAGAAAAAAAAATTGAAATCGTTTTTGCTTTAAGGGTGCGATATTTTCACCTCGCAATTTTAAAAATCCATCATTTCAAAAAATAATTATAAAAGATTCAATAGTATTTTTAATAATTTTATAATTTGAAATAAAGAATAAGTTTTAAAAATTAATTAATTTAATCCTCATTAATTGTTTAAACTTATGCCACAAAAGCACATATTTTGGCAAATTTAATCATTTTTTTGGTTATTGAATAAAATAGCTCTTTATCAACAATGATCAAGAGACTTATGCAAAGAATGGGATAAAATTAATTGATTATGTAATCTTTCTCGTTATTTTAAAATTTGAAAAATAATATGATTTAAAAAAAAATATTTCTTGAAATGGGGCGGATTTACACATATCCTAGGAGTGGAGATATACCTGCCCTTGTTTTAATAGCTGATTCATTATTGATTACCTAAGGCTAAAAGCCCTTTTTAAGTTTATGAAAATTTTAAAATACAAATGTTATCTCCTTTTAGTTCCTTCTTTACTTTTTTCTTATCTAAAGAATTAGAATTTTTCATTTATTTATTACAATAGATTTTCTTATCTTCCTCTTATTTGTTAATTTCCTCATCAAATCAAGACAATTTATGATAATTTTTTTCTCTTATCTCTCTTTCAATTATTAAAGAATTTATCATTATGAACAAATCTGTCAAAAAACTACATTGCAAGCTCATAGTAAAGCTAAAATAAAAAGTCTTCAAGATTTTAAATTCTAACGAACTAACGGTTCAATTTACATTATATAATAAATACTGTGACATTTATAAAATCTTAACCTATAACTAAATATCATAATTAATTAAATAAACTAGTAAACCACTAAAAAATCATAATGGAATTTGAGCAATATGATGTGTGGAGTGAAATCTATCATTTTAATAATTTTCTTTTCAGAAATTAAATTACGATATCGCATAACTTAATCTTCCTATATCTAATTCCTGTCACCGGCAGTGGTTCTTGATTTTTATTTTATTTTATTTTCGTTTTTAGTGATGATAAATTGATAATGAATGGCCTCCCACTTAGGGCTCCACCTGTAATACAACGCTGCACCACATACATCGTTATTGAATTTTTTATTTAAAAATTAATTGGCCTTTCGATCGCACTCAAAAGTAATCCAACGGATTATATTTTTTTTGGCTAATGTTGGCACCGGAAGTATCAGTTGCGATTGATTGAGATGTGGTATAAATAAGATATTTTTTTACCCGTTCTCTTTTAATCTGTCTCTAAAGCTCAGGCAATTGGGCATTCAATTGGTATCCCCTTTTAATGAAAAAATTGAGGGTATTATAAAGGGATCAACATCAAGACGCTTGAGGATATTATAAAGCAAGAA
Organism: Citrus mangshanensis; assembly: GCA_030449895.1. Taxonomy (NCBI): domain Eukaryota; kingdom Viridiplantae; phylum Streptophyta; class Magnoliopsida; order Sapindales; family Rutaceae; genus Citrus; species Citrus mangshanensis. The sequence goes on from JASUUJ010000155.1 coordinate 571,701, forward strand.
GATAAAACCAGCTGGATTTTCAAGGTTTGTAATAAAGTTGATTTTGGCACATTTATGCATACACCCATTATTATATTAAATCATGAATATATGTTATATTTCTTTCATATTATATTATATTCTGACACCATTTGTATTTTTTCTATAATATTTGCATGCATAATTGTATAAAACATTTGAAGTTACTATGAAATATGAGCACATATCAGCCATTTATCAAACTCATTCATGTTTGTTATTGTTCATTTTACAAATAGTAGTTTTGATATGAGCAGGTTGCGTTTACTTTGTTTGCACTAGCCACGTTGTTATGCCCAACAAGTGGTTATATATCGCATTTGTTCTTGCATCCGTGCAACGATGTTCTCAATGTTAAATCACTTAATTGGGCTTCGTTTTGTTATAAATGGCTGGCAAAATCCATTGGCAAATATAAGAATCATGAAACTACATATGTCGGGGGATGTCTTCTTTTCCTACAGGTAAGATGATTTTCATAATTGAATTTTAGCATTTTTCTGGCCATGGATGGCTGTTTATACAGATTTTCTTAACTATAATATGTTTATACAGATTTTTTACCTCCACAATGTTGCATACAACTGCATTCAGCCTGATGGGACCAAAACTCCTGTGACATTCTGGAAAGAATCAATGGTGAAGAGGTTCATGAAATGGTTGAAATCTCAGGGAGGGATTGGAAGTAATAAGGTAAATTTTATTGTAGAGTGCTTATCATTATAATTACCATAATAATGAGTGAGAAATGGTATTATCCTTTTTTTTTATATCATTTCTGCTCAATTAAACAGATTCAGATGCGTACCACTAATACCGGTGAAGCTTCTCGATCAAAAGCTGTTAGACATCTCAATTTTGAAGAAATAATTCAGAAACAAATACTTTCAATCAGGGTACTGACATTTAAGGTTGATTATCTATCTGATGCGATATCTGACCAGACTAAAATGCTAAAAGAATTGCTACATCAAAGGCAAATTATGGACCGAGTTGCCCCTCATGTCCATCATCCTAGCACAGATAACATTAAAACTCCTTCCCACGAGTTTGTGTCTGCTCAAGAAAATAATATTGGGGCTGAGTTTATTGAAATCTCATCAAATGAAAGTTCAGCCCGAGGTTATGATAAGATAAACTCTCCTTATAATGGCTCCAGCTTAAACACAAAGGAACGACAACTATATCAAATATTGAGGACATTAGAAATGGCTCTGGATTGTGAAAAGACAGATGCACTACCCTCAAAGAAAATGGAAATGTCCAAGGGAAAACAAGAACTGATTCTTAAGGATTCTAAGGTATTAAAGTGTCTTTGTTACTATTGTTTATATATTTATCATAATTGTATGTTGTGACATTACCTGAGAATATGTGAATTTTAATTTTTTTTCTTTTGTAGGAGGGTCTTGTGATGATACAATCAACTGCACAGGGAATGCATATTCAAACTTCTAAAGAAAAGAATGTCAATCTCAAGTCTACCCAACCCCGATTTTTGGCTGGTCCATTTTCAGTTCCCACTCCATTTACCGAGGATGAAAAAAAGCTTATTCTTTACCTTTTTGACGACAAGTTGGCTTAAATGTATGGTCTAGTAATAATGAAATGTTTTTGTAAATGGCTATATTGTTTCGAATATAGATATAAATCTCTTAATCTTGCTTTTATTCATTGTAATAATGTTGTTTTTTCATGGTAAAGGGATGTTGTCGTCCGTACATAATACAGCAGCATAACACGGAGCAGTATGCGTTCCCTCCTGCCGAGAGCATGGATTGATGGTGATGTAATACTCTATGCCTACTATGTATAATATTTAGGATTCATTCAATACTAATGATGCCATTATTTTCAATTAGTATATATGTGCATATCTCTTAACTAATGTTCCACTTTGGTCGCAACTGTTAAAAAAAATTTCAGATTATTACTATGTACGCAGAGTACAAGACTATCGAAGAGGCCCAAAAGGATATCACCTCTCCTCGATGTTGGTTCTTGCCGTCATATTATTCCGTAAGATAACCAGAAATTAAATATTTTTAATTCAATCATTAGTCTTTAAATGAGATCATGCAAATTGTCAACTAACAAAATGTTTTTATTCTTTTAATTTTTGCCTCTTAAATTTAAAGCAAGTTGTATTGGGTGACTCGGGTGATCTAAACCCCTGTCGTCGAGCTTCTAGGTTCCAAGAGCGCTACATGCCCCAGTTGGAAACCTGTGAAAAGGTTTAGCGCATAACATGAATTTTTTTAATGAACTTTTTGTAGTTTGTATTTTTACATAGTTCCTTGGTATCTTTTTCATTTTACTAACCTGATAACAAAACATTTTGCCATTAATTGTATTTACTCTCCCACAACTGCAGATTTATGTGCCCATACATTGTGAAGCTCATTGGTACATGCTTGTTATTGACATTCTTCGTCAAACTGCTGATATTTGGGATTCATTGGAATCTCTCAGTCAAAGGGAAAAAATGATTAATCAGTCATTGACAATTGTATGTTCTTAGGAGGATTGACTACATTTGTGCGTTAGTAGGAATTTGATTAAATAACATTCTAAATTTTGTTAACACTTATTCTGGTTGATGTTGGCAGCTCGCCTCACTGGATTTTTTGCTACTTAGAGAGGCTCGACTTCGTTTTGGTTCAAATTTCAATTTTCTGCATTTTCAACTTGGTCGTCAAACTGGTCTGCCACAACAGCCAAATGATTTTGATTGTGGATACTATACCTTGAAATATATGGACAATCCCTCTATTGTTGCTGACCAGTCTTATCAGGTATATGCTTTTTTTTTTTCAATCTTGAACATTGATGATTCTGATATTTAGTTCATGATCAATGCTTTCTTCAGACCATTTATCAGTCATTATGTTTAATGATTCTGTATTTAGATTAATAACAATGATAACAGAGGAGTACTGCAAAGAAGTAAGAAATATTAAGAGTACTTTTAAGGCATAACTAGGAGTACTCGGTAATTTTTTTTCCTTTTAAGGATGTATTAAGCAAGCAGTTTTTAGAAGATATCTAGTTTTGAAAGCAATAAGACATACTTTTTAGCAAGTAAACAAGCACCTAAAAATGTGAATTGTTAAAAATCTGCATATGTAAAAGGCTAAGTATTTATATTTAAGAAGTATTATTATATGTTGCAAGTCAACTACCTTTTGTGAAAAAATAAGCTTGCTGCTAGTAATTAGGTAACAACCACTGGAGTCGTGAACTATGTGGACTTTGTTATTTTTATATAAATTCATCTTGTGAGCATATAGAAATTGTTGTAATTAGTGTTTCTTTTTTGTTAGCACGATTCGGATTATGCTCGCATCCTGTTGGCACTCTATCTAGCACAATCTCCACTTAATCATATTAGGCATAAACTCATGCAAGATGCTTCCAATGGATATGGAAAGTGTAGTGCTGCTGACTCGCAAAGGGCCCCTTGTAAACAAACTTCAGAATTAAGAAAAGCTGCCAGAAATATTAATCTTAACCAGATACCGTCCGAGGCTTTATTAAAAACATTACTATGATCTCTAAAGGTATGTTAAGTCGCTTGTCATTCCCATTTTTGATCTTATGTCCTATGCTTATCAATTGTTATTAAGTTGTTTTTTCTATTTCTTTTAGTGAGTTATGATGTTTTTGGTAGACCAATTAAACTTGTTATTAATCATCTGCTTGTGTTTTGAACTAGGTGTCACTACACTTGGAATGACAGCTTTTATATTTTGGTATTCGAAACCATTTTGTTTTTGAATATTTTTGTAACACCTTTTTTGTATAGCATATACTAATCATTTTTTGGTTAGGTAGTCCAGTAACTGTTTATTAGAACCTTTGTCAGTTCATTCACCTAAAGAAGCAGTCAAGCAGATGAGCCATGTGTGGCTTTAGAAGATGGTGTTGTAGATGGATTTTGTGCTGATGGATGCCCTCTTATTTTTTTGTGTCGGAGGGTAGTGTATTTAGGTTGCATATTCTGACCAGTTGTTATTAGGCACTACCGGTCAGAGATGGCTAATTGTAGAAACTTGATATGTATTTAGGGCTATATCTCTGTTAATTCTTCTCTATTATAACTCTCTTAAAATTCCAGTAAAATTACTTATTGAATTTTTTGTAGCTTAAATTTGGTTTTGTTTTGTTTCAGATTTTGATGAATTATGATGTTGAAGGGTTTCAACTCTTTTGTAATCTACTTTGCTTTGATTAATGATGTTCAATCCTACAGATATTATATCTTTGTAGATTCAATTTTTTGTTGTTAAATTTAAGTGATCTTTTATTTTTCCTTTGTGGCTTGCATGCATGCATGAGTGTCGAAAAGGTCACTGGAGTGTTATTTTTTGGTTGTTGGGCACTTGAAAAAAAAAATTGATCTAGAATGTCTGGTTGTTGAGCACTCAGAACCAAAAAAAAAAAAGAATATTCCTTGCATGGTGAAATTAATTTGAACTACTACTTCCATTTTGAACAAAAGCTCAAACAAAAATAAAAATAAAAACCACTGCCTTTATTTTAGATTTGGCAGTATGATATATTGTACTGGAAATATAATGTCAATGAAATTCAAAATTTCTAATTTTTCACTGACAGGTACAAATTGATATTTTTATTTCCCGCCTCCATTTTTGATATTTTTGATAAGTATTACTTGTTAAAATTAGCAATTATAAATGTGGCTTGTAATGTCCACGGGTGCACATATACATAAGATTAGCAATCGTCAAAATTTTATATATATGGTTATTGTATAAGATTATTGTAAAAATACAATTGATTAAAATATAATTTTTAAAATTACATTTAAAAGAAATCAACTCCGAAATGTAAATATAGAGTTTCAAACCTTAACCAATTTACGAAAAGGTGGGAAGGATATAGTTTTCCATCCAACTCTTACCTAACCGAAAAGCAATTATATTCTTGATGGTATCAAATTTTGTAATTACTCATAAAATATTGTTGTTTTCAATATCATTTAGAAACATAACTAATATTTATAGTACAATTTAATCAAGTGTTTGTAAATTCTTTTATTATTTAAAAGAGATTATGAATTTAACATTTCTTGTCGTTGTGCTTCAAATTTGAGTTTTATATTTACCTACAACTGCTATTTTGGAGCACATTTTTGGAGAATTCATAAGGATTGTCTATTAAAATAGGAAAAATTAAAGCAAACCTACGTATGAATTTAATTCTAACCTAATTTATTAGTTGTTATAAGTTTAGTACAGTTGCAATTCATCCCGTGAAATTGTTGAGTAATTAATGTTATGACTCGTGGAGTAGACATTTGGACATTCCTAAAATTTCCTTATAAAATCCTTTTTTCATTGAGATTAATTGAATGGGTTTTGATCACATGTGCGAGGTCACTCTCCTTACGGAGGGTAGTGACCCATATTGCGATCTCGTATCAAGCGAACAAGTTCTTGTAATCGAATTTTTAGGGCTCACTTGGGATTGTTTTTAGGAGATTTAAAAGTGATTTTGAAAATCTAAAAATTAATTTTCGTATTTGGTAAATTTTTATAAAAATCATTTTTGGCAAAATTACTCAATTTTATAGTAGATTTTCAAATTTTGATTTTGAGAATCACTTTTACATTTAATATGATTTTGTATATATCATCATATAGCATCCAATGGATGGATGTAACTGTGGTATGGTACCACAGTTGCACCATAGTTTTGCCCCATATATATATTATAAACTTTCAAATTTTTGGTTGATTATTAGGAAATAAAATCATTAACCTTAAAGAGATTATTGTTATTATTATTATCAATTATATTGAGACAGCACAATAAAAAATAAAAATACTAATACTATAAAATATTTATTTTAGTTATCAAATAATTATATATACATATTGAGATATATTATATGTGTGTGTGTGTTTATAAATATTGAAATAAATTTCATTCAATATTATGTCTAATTTAGTCATTTATATTTTTACAATAGATTAACAGTACGATTTACCAAATATATACAACCGCTTTTAAAACTAACAGTACTTTTAAAAATAAATTATACCAAATGTTTCACTGATTCTTTCATATGTAATTGTTTCTGTAACACAGTTACCAACGATTATTTTACAAGTTATAGTATTACCAAACTAGCCCTTAATCCAACATTGAGCTCATTTCTAAATAATTATATAGTGTGGATTGTCTTAAAAGGTTAAAGCTACTTAACAGTAATCTATTAAATTTTCACTAATTTAAGTTTTAATATATTTAATAGGGTGTGACATTTTAATATATAGAGATTTAAGAGTAATTTTTATTTTTATGATCAGTTAAAATAGGAAACCTAAAAATAACATAGAAAATTATTTATATCGGTATTTATGATCCCTAGGTCACACGTAACATTTTATTATTTTATGACATCTCATCATCACAGAGAGTGCAGAGAAAAATTTAGAGGATTCTCTAACAAAATGTGTGAATTTGAAAAGCAAATCATATAACTTTAGGGAGTAATTGGATGTTGTTTAACCTGAATATTTGTTTGTTTGTTTGTGATAGAACATGAATATTGTTGAAAAACATAAATATTTCCGAAATTTAGGTGATGATTTTCAGTAGATAATAATTTTCCAACATTTGTGTGTTATAGCTCTCTCAATGAGAACCGGTCTCATCGGCCATTGTTCTATCCAATATTGCCCATGTCATTAGATCTCTAAGTAAACACCAAAGACAAATTAATTTATAGCATAGAATAAAATTACAATTACACCAAATAAATTTTCAATTTAACAAACTTATTACAGCCATCCCATTTCATAACTCATATTTGTATTTTAAATTTTAGTTGAAAAATATTTTATCACTATATGGCAAATACGAGGTACGAGTTGTAAAGATAGATACTCAATAATAAGAAGAAAATAATTTTATATTTTGGCTTTATACTTCTTTTAAAAATAAAAGTTAAAAGAAGTACTAGTCTGAAAGCAAAAATAAAAACTAAGAGAAATACTATTCTTAGGTACAAGTTTTATCATTTATGGCTAGATAATTTATTAATTTACGTGTTTGTCCTTTTAAACTTGAGAAATTTTGATAATTTAAAATTTTTAAGGAATGGTATAAGGATTTTATCACTATTACAAAATTTTTTAACAGTACAGACATTACACAATCAATTGTCGCTACAACCAACTATAATTCAAAGTCAGATTAACTCAATAATAGAATATGAAAAAAAAAAAAACACACAACTGTATCAATTGTCACTTCAAATAATTACCTTCCACCAAAATGGTTAAACATTTAGCGGCAAAACTACCGCCAAAATGAAATTTTTATTTATCAATACTGATTTTTCTTAATTTTTCCATCTTTTCCCATTTTTTTCACTTCCAACAATTCAAAATGGCGATGTATTGCAGTAGTGGACAATTTTTTTTTTGTTATAATAACTGGACCAGTGGACTTGATTAAAAGGGAAGTATGTATTTTTCTTTTTTATAAAAAGAATTATCAATAGTGAATTTTTTTAATTTCTTCTTTCTATTTTTTTAATCCACTTTCGAAGGGTAAGGTCTTAAGTTACAGTAGGCAAGATTGACGATTCTAGGATGAGAAACTAAAAGAAAGCAAAAGCAAAGGAGTTATTAACAAGACTTGATAAAATAGTTAAGTAGTTTAACCCATAAATAGGAATAATTGGCCACGAATTAGATAAAATTAACACAAAGAAGGCATGTGATAGTTTAGTTTGAAATACGTACCCATAATCCCAGAATTCTGCAGTGAATATCGAAATATCAAACTTTACAACTAAGAAACCATAAGTAGAGAAAACAAACCAAACAATTGGAATTTATGGACAAGAAATCGATAAAGAAAATGGTAAAGATGCTTAGACGAATAAAATTTAAAGTCCTACATGAATGTTGAAATTCATTTTAAGAGGTTGGAATATTCAACCCATAAATTGTTGAGAAAATTGTTAAGTAGTTCCACCGATAATTAGGAATAATTTACCATGAACGAGATAAAACTAACATAAAGAAGGCATGTGATAGTTTATTTTGAAATATGTACCCCTAATGTCAGAATTTCGTAATAAATATAGAAATATCAAACCAAAAAACGGAGAAACCATAAGTAAAGGAATTAAACCAAAAAATTGAAATTTATTAACAAGAAATTGATAAAGAAAATGGCAAAGTCGGTAAATATGAATAGAACTTAAAAGTTCCACACAAAAGTTGTAATTCAGTCGAAAGATTTAGAATATATAACCAATGAATTGTTGGGAAAAGAGATAAGTAGCTTAACTCATAAATAGGAATAACTCACACAAATTGGGTAAAGATTAACATAAAAAAGGTTGTAATAATTTAACTTGAAATATGTACCCATAATGTTAGAATTCAGCAGAAAAAGTAGAAATATCTAACCAAAATGTGAGGAAAAAATAGTACAGGAGTGCAATGGAAAAATTAGAATTTATTAACAAAAAATTGATAAAGTTGATGGTTAAGTTGGTAAATACGAATAAACTTTAACTTCTCATATGAAAGTTGAAATTCATTTAAAAGAGTTGGAATATTTAGCCCATAAATTATTGAGAAAATAATTAGGTAGTTCACCCCACAATTAGGAATACTCGACTACAAACTGGATAACGATTAACGCAAAGAACGCATTTGATAATTTAATTTGAAGTATGCACCCATAATTTCAAATTTCAATAATAATAGTTGAAATAAGCAACCAAAATTTTGAGAAACCATCACTACAGAAATCCAACCAAAAATTTGGGATTTATTAATAATAAATAGATAACATAAATGGTCAAGTCGGTTAATGGAAAGACAACTTGGAATTTCTACACAAATGTTGTAATTCATTTAAAAAATTTAAAATATACAAATAATGAATTGTTGGGGAGTAGAGTTAAGTAACTGAACCTATTATTAGGAATAAGTAACTATAATTTGGATACAATTAACGCAAAAAAGGTAAAAAATACTTAACTTGAAATATGTACCAATAATGTTGGAATTCAATAGAGAGTAGAAATATGCAAGTAAAATATGTTGAAGACAGGAGTCGAATTGCCCAACCAAAAACTTAGCATTTATAATTGCAAATTGATAAGTATAACGTTAAATAGGTAAATGTGCAAATGACTTGGAACATCCACAAAAAAGTTGGAATTCAATTGACAGGTGGAGAATACAAATAATAAATTGTTAGGAATAGAGAGTTTGGTAGCTAAACCTATTAGTAGGAATTTCTTACCACAAAATAAAGATGATTAACCGGAAAAAGATATATGGTAGTCTAACTTGAATCATTTACCCATAATTTTATAATTCAATTAAAATAATAGAAACATAAGACCCAAAAATAGATGAAACAAGATTGGAAAAAATTATCCAAAACTGAGAATAACAGAACAATTTTTTGATAAATTGGAGTGGGAAGTCGGATTCTATAAAGCGAACTTCGAATATTCACCTAAAATAATGGAATTCAATTCAAAATATTGGAATATATGAGTCAACCTATCATGCAAGGAATGTTGGCTCTACAATTGGAATATAAAACAAAAAAATTGGTGGAAATAAGAGTTGAAGAACTTAACCTAAAGGTTGGGACAATTTACTAATGATTTGATAAATTTCAATGGGAAATAGAAATATAAAAAATGAACTTGAAACATTGACATAAATGTTGGAATTCAATAAAAATTATAGGAATATACAACCAAAAAATGGTGGGAAAAAATTGAGAGTCAACCAAAAAGTTGAAATTTGCAAACCATAATTTGATAAACTTCAAAGAAGTTTTAGATGAAAAATGGACTTGAAACTTCTACCAAAAATATTGGAATTCATTAAAAAAAGATGGAATATAGAACAAAAAAATTGTGGGAAAATAGTTGATGAACTTAATCTAAAAATTGTAAAAGAATTTCCAAAAAATTGGTAAATTCTAATTGCAAGTAGGAATATAAAACCAAAAAATTGTGGAAGGAGCAACCGCACCCAAAATTAGCAAAAACTTACTAAGAATTTGAGTATTTTGAACTAAAAGTAGGGATGCAAAATGTAAACTCAAAAATTCAACCTAAAATATTAAAATTTAACAAAAAGAATATAAGTATAAAACCAAAAAGTAGTGGCAAAAATAGTTAAAAAAACTTAACCTAAAAATAGAAATAAAGTACCAAGAATTTGATAAATTTAAACGAGAAGTAGAAATCTATAAAGCAAACTTGAAATATCTACTAAAAATGTTGGATGTTAATACAAAGAATAGGAATATAAAACCAAAAAGTAGTGGAAAGAATAACCTCACCCAAAATTGGGAACAACTCAATCACAATTTGAGTAATCTACACTAGATGTAAAGTTACAAAAAGTAAACTTGAAATTTCGAACTAAAATATTAAAATTCAACACAAAGAGTATAAATATAAAACTAAAAACTGGTGGAAATTGGAGTTAAAGAATTTAACTTAAAAATAGAAATAAATTACCAAGAATTTGATACATTTCACCTAGAAGTAGGGATAAAAAAATAAACTTGAAACATGCACTTAAAATGTTGGATTCTAATACAAAGAGTGCGAATATAAAACCAAAAAGTAGTGACAAGAACAACCTCACCCAAAATTCAGAACAACTGAACTAGAATTTGAGTAATCTCAACTGGAAGTTGAGATTCCAAAAGTAAACTTGAAACCTTGACCTAAAATATTAAAATTCAACAAAAAGAATATAAATATAAAACCAAAAGTTGAGCAAACAAGAGTTAAAGAGGTTAACCTAAAAGTAGAAAAAAAAACTTACTAAGAACTTGACAATTTATGACGAGAAATAGAAATTTAAAAACCAAACTTGTAACATCCACTTAAAAAGTTGGATTTTAATAAAAAGAGTAGGAATATATAACCCAAAAAGTTGTGGAAATAAGAATTAAAGAACTTAACCTAAAAGTAAAAAACAAATTACTAAGAATTTGACAAATTTCAATGAGAAGTAGAAATCTAAAAGGTAAACTTGAAACATCTACTTAAAATGTTGGATTTTTATACAAAGATTAGGAATATAAAACACAAAAGCAGTGGAAACAATAGTTAAATAACTTAACCTAAAAGTAGAAATAAATTACCAGAAATTTGATAATTTCAACGAGAAGTAAGGATTTAAAAAGTAAACTTGAAACATCCACTTAAAATGTTGGATTTTCATAACAATAGTAGGAATATTAAACCAACAAGCAGTGGGAAGAAAACCCCAACCGAAATTTGGAACAAGGTCATAAAATTTGAGTATCTTCAACTGAAAATTGGGATACAAAGTAAACTTGAAATTTCGACCTAAAATATTAAAATTCAACAAAAAGAGTGTAAATATAAAACTAAAGAGTGGTGGAAACAATAGTTAAAAATCTTAACCTAAAAATAAAAATAAATTATCAAGAATCTGACAAATTTCAACGAGAAGTAGAAATCTAAAAAGTAAACTTGAAAATTCACTTAAAATGTTGGATTTTAATACAAAAAGTAGGAATATAAAATCAAAAAGTGTTTGGAAGAATAACCTAACCCAAAATTGGGAACAAATCAACAAGAATTTGAGTAATTTAAACTAGAAGTTGGGATACAAAAAGTAAACTTGAAACTTCGACTTAAAATATTAAAATTCAACAAAAAGAGTATAAATATAAAACCAAAAAGTAGTGAAAATAGAAGTTAAAGAACTTAACCTAAAAGTAGAAATAAATTACCAGAAATTTGATCAATTTTAACAAGAAATAGGGATCTATAAAATACACTTGAAATGTCCACCTAAAATGTTGAAATTCGATAAGAAAAGTAGAAACAAATAACTAAAAAGTTGTGGCACAAGAGTTGAAATTTCGACTTAAAAATTGGAATAACTTACTAAGCATTAAATAATTTTTAATGAAAAATAGGGATCTAAAAAATTAACCGAGAATACTCACCTAAAATGTTGGAATTTAATAAAAAGAAGAGGAATATAGAACTTAAGTGTGATGAGAAGATGAGTTGATAAACATAACCTAGAAATTGGAATAACTTACACATAATTTAACCAAAAAAAAAAGTAGAGATTTAAAAATAAACTTGCGACTTCTACCCAAAATATTTGAATTTTTAAAAAAGAATAGGAATACAAAATTTATAAGTCGTAGGAATAAAAGTTGATGAACTTAACCGAAAAGTTGGAATAAGTTATAAGATATTTGGTAAATTTGAATGCGAAGTAGAGATCTAAAAAGTAAACTAAAAACATTTATCCAAAATATTGAAACTCAATGAAAATAGTAGGATTGTAAGATATAAAAGTTGTGGAAAAATGAATAGGAACAACTTACTAAAAATTAGATAAAGTTTAATGGAATGTAGGGATAAAAAATGTAAAATTGAAATATCTACCTAAAAAGTTAGCATTTAATGAAAAGAGTGGAAATATGAAAGAAAAGACTAGTAAAAAATAAGTTGAAACAAGTTACGAAAATTTAGATAAATGACACTGAAAACTAGGAATTTCAAAAGTAACCGGTTGAAAACCATTTGTACCGGTAACATGCATGCGCTGCATGAGATGCAGGGCTGCATGGTAGGTTGACTCCCCACTTAGTACTTGGAAGCCGCCATTTCCTTGTAAACCCTATTGAATATTTTATTAGAAATGAAACAGTTGGCACATACATTTATGTAAATGTCAAAAGCAGCAATGATTTTTTCTTTTTTTTCATTGAACATGGAGGTCTTTCGGGCGCATCTGGCACTAGTTCACGAGGATATAATTTTCCTAAATTATAATAGGAAAATTATCATTTTACTATTACAGTTATTCTGACATTTCATGTCAGTACGATAGTTTGTTGAAAAGTGTGTTTTATTACCAAAAGTTTGCGCCATTATCAATTTACTACAATTCCGTTAAGAAAACGTTAATGTTTAACAGAAATTAAGTTAAAAATTGATTTTATCCCCAAGAGTTTAAAAGACAATTTTATCCGTTGTAATTTAAGCATTATATGTCAGAATAACTTTGGTAGTAAAATGATAATTTCCCTAAAAACTTGGTAGTAAAATGATAATTTATCTATCAAATTAATAGACAATTTTACTCTTATAGCTGAAAATGTTTTTGATGCCCTTATGACATCAGTAAGATATCAGCAAATTTTTAACGTTCTCAACGGAATAGTAGTGAATTGATAACGACACAAATATTTAGTAGTAAAATATATTTTTCGGCAAACTATGGTATTGACATGAAATGTCAAAATAACTTTGGTAATAAAATGCTAATATCCCATTATAATATTCATTGTATTGATAGATTAATTCAATGAATGTGATTAATATTAGCTATCGAAACTTACTAGAGATTATTATTATTATTATTATTATTATTATTATTATTATTAAAAGAAATCTTGACAAATTGAGCGTAGACTTCATTGAAAAGAAAAGAATTAAAATGAGGATGACATAACAAGCCTAACCCTTCAGAAAATATATAACATACAAATAAAATGCGTAATTTTTTTTTCTAAAGAATGTAAGGGCAAGTACCTTAAAAAAAAAAAAAAACCATGGAGTGTTTCTTTAGAAATGCCTAATGGCAAATATTCTCTCCAAAAGGCCATAGGTTGTGTATCTTAAAAAAAGTCATGGGCCATATCTCTGTAAATTGCCTTGGAAAAATATCTACAAAATTCATGGGGGCAAAAAGGCATGTCTATACAGATTGCATAATGGCAAATCTCTATAAGAATTGAATGCTATGGGGCGAATTTTAAGAGTTCCTTCTACAAACATTTTTAACGGCCAGAATAGGGATGGCAATGGGTCAGATATGGGTTGGATCTATTTTGCTCTGAATCTAAATTCATAATAAAAATTAAGATCCGTATCTGCTCCAGATCCGTCATGAATTCATATTTTTCGCTTCATATCCAGATTTAAAAAAGAAATAAATATCTATATCTACTCCAAATCTGAAAAAATTAAAATCCAAATCTGTTCTAAATCCGTCATGAATTCTAAAACTCAGTAATAAAAAAATAATAATTTTTTAAAATGAAAATTGAAGGCTAAAATGTATTGATAACAAATAAATTATATAATTTTTCTCAAAAATATAATAAATATTGTAGCTTATACTTTTACACCAAAACAACAAATAAGAAAGATAATAAAATATTATTTAAAAGTAATTGCAGGAGTAAGATCAATATAATATTCTATTGTCTCCTTGATCATTTTAATATATACGACACACCTACCCTCAATCCTACAACATTAGATAATGACATGTAAATTAAATATAATTTATAGTCAGTCCTTTATTATTTTTATTATGACTGTATTTGACTAAATATATGAATAACTATATTCATTAAAAATTATTTGGCCAATATAATAAAATAAATTGTCAAGTTGTATTACTTGGCTTGCAATTTAAATATTACATGTACATGTTTTGGGGCTGGCTGACCTTTAAATTTACAAAACTAACCTTTAAGTTTTAAGAGTTTAAATGCATGGTAAATACCACTAATATGTTATGAATAAAATTTATTATCATTATAATTCCACAATTGTTAAGAAACTTTTAAAATAAAATAAAATTAAAAGATGAGAAGATATGGATATGGATTTAGATATTAAGATAGATCCAGACTTGCTCTAGATCCATCTTAGATCCGCACATCGATATCCAAATCCGATCCAAATTTATTTTAAACTGACCCAAATCCAATCCGATTAGATTTGGATCACGTGGATCTTGAGTCAGATCCAATCCATTGCCATCCCTAGGCCAGAAATGTTGTTATTGGTATGTTTGATTTGAAGAAATGAAAAGAAAAGGAAGGAGAGGGTAAGAGAGAAGGAGAAAGAAATAAGAGAAGATTAGATAATTTCATGTCAAAACAAATAATGAAATTGAAATTCATATTATTTTTTCCTAATTTTCTCTCCCCCTCTCTCTTTTCTATTGCTTTTCGCTCCTCACAATTCTTTCAACCGAACACCAAGTATATATCATTTTAACAGGAATCCCCTAGAGGCTAGCACCAATTTCTACGAGTTTCTACAAAATGCTTAAGGACACGCATTTTTACAAACTGTTCTATGACCTATCCTTACGAGTTTCTACAAAAATTCCTATGGACAAATTTTTACGAGAAATACCCTTGGGTCATTCTCTACAACAAACTCCTAAGGCCTATTCCTATAAGAATGCTCCAAAGAAGAAGCTTAAGAGAAACTTTTTTGCGAATAATGCCCTGAAGCCAATTTCTGCAAAAATGGTTGGGGTTTAAAAAGCCATAATCGGGTCTCTATAAAATTGCCCAAGGGCAAATATATATGAGAATGCCCAAGCGCAAATATCCAAAAACATAGCCTATCGATAAAATCCTTGCGCAAATTTATTAGCATCGGCAACCTAGAAAAAGATCCGGAAGAGAACAAAGGATGTAAAAAATAAGAGTAATGCTTTTCACACTCCTTTAAAATCCTTACAAAATCCATTTTTTGTAATCATAATTCTATTGTTAGAGGAAATAAGATAAATGGACAATTCTGAATTTAAGTAAATTAAAATATCTATGCTCCTGCAAATTTCGAACCTTCCATCTTTAAATCCTAATTTACAGTGTTATTTATTTTTTAAATAAATGTAAAATAATTTTGAGCCAATGAAGTAATAAATTGCTTAAATTTATTATAAAAAGTATATTAAAAATTTAAGTAACTCTATTGTATATTATTTTGTTCATTTATGTAAAATAAATTATGTATATTATTGTAAAATGGTGTTAGGAGCTCAATTCAAAAAATTATGAGATAACAAATCAAGCCCATTGGGGTTCCATTGACAGAATATAGCCGCACAGGGCTTTCAAATCGATTAGGAGAACAAATCAAACCTATTAATGTTCCAATAATAGAACAAAGGGCCAAAAAACTACAAATTCAAAAAAGGAACGTAAAGGCCCCTCACATATCTTGGCAGGTGTCAAAAAAATGAATTGTCGTGGGTAGTTATTCAGGTACATTGCCAAGTGAATCCTGCTGTTACTTAAGTATTTGAGACTGAAGACTGAAGATCGAGTACGTTGTTAACTTTGTAAATAGTTGAGATCTCGATGAATTTTATGAGTATTTGGCGGCCAAGAGAACAAAGACAAAATGCAGAGGGCGTCAGAGTCCGAGAAGTTTGTCATTAATGTTTAAGATACAAAATACATATACAAAACTTGCTGTATTCATTGCCTAGTATCTATTCATCTATTACCTACAAAAAACTGGAAAAAGTATACAAATACCAAAAAAAAAAAAAAAGTGAAGTTTTAGTTTAAGCTTTTGTTTTTGCACTGCTTTACAAAGATTAGTTATTGGGTGATTTTATAATGCCGTAATTAAAACCACGATATTCATACCGTAATTAAATATAAATTGTATAGATGAAACATAAGATATATAAATGTAACATAAAGTTTTTAAATCAATATTAGCCATTAGGTGTAAAACAAAACATAAATTACGTAAATACAATATAAGACTTGTAAATAAAAGATAAAAAAGTAAATTAACATGGGAGTGGTAAAATTGGTCTATTATTGGTAAACAAAACAAAAACCTATAGATGTAACATAAAACTTCTAAATTAACATCAAGTGTAAAATAAAATATAAATTAAGTAAATGAAACACAAGACTTGTAAATAAAATATAAAGGTAAATTGACATATTATTGGTAAATAAAACAAAAACTTATAGACATAATATAAAACTTGTAAATCAACATTGAGTGTAAACTAAAACATAAATGATGCAAATGGAACGTAAGACTTGTAAATGAAAGACAAAATAGTTGTAACTTAATATATTATTGGTAAATAAAACAAAAAATTATCAATATAATATAAAAACTTGTAAATTAATATTAAGTGTAAAATAAAACATAAATTGAATAAATAAGATATGAAATATGTAAATAGAATGTAAAATAAGTAAATTAATATCGGAGTGGTAAAATGATGTATTATTGATAAATAAAACATAAACTTATAGATATAACATAAAACTTGTAAATCAACAATAAGTGTGAAATAAAACATAAATTAAGTAAATAAAACATAAGACCTATAAATAGAAGGTAAAAAATGTAAATTAGCATAGGAGTAGTAAAATAATGTATTATTAGTAAACAACACATAAATTTACAGATGTAACATAAACCTTAGAAATCAACATTAAATGTAAAATGACATAAATTATGTAAATGAAAGAAGACTTGTAAATAAAATGTAAAACAAGTAAATATTATAAGAGTTATTGAACAAAATAATACCTTACAATACAAAGTAAAAACTCATTATAATAATGATTACCTTATATATTTACTATTTTTATTTCTAAATTGAATAATAATAATTTTGGGTTTATATAATACATGTGATGAAATATGTGAAATTTTATTAGGGATAAAATTTATTCTCAAAATCAAATTTTAAAAAATATTTTTCTATATTTTTCAAAATTTTTGTAAGATAGCTAATTTCGTATCTTTTTAAACCTCCTCAACAGTAACACCAAATGATTTTTTAGTATAAGTAACAAGCAAAATTTAAAACTACATGAAATATGTATAAAACTAAAAATTAGATTCAAATTTATTGATATTTCATAAATGTCTAGTAATATAAGAATGTCTTTTTATTTTGTTTTGACTTGATCCACATCAAGAAAAATAATTTTGCTTAATTAACTTGTATAGTAAACAAATATTATGATAGAAAATGAAAAAAAAATTATAAATGCCCTAGCATGAATATAAAATTTATGTTAAACCAATTTAATAAAACTTAGTTATTCCAATTGTTTTCAATTGATGAGAATTTTTTTCCTTTGCTGAAATAAATTAAATAAGTAAACTATTTTTAAAAATTGAAGTTTAATGTTGATTTATAATTTTTATAAGTGTTTGTTTTGTTTCTAATTTTAAAACACCAACTAACTACTCTTATATTCGTTTAATTGTTTGACCTTTCATTTATTAATCCTATGTTAATTTATAAAATTTATATTTGTCAAAACATTGATGTTGTAATTTTCCTTAGTTATGGTTCACTAAGAATTCAAATTATGAAAAATTATTCATTGTTAAAGAATTCATCTTAAAGAATTCATTTTAGATGATGGCGGCACTTATTATGTTATAAATTGTTTTCAAAATTATGAAAAATTATTCATTGTTTAATAGATGGATCTCTAATTCTATAACTAGTTATGAACAAGAAGCAATGATCAATTATTGTAAAACAATGACAACATTGAAGTGCATGCAACACAGGTTTTGTCAATTATGTGGTTTGGCCATAATTATTAATAAAAACATAAAATCAATATTATCATTGAGAACAAAACAAATACATGGATTGAAAAATTGAATAACGCACACACAACGCCCCATATACAAACAAACTCAGCATGGAATACTGCCACTGGCCACTTGGCTTCTCCCAGAGCCCTTTCTGTTCTTTACAACTCACCAATTTTTGGTAGGACCTTCCGTCAATCCATATGTTTTTTTTTTTTTTTATAATTTTATTCTCATAATCTCATTGCATTATCCCTTTCTCCTTTGTGTAACAATAAGAAATTATATTCCCATTACTCACAAATCTCTTAATAAATTACAAACTTGAAATTGTTGTAAAAGTTGCATTCTACAGCTTAGCCCTTTATTCAGTCTTCATTTGTAGTCGCAGTTAATGAGCAGCAGGTTATTGCTGTCAATTAACATTCTTGCTGAATTTCTGATGCAACAGTTTTGGCCCAGAATCTTAAGTGTTTTTTCATATCATCAGCTGCTGCAGTAACCCTTGGCATCCTAAAATTTAGTAGTGGTGAATCGGGTCTCTTTATTAGCCAAGCTTCTGACAGATATGGTCTCATTACACGTTTCTCATAATCCTCATCATCTTGTTGATCAGTTTCATCATCATCATCTCCATCTCTAGCAACTTGATGCAATTTTACTCTTTGCAATCCAGGGAGTACGCTCATCATTCTTGGGCTTAAACATTCTTTATTGAATCTGAAACCAAGATCCATAAACCCTTTTACTTCCTCAAGTTCTAGCTCCATTAAGCTCCTGCAGCTCTTCGACTTTTGCGGTAAACTTTTCGAGTAGCGTCTCTTTTTCAGACGTTTTAGAGTTGCTGGTGATGAAGACTGTGACCGATTACTTTTGCCTCTCGTAAGATTCAATCGCGTTGGTCTTTGTTCCAGGTTCGTGTCCTTATCTTCTTCTCCATTATTATAAGCATCATCCTTGTAACAAAAATTGGAAAAAAGGAAAAAACAGTAAGCAAAAATGGAAAGCTTATGCTTATAACTATTTGATGGAGAGTGCCTCCAAGTTTGGACTATTAATGCACTTTGCACGTGAGACTAACTGTCTTTGAGAAATAACAGGGGTCAGAGAACAAGAGTTGGTTTTGGGTGAGGTTTCTCATCATCCCATCCTCACCAAGTTGGGAAAAAAAGAAAAAAAAATTATGAGACTGTTATTGTTCTGTTATATACCAGTTGAGCACTCACTGGAGATGAGTCTCGTGGTTCTTCTTCTTCTTCTTCAAGAGGTGATGGAGTCCCTTCAACTTCATGTAAAGAGAGGTTTAATGATGCGGGTTTTAGGGTTTTTGAAAGAATTAGTGAAGTGGGTTCAAGGAAAAGAATAGTATGATGAAACCAAAGATGATCCATGACTGTTAGGAGACATAAAGAGAATTGATCAGCCATGGAGAGATTGTGTGTATGTGTGAGAGAGAGGAAAGAGAGAGAGGCAGAGGGAGAAGGTTTTGAGAAACAAAATCTAAATAGTTCTCAAAGAGAGAAGAGATTGTGGTGGTAGTGAAAAGAAGAGAGAATAACAAGTGAAAGCAAAAAGGAATATAGAAAAGTAAGTGGTGGAACACTGGACGAATATGGAGGATGTGGTCATGGGTTGTGAATTCTTCTAAATCCACATCTTTCACATGTTAAATGACTATCATGCCCATATATGGCAAAGCTGTATGCTGATATAATTCATCTGTTCGTTGCACATGTCCCATATCCATAAAATGGCATCAAGGATTTAAGGAATATAATAATAACAAGCAGGTTTATGTGCCACAAACTTTCAGAATACTTGAACCTAATTTTCTAGTACTCTTCTCACCAGAAAAAGGCTGCTTCTAGTAATAGAAAACTCAATAAGAATTTAGGTTGGGCAAGCTGCAATGTGATTAGTTACTAAAATAAATCAGGTATTTGAGCTGTTTACGTGTGCCAAGGTCAAGGACTCTAGCTTTTCTAAAACGAATCTATATGACAAGCAGGTTTATTTGTGCTACGAACTTTCAGAGTATTTGAGCTGTTTTGCTGTTCAAGTGTAGCTTTCCCGTTATTCTTCTCATGAGAGAGAGAGGTGCTGCTTCTCTAGTTATAACAAACTTTCTAAGAAATGAAGTTCGATCTAGAATTTTTACAATATACGAATATTCAGAATACTCATCTAGCACACTTATTCGTGTATAATTTTATTACCATAAATGTTAAAACTTTTATTTTTAACATCGTAATTTTAACTAATATTGAGTTTTATTTTTTGAATGAAAAGCTAGTATAAATCAGATCATCGAAACCTAACCAAATTTTTTGGTGAGCATTATAAATAATGGCAGTGTGTTTTCTTAAGGTGCAATTAGTTCATGTTTCATGATTTACTTATTACTGCAATTCTGGCTCAAAATTTGATGTCAAATTAGTCAAAAATGAAGAAATGTATAAAATTTCTTACAAATTTTTTAGGGTGCTGAATAATTATTTTATGGGTAGAAGGAGTAAATAAAGATAACTAATTTAACTGTATAAGCTTCTAGCAACCTTCAATTCTTAAATTAGATTTTTAGTATAAGTTAGGCCAATGTGCTTTTATTATTTAGAGTGATGAAAAAAATTTGTTACTTCCAAAAAAAATGGGAAGTTGAATTCTTATCATGAGTATCTCTCAATTAGTATTAAATTAAAAATATTTTGTTTTTAACTATAGATACCCAAATGGTAGAGAAAGAAATCTAAATTCCCAAAAAAGAAAAAAAAAATGAAAATTTAAATTTTTATAATGTGTATCTATTAGCTAATATGTATTGAGTTAGGCGTGTGGACTTCTATAAGGTGAAATATTCCATTTCCAACAACATATACATCCAAGTCATTAGAAGAAAAAAAGGATGATGAAGTCGAATTTTTGTCACATATGTATTTTTTTCAATATTGAGTTATGTTTGTGGGCCTATAAAACGGAATATTTCATTTCCAGATACGTATACCCCGGGTACATGGAAAAAGAATCCACATTGTCAAAGAAAATGAGAAGTTGAATTATTATTACATGTATCTTTCAACCATGTATATAAGAACAAATGCCTGTAGGGACAAGAATCCATTAGATAGGTGTGAATGTACATGTCTTTTTTCTAGAATGGATTTAAGTAAGGATGAGAAATTTTTACTTACCAGATATCAACTATTACCCCACTATTGTTACTTGAACTCAGGTAATCGCGGACGCGAAATACCTTCACAGCTACTTTAAAAGTATATATTAAGAACACACCCAAAACGTTAAAATTTTCTTTAATTTATTTTTTTCCTCATCACATGTAATATTCTTCTCGTAAGTATATCTTAGAATCAATAATCTCCTTTTTCAACAATTTTCCCATAACCTTGTCTACTCTCTCCTCAGCGGTGGCATTTCTAGCCAGGCCATTGGTGATGGAGCTCCAGATCTTGAAGATGTGCTTGGCTCTTCTTGTTCTCCTCTGATTATTTCTTCTTTGTAAATAGGGGTGGGTCTTCGGAGAGAAGAGAATCCTTTTGCACTGCCGATATACAAACAACTGCGAGGAGTGCATGGTAAATATTTTTCCTGTTTCTTCTTTCTCTCCCTCGCTTCATTGTGCCATTGCTTTATGATCTTCGCCATTTGCTCCCCCATGATAGAAAACCAATTGTTGTGTTTGGTAAACGAGAAAGTTAAAAGAAAGAGAAAGAAAAATTTTATAAAGGAAACTTCTTATTGACGAATGAATGTATCTTACACACTTTATATAACAAGTATCAATTTCTTGTTAATAAGTTGTTACACATGCACGTGAGAATTCTTAAACCAATATAACAAACTTAACCACGTCAGCTAAGTGAGCTAATCTGCTACAATCAAACACACAGTAACAACATGTGCTCGCTTCCTCTGTTTCATCACAATTAATCAGCTTCACTAACATCCCCTCTTAGACTGAAGTTCCTTCTTCCTTCATTACTTTCTTTCTCTGTTGTTTCACTCATCTTCACTAACATCCACTTTGAAACTAAAATGCCTGGGTTGAACATTTAGTTTGCTGCGTAAGTAATGAAACTGATTGAAAGTAAGAGCCTTGGTTAAGACATCTGATGTTTGATCCTCACTAGGCACAAAACAAACATCTATTTCTTTTGATGCCACCTTATCTCTGATAAAATGAATTTCAGCTCAACATGCTTTGTTTTGGCATGATAATCTGGATTATAAGCTAAAGCGACTGCACTCTGATTGTCACACCATATAAGTGGTGTTGTGCTTAGCTGAACCTGCAACTCAGCAAGTAAAGACTTTATCCAAACAACTTCTGATGTAGCATGAGCTAGAGCTCTATACTCAGCCTCAGCACTTGACCTTGATACAACCGATTGTTTCTTTGAAGACCATGAAACCAAATTTGGACCCAGATACGCAGCAAAACCAACCACTAACTTTCTATCATCACGATCACAAGCCCAATCTGAGTCTGAAAAAAAATATTATTTGTAGAGCTTCACAATTGTAAAATTGAAGTCCAAAATGAATTGTTCCTTTAAGATATCTTAATAATCTTTTGCAGGCCTCCCAATGTGAAGTTTTAGGATGAGACAAAAATTGGTTGAGCTTATTAACACTGAATGAAATTTCTGGTCTGGTGAGTGTAACATATTATAGTGCCTCAATGATGCTTCTATATTGAGAAATATTTGATGCTTCTATATTGAGAAATATTTGCAATGTCAGTACCTGAGTCTTTAGTGAGATATTGACCTATAGACATAGGTGTTGGTACTGGACTGCAACTAGCCAAGTCATGTTTTGCTAAGATGTTTGCAATGTATTTAGCCTGTGAGAGATTAATACCATTTTGAAGTTTAGAGACTTCAATGCCTAAGAAATAGCTAAGTTCCCCAAGATCTTTCAAGGCAAAAGTCTTCTGCATATCTTGAATAACTTGTTGAACTTTAGCTGAGTTAGAACCAGTAATGATGATATCATCAACATATACCAACACCAGGAGTAAGTGACCATTTTCCCTTTTGTAAAAAAGAGAATTATCTGACTTTGAATTCTGAAAATGTCACTCAAAAATCATGGTTGTTCTGAATCTGGCAAACCAAGCTCTTGGAGCTTGTTTTAATCTATAGATGGCTTTCCTGAGTTTGCATATGTGCTGAGGCTTTTGAGGATTAACAAACCCCTTTGGTTGTGCCATATAAACTTCCTCATCAAGAATTCCATTCAGAAAAGCATTGTTCACATATATTTGCCTGAGAATCCAATTATTCATGACTGTAATTCTCAGAACTACCCTGACAGTAGAAGCTTTAACCACTGGACTAAAAGTTTCAGTGTAATCAATACCATGAACTTGATGAAAACCTTTGGCAACCAGCTGTGCTTTGTACTTCAGTATTGACCCATTAGGATTATATTTTATTCTGAAAACTCATTTATTGCCAACCACTTTAACAGTAGCTTTAGGTAATACCAACTCCCAAGTATGATTAGCTTGGAGAGCTTGAAACTCTTCTTGCATGACTTTGAACCATTGTGGATCAGTTAAAGCTTGAGTGACAGATGCAGGTTCAGATGGTTAGGCTAGAAGTGCTGAGAGATAAGATTTTGGTTTAAAAATGCCATTCTTAGACCTTGTGATCATAGAATGACCAATAGAAGGTGGTGCAGGAAGGATATGAGGTGAAGAATTTCTTAAAGGAGAATAGGAATTGGGAGAAGAATTTTAGGTATGGTTTGAAGTATTTGTGGTAGAAACTGAGAGCAAAGGTGAGTGTTGAGAAAATACCTGCGGAGAGATTGAGACTGGAGCTGCAGAATCGGATGTTGAAGTTGCTGCTAAAGGAGCTTGAAGATGAATAACAGAAGGATACTCAAAATCTGACTGAAGCACAGAATCTGTTTGAGAAGATATTGTGACCGAGGAAAAATCAAGACTAGGAACATAAGAAAATGATTTTTCATCAAAGACTACATGATTAGAAATGTATGTCCTTCCAGATGAATGCAGACACAAATAGCCCTTATGGTTAGAACTATATCTAATAAAAATGCACCTACCAGTTCTGAATTCAAGTTTGTGTCTGTTATAGGGTCTTAGGTAAGGAAAACATGCACAACCAAAAATTCTAAGAGTAGAATAATTTGGTTTTTTATGAAATAGCTTTTGATAGGGTGATATATTGTTCAAGACTGGTGTGGGAAGTCTGTTGATTAAGTAAACAGCAGTCTGAAAGGCATTCCACCAGAATTTTAAAGGAAGATGTGCTTGAGCAAGCAAGGTAAGGCCAATATCAACAATATGTCTATGTTTCCTTTCAATCCTCCCATTTTGATGATGAATATGAGGACAAGGATGCCTAAAATGAATTCCTGAATTGTTGAGTAAAGAAGAGAATGATCTGAATTCCCCACCCCAGTCAGTTTGAACTGTTTTGATACTCTTTGGAGATGTTTTTCAATAAAGATTTTGAACTTGACAAACACTGTTAGGGCATCAGATTTTAAGCTTAATGAAAATATCCAAGTGAAACGGCTAAAATCATCTAAGATTGACAGGTGATAGACATAACCTTGAGTGGAAGTAATATGGGAATGACCCTAAAGATCTGCATAAAGCAGCTATAAAGGTTCTGTAGTCTTAGTTTGAACAGAGTTAAAATGCAACATATGATTCTTTCTAAATTGACAAGCATCACATAATTGTAAGTTTTGAATTTTATCGAGACTACCAAACTTGTTACATGAGTTGAGGATTGTTTTCAAGACATGAACAGCAGGGTGCCCTAATCTTCTATAAAGAAAATTTACATCAACAGCTTTTGTAGTTATAACAGACAAACAAGAATTTTTATTTCCCTGAAAGGAATTTGAACCAAAAGTTCACAAGTTGAATGAGGAAGACAAGCAAAAAGAGACTGAAATTTATTCTGATTAAAAAGGACTGTATTGACAGCAACAGACTGAGGATGAGAAGTTGGACTTTGGACTTTATAGAGACCTCCTTTAACAGCTCCTTCATGCAATATGATCCCTGTGCTATTAGCCTTAACAAAACAATAGGTTCCAACAAATTCAAGGGTAACATTATTGTCAGCAAGCAACTTAGAAACACTAAGTAAATTCTTAGTGATTTTAGGAACATGTAAAACATGATTAAGAGACAATGGTTCAAAAGTGTTTGTAGTAAGCTTTACTGATCCAACATGGTTAATAAGCAATGCATTTTCATCACCAACATATAGTTGTTCATTACCAACATAAGCTTTAGGATTAACAAGCTTACCTAAATCATTTGTGATGTGGTTGGTTGCTCCACTATCAACATACCAAGAGGGATCTTCTGCAATCTCAGGATTTGCAGCACAAGTTGCTTGAGTTGATGGTCCAGAGGTACTAGGCATACCATTTAGAACATTTCCAGAAAAATATGGAGAGGGACTATGAGGAAAGCTAGGAGCAGAGATTCCATGAAAGTGTCCAGGAGCAAAAACATTAAAACCAAATGTGTAATTATAAGGAGTATACCTAGGAATAAAAACAGGATCTGAGTAAGCCATGTTGGCTTGAAAAGCAGCTCCTCTTGGCATATAAACATTCCCAAAATTAGTTCTAGAAAAATTTGGCCCTCTGCCAAAATTGTTAAAAGACCTGCCTCTACCAAATTGTCTTCTAAAATTTCCTCTGCCAAAATTCTTTTGAGGAACAAATGAAGGATTGAACCTATTTTTGCATCTATTGGCTCCATGACCAGGAATAAAGCAAATCTAACAGACAAGATCAGAAAAATTTCTTCCACCAGCAAATTGAGATCCTCCATTATTATTAAAACCTCCATTATAACCACCAAAATTCGAACTATTATCATTTCCAAAATTACCTCCATGATTTTTCTGAAATCCATTATTAATTTTGCCAGAATATGATCCTTTTTTAGCTACATTTGCAGACATATGATGCATGATATCACTAGCAATTTTGCCTTTCTTTTGATTGATTCTATTTTCATGATTCAGAAGTAGTGAGTACAAATCATCTAGAGTAATAGTTCATTCTCTAGCTAAAATAGTTGTTATCAAAGACTCATAATCAGAAGAATCAAGACCAGTCATCACATGCATAATAAAGTCACCTAGCTCAACTGGTTTCCCTGGTAAGGCTAATGTATCTGCTATACGTTTGATTTTAGAAAAATATTCAGCCATAGTTATAGATCCTTTTTTAATTGTCTGGATTTGCATTCTAAGAGTTTGAATTCGTGCTTGAGATTGAGAAATGAACATACAGTTAAGTGATTCCCAAAGTTGCTTTTAAGTTGCACAATCAATCACAGTTGATAGTAAGCTTTACTGAATGGATGACATCATCCAACTCAAGAGAAGTTGATATGTCTTCATCCAAGCAATGAACTCAAGATTTGCTGATCGTGATTCATCAGATGTTGAAGCTTCATCAGTGCTGGAAAGTGAGATAAATTTCTCTGGACATTTCAGATCGCCATTAATAAAACCTTCTAAACCGTTTCCTTTAATTGAAGCCAAAACTTGTGCTCTCCACAGAATAAAATTGTTTTGATCCAATTTAATTGGTGTGACAAAGCTATAGGATGAATTGGATTGAGTAATGCTTGCCATTGGTAGCCCTGATACCATGATAGAAAACCAAATGTTGTGTTTGGTAAACGAGAAAGTTAAAAGAAAGAGAAAGAAAAAATTTATAAAGGAAACTTCTTATTGACGAATGAATGTATCTTACACACTTTATATAACAAGTATCAATTTCTTGTTAATAAGCTGTTACACATGCACGTGAGAATTCTTAAACCAATATAACAAACTGAGCCACGTCAGCTAAGTGAGCTAATCTGCTACAGTCAAACACACAGTAACAACATATGCTCGCTTCTTCTGTTTCATCACAATTAATCAGCTTCACTAACGCCCCAACACTTTGATTTTGAATTTTGAACCCATCTGTAATCACAATTGCTTTAGATTTACAGTTCTTTAATCATCACACAGCTTCTAGGCATGCCTTTTTTTAATACCTCAAAAATATTTTGAGTGATGTTACGTTGTATCTCAAGTATGGTACTTTGTATCTGAATTATTGTGTCATATACATGTCTTTCATATCAATCATCGTCATGTGGCAGTGAATTATAAGATAAGTAACCATGGCCACGCGCATCATATGTTAGATTAGTTAGAATACAAACTTTGTACCATAACTTTATAATCACAGTATTATTGAAATATTAATTTTACCTATGTCATGAGAGCATACAGAGGAAGAGAATAATGTGGTTGCAAAGCACTTAAACTATTATTCTGAAGAATTGAAGGAAATTAAAATCAGTTGTAAATGTGACTAATTGTTGATATTAATGTTGAAAATGTCAAACAAATAATAAATAAAAAATAGATGGAGAATAAAATTAATCATACAACATAATAATTTGGGTGAAAAATTCTTATATTGGAGAAAAATAATGGCTGCCAAGGATGATGAGAGAAAAATCCACTATATGAAAAATTATTACAATTGCTCTAGTATTTTTCTCATACCTAAAACCCCAATAACACTCAATCTCTCAATAGATCCACCGTTTCTCTCACATTAGAAACTATCTACTTGCACAGACATTGATTATTTTGTTATATTGTATAAATAAGTGAATCCAATCTCCTTATATATAGTTTTCTTGTAAGAGAAATATTCATTTTCTTATACTAGTTGTTTCCTCCTTAAATAAGTTAAGTCACAAATGAAAAATTACTTATTTCTTAAATAGAAATTCTACTAAATAAG